>JAOCZM010000192.1:6600000-7200000 GCA_026122235.1 Vinca minor
GCCTACAATGCAAACCTGCTGTTTCCCATCCTCCCTCATGCACAGTTTTCTGCAAAAAGAAATTACCTAACTTAAGAAAGTGGTTTTCTTAGAAAGCTTGTCCTATCTGTGAAAAATTGAGAAATGAGTATCTCACTTTCTGTCGTTTAGAAGGTCGAAAACTTTGCCTCCGTATATCTCAAAGAAACTGACATATAACTGAAATCCTAGGTTTTGATATCTGTGGCGCATTAGTGTGAATATATCCTGAGACGCTTTCAGGGGTAAAGGTTGCATAGTGTAGGTCTTCCCACTTCCTGAAGAAAAATCAATATAAATCTGACCTCAAACAATACAAACTTTGACAGGAGATCTTTGAAGTTGTTAGTCCAGAATCTCAAGCAATCGTGAGCATAAATTTACAGCAAGTCGAAATAGAGAAGTAGCAAGCAACCACAAGCATAAAAGAAAGCAGAAGAGAGATTCAACCGCTTGCCTGTTTGCCCATAAGCAAAGCACGTTGCTTTTGTTCGTTGAAAAATAATCGGGACTATTGGCTCCACCGTATCAGCATATATCTGTTACATTAGTACAGTAAGAGATTAACAAATATCATGATATGCCTCTTAGAATAGAATGAGGACAGTGAGATACTCACATCATCATTAGAGGCATTCTCACTCATCACAGCATCAAACACAAACTCATGTCTCTCGACATACTCAGTCAAGTCAACCTGCAATGATTCAAACCAGAATTTAAGGAACAAATACATGCATGTAAATGTTGAAAAGTTCTTTTTCTTTTTATTGGCTTAGTAATAGTAAATGTCGGGAAGTTATTAGTTGAAACAACTAGTTGGTCCTAAACTCTTTACCAAGATAGGCATGCTTCCGACAGTAGCAGAAACATTTTCTTTAAGAAAACATGAACAAATGATCCTAACAAAATCCTATTATGAAAGAAATACCTTCAGCTTTGTTTCATGGACAGTGAGTGAATTAGTAACGGGATTGATCGTTATGATATCTTCCTCTTTCTTTCCAATTTCCTTTTTGTTTAGCGGCCTCTTCCGCACCTACAACAGAATAGTTACCGAGGTCTTTTAAGTGTGCATTTCAACTTTATTACAACACTGAACTAGTTCTTAATTTCTAGCACACGAAATAGAAATATGGAAGTTGTATTTTTCTTTCAAAATGGACAAAAACAAAACAAATTACATACCACAACTTTGATCTTAGCAACATTATTAGCTTTCTCTTTGTCAGCAGAGAAGCTCTTGGGAAGGTTATTATCAGGCAAGCCTAGAGCATTATTACAAAATTTGTTCACTGCGAAAGATGGCGAACCATCAAAACTTCTGCCACGAGTGTGTTGGCTTCCAAAATATCCATCATTCTTGGAAGGGAGCTGCATAATAAAAGATGAAGACATTTTAATCCAATTACAAGTAACACAGTCACAGATGTCAAGATAAAGAGTGATAATCTCTAAGTTGTGAGTTAAATTGAGTGTATCGCACACTACCAATCTTCAAACCATACTATCACTTATTCCGAGTGGGGTAAGCAAACTTCTTTCTACCTAATCCTCATTATCTTAAGATCAATTACTACAAGAGTAACACTTTAAGAACTCTGGAAATCAAAGCAAAACATTGCCTACTCTAAGCAGAACCTTTTCTCTTCTAAACTTCAACAATGAGTAATTAAGCTACTTCAAGCAAATTTTTTCCCGTTAACAACACATACATTCACTCGGACTAATGACTACTTTTCTGGAACATAAACACAATGCTTAATTGATATAAGAGCCTAAAACATGTTATTGTTCTTCTGCATCATAATTTACACCATCTATTCAGCATTGGCAGCAAATAATCATGATACAAGGGGAAAAAAACTAAAAATTCTATTGGAACAACCAAACAAACAAAAATCTAAAAATAAACCTCCGGTATGAGCTCCGTATCAAATGAGTGCAAATCAAGCAATCCTGGGCTAAGTTCACCCACAGAAACTTCCTCTCCTGGTTCACTCTTCCTCATACTAGTCGACCTTGAAGTAGTAGCTAAAGGAGTTGAAGGGTCTTCATTTCTTCCCCATTTTGTACCACCCTGACCTCCCCCATTATTATTACCAAAAACCCCAAAATCCTGCAAACAAATTCAAAATTTTAGAACAAGGGTTCCAACACTAATCAGTGATCAGGGTCTAATCCTGTTGAAAATTATACTATTACCAAACCAGTGATCATATACTAAAAACCCACAAAACCCCACTCCTTTTACAGGTCAAAGATATGAAATTTGAAAAGATTTCATTAAATGAAATTAAGAAAAAAAAAGGGGATGAACCTGAAGAGGAGGGATGGAGGTTTTAGAGGACTGAAGATGATGAAGACCAGCGGATTGAATCCATTTGTTATTAAAGGCAGTATCAATGAAGTTATCTGAAGAGTACTGATGATTATTATGAAGCTCTGTTGAACTAGATCTCTGCATTTGCCTATTACCTACCTCAGCATTCATCCCTAATTCTTTCTTTTTTTAGTCTGTAATTTTGGTTATTTCTTTGATTCAACTTTAGGGAGAAAAAAGTTGAGATCTTTGATTCAAGAAAAGGTAGGAAAAGGAACGTTAATGCTGGATATTCATTAAAATGAAAATCTCTGATCAAGAAAATAGGAAAGTGAGAGAGGAGAATGGATTGTTAGAGGGTCTTTTGGAAGAAATTGAAGATACCCTTTTGAAAGTTTTTGAAGAAAGTTATTGAGTAGTTTTTGAAGATACAATGGAATTGAGTAGTTTTTGAAGAAAGTTTCAAGGTTCGAATGTCTGTCTCTATCCCCTCAGTAAGGCAAATGCAATTTGGGACTACACCGCGCAAATAGATTTTGATTGTTTAATTAGATTTGAATTTAATTTAGCAAAGATTTTAGATCTGTAATTATAGCGGTTTGAGAAAAACAATTTAGAATAACTATAATATGAGTTTTCTAATCGAGAGATTCATATATCGAGTCAATAGTATAATCGAATCCAATGTTTTGAAATCAGGTCTGAACATCAAACCAAAAAAGTTATTTGGTTAAGGATTAGTGGACGGATCAGTGAGCTGGCCGTTATCGAAATGTTTATCGACACGTGACGTCATACATATTTAAAAATAATCAATATATATTTTCTAATAATTTAATACCATAGAATATATTAACTAAAAATGTAACTTAATTTAAAAGTATAATAATAATTAACAACAATTCAATAATTTGACCAACTCATGTTTACTATTTATCGAAATAACTTATAACCTACACAAGAGTTTGGCCAAATTAAATCAGAGGTTTAAAAATCAAAAGTAACTTCTTGCAATATAATCTTAACTAAATTATTTATTTAGCCTAAATCATGACATATAAACTACTCAATTGTATTATAATTTCCTAAAAAAAATATTAATTCTTTACTATTTTCAAGACTCGATCGGTTCTTTGAAACCCATACTGGATCACTCAAACGCCGGGCGGATCAATTGAGTTTTACCAAAAAAAAAAAAATATTTTTTATATTCTACTGGGTTTGAGGTCTAACTCGCATCGTTTTAAGGATTGAGTCATTAATTTACTGGTCCGACCAACTAGGGTCGGAATGAGTTTCAAAACCATGCCGGAATCCTTCGTTGAACCTCATTATATTATTTACGTGTCTGCATTTGGAGGAGTTGAAACTTTAAAACCGCCCTCCCACTATTGCATTAATTATGTAAGAATATTAACAAGTTCACTAAAGAGCTTATGTTTGGTTTACTTAGGGCGTGCTTGTATAAGGTTTGGTTTGAGTTTGGGTTTGGTTTGGTTTCACTTTTGACGGGAAATGCTCAAAATTTGGCCTCTAAAATAGGCGGGAGAAATTCAAATTCAATTATTTTTTTTTCAAATAATCGTCCAATTCCAAATTTTGGCCTCAAAAATTTGAAATTTGAACATCTCCCGACAATTTTGAAATTCAAAATTTGGAATTGAACGACTATTTGAAGAAAAAAATTTGAATTTGAATTGCTCCCGCCTATTTTAGAGGCCAAATTTTGAGCATTTTCCACCAAAAGTGAGACCAAACCCAAACTAAACATTGTCCAAGCACACCCTTAATCTCCTTTTTTTTTAATATATTTATAGGTCATCATAGTGGCCTAAAAGTCCCTTAAAAAGAGAAGATTCAAAATCAGATCTTTAATATATAAAGTGTGCACTCCATTTGCATTAATAACAGATCAATTTATCCTTTTGGCCAAACTTCAACTGTAGTATATGGTTTTATCATTCTCATAATATACGTTCATTTCCAAATATAAGGGGAAATAAATAAATAAATGTTATCTTACAATTTTAGGAAGGTAACTAATTTGGGTTTATAAATAAATAAATAAATAAATAGAAGTTGGAATCCAGAATGAGGGTTTTAAAAAAAGAAGGAAAAAATATTTAGGAATATTTGTCAACAACATTATATACATACCTGCATGGGCGAAGCGGCGCCCCCGAGAATTTTAAAAATACTATTATTTATCAAAATTTTATATGTATTTTGAAAAAAATTTGGAAAATTTAATCAGTTTTACCCCTCAATAAATTTTTTTTTTTTGCCGTTTTTATTGCCCCCAAAGATTTTTTTTGCCGCTTTTATCGATTGAGCTCTGTAGTTCTACATACTGTTGCAGTTTCGCCTCCCAATATCAAATTTCTGACTTCGTCCCTGCATACCTGTCAACCTTTACTTATTAATTTATTCACGAAAAAAACAATAAATAATAAAAGTCGGACGCAATAAATAATCCATGAATATATTTTGTCTTGTTATCCTACTGGGAGAAGCATAAGATACATTGAACCAAAAAAACTATTTAAGGATTATTCAGCAAAAAAAAAAAAAAACCAAAAAAACTATTGCTAATTGACTGTTTTCTAACTTTTAAATTTGGGAAGAGTAAATAAAGCAAAAGAATGTAGTAATTTCATCAAAACAATAACCATTAGTGCTATGTTTTTTTCGATGTCAAACTTGATGGGATTAAACCCAATAATGTTTTTTTTAGCCTCGTAGGAGGAGGAGGTGGACGCTATAGGAAGAGAGAATTATTTGGCCCCATATAGGGAGAGAGTGTAGAATCCGCGATCTCACGGTCGTGGGCAGAGGTCAGCCCCACTGAACTGTGGCACTCTTTGACATCCCAATAATGTTAAAATAAGACTAGAGCCATAAGAAATGCATTGAGCTAATTTTTGAAGTCTAAGATAAATGTCCTGACTTGAGTCCATAAAATGGATGTGCAAGCTCCGGGCTCGGACAAAAGCCAGGCCTTATGTTGAGCTCTTTGCGAGCCCTAGCAAGTAAAAATTCACTCGGACAAACGGATAAAGTACGTGCAAATTATTCGACTGTATCAAGCTCAAATGACAGCTCACAAAAATGCATTGACAATTATGTAATAAAAGGTATGGCTAGTTCACTTGCTGCCGTACAAGGCGTGACTCAAATTCTTAGGGTAAAGACCTCTAATAAATATAGACATTCCCATTTTATTTACCCCACGTCATATCTAACTCTTGAAATACACATTATGTTGTTTATACTCTTTGTATCTGAATTAACTTTAGTATTGGATCGGGATTGAGATTTTCCCTCACCCTCTCCAATTTTGCTTATCTCAACATATGATTATGAACTCAACTCAAATCGACTCTTCCACAAGCAGATAACTCGACTAATCCTTTAATTTTGACACGAACTCCTCCTTTCATTTGTTATTCCCCAAAAACTTAACTACCCCATAGTTAGGAACGCATCACAACCTAACCTCTTTCTCCAACTTTTTAATGGTGAATAATGAAGATTGTTGTATATGAAAGAAATCTAGAGAGATGAAAATGTATTTATACAATAAAATAAAAAATTAGAATAACATATCAAATGTTGAGATGGCCGAGTTGGTCTAAGGCGCCAGATTAAGGTTCTGGTCCGAAAGGGCGTGGGTTCAAATCCCACTCTCAACATTCTATTTTTAATATTTTTCTTTTGGGCCCTCTCCACTACTCTTTAGGTTGGGCCTTTCTCTCTTGGGTTTTGGACTTTACTTTTTTGAATACTCAAATTTCCGCCAATAACTTCACAGTTCACAGTCTTCCTCATCCATTTCTTCTTCCAAAATCAATGGAGATCGAGAAAACCCTCGATTTTTAGTAACACTCAAAATCGAAACCTAAAAACACTGTAAGAATAAGATAAAATCGAGCAAATTTCCGCCAATAACTTCACAGTTCACAGTCTTCCTCATCCATTTCTTCTTCCAAAATCAATGGAGATCGAGAAAACCCTCGATTTTTAGTAACACTCAAAATCGAAACCTAAAAACACTGTAAGAATAAGATAAAATCGAGCAAAAGAAAGTGAGTTTTCAATGGCGCAAGCAGCGAGATTGAATCTCCGAATGCAGAAGGAGTTAAAGCTACTCCTCTCCGACCCACCTCCTGGCGCCGCTTTCCCTTCTCTCTCTTCCGACTCCGATACTTCTCTTTCTTCCATCGATGCCCGTAAGTTCCCGCCCTTTTCTGTTTTCTCTTTTTGAATTTTTCTTCGAAAATATGTTATGTTAAGTTAATTATTACCATCATTTTTTTTTGTTTGTTAAATTAACAGAAATTGAAGGTCCTGAGGGATCTGTTTATGAGAAAGGAGTCTTCAAGCTAAAGGTTCAAATACCTGAGAGGTTTTTCTGCTGGGATTTTCTGAGCTATTTTGTTTTATTATTTATATTTGTAATTTGTTGTTGAGTCCGCCTTCTCTTATGCATTTTTAGCTTTAATTTGAGGGCATGATTCCGTAGTAAACGCGATGGTACATGGGAACTTTTGTTTCAATGATATTATGTAAACAGTCACCTTTCGCATTGATTGAAAAATGTTATGTTAGTCTCAAGTATATTGTTTCATAGGTATTCTGGGAGAACCCTGTGCATTTATTTCCAGCAGTTAGGTTTATCTCGTATCCCTCATCCGCCCACTCCCAATTATTGGGACTTAATAAGTAGTATTATTGTTTTGTATTTGTAATTTGGCAGAAATTGGGTTTTGTTTGTGTATTCATTTTTCATCACAGGTACCCATTTCAGCCTCCAATTGTGACGTTTGTTACTCCGATATATCATCCCAATATCGACACTGGGGGTCGGATTTGCTTGGATATTCTTAATCTTCCCCCCAAGGTGGGTTTTTGTATATCTTCAGTTCTCAATAGCATTTGTGTTGCATGAAATCTTAGTTACTGCTTTTAACTAGTGTAGTTTTATCAAATTAGTGAGTGTTGTCCTTTTGATGATTGATAACTTTTAATTCATAAAACATATTCGATAAAACCACTATATATGGCCATAAACCATTTAAGCTCTCTGTATACACAATTTTCAAGTTGATGTTTCTGTTAAATTAGATTTCCGACCACTAAATGGCTATGGTTAGGGGTTTTTAATTGGGAGGAAAGACACGGAGTGACGAATTGCTCTGGACTCCGAGCACATATGCAAAATACGTGACATTAAGTGACCGGAAACCACTGCTTATTTGTTAATTTGACAGAAACACCAGTTCGAAAATTGTTTTTATACACAAAGTTTAAATAAAAGTTGTGACAAAAAAAGAATAGCATAAATTGTTTATAGCATTATATAGTGATTTTCTCTATTCTGATTTGATATCTTATGGGCAAAGATTAAAGATTTTAGACTTCACGTGAAATGGGAGTCAATTCCTGAGCTGTGCCTGTTGTAATTATAACCTTTATCCCTTTGAGTTAGAATACTCTGAAGGTTTTCAAATCAATATCATGTTTCCATAGCCCAGAAAAACATGATAATCTAAAGTCAAATTGTTTTTACAAATGGAGCTCAATGAAACTCCATTGAAGTTGCCGTTAATAGTGTTTCAGATAATTTAGCCGGGTATCATGTAGGAGATGAATCTTGATGTATAGTCAATAGCGTTTTATTCAAGCATCTAGCTGTAAACATCATGACAGTGGCTAAATGAAAGTACCATCATTTTGTGTAGTTGTGATAAACTCTTCCGAAGTCTGGGTGCAAGAAAGTTTGAGAACAAAAAATATGCCTTTTCTTCACATCTAAAATTTCGGAGAATGATTCCGAAACTCATATGTTTCTGAAGCAATAATGAGATCACAGTCTTATATTATCTTCTGCTACTTCCATACAATTCTACGAAGTTTAATGAAGGAAAGTTCAGTTAGATTCATTAGTAATCTTCCAAGTTTTGTTTTTCTTCTACATTGACGGACCATCTTCATTCTTCTCATAGATGCAGATTTTTGTGATGATTGTACAATCTTTCTGGGGAAAGCACCAAGTTTCACTTGCTTCATTGGAAATTCTAATGAGTTCTGGTGATTTTTTGCATTTTGATAGGGTGCGTGGCAGCCGTCCTTGAATATTTCGACTGTCTTAACAAGCATTGGGCTGTTACTAACTGAACCAAATCCTGACGATGGCCTAATGCAGGAAGCCGTGAGTTTATTTTGTTGTAATTACTCTGAGTTGTTGCCTGCGAGCATGCCTCCTTAGTTAAAAACTCGTTTTTATATGTGCAGAGCAAAGAATACAAATATAATAGGCAAGTCTTTGACCAGAAGGCAAGATCAATGACTGAAAAATATGCAGGGGTTGAAGCAAGTAAAATCGAAAATGTTGCACAAAGCAGTCAGAGTCTCCCAAATCCCAGCATTCATTCTGTAAGTTTTCTGCTTGCCTATGTCTAAATCCGCTGGATTTATGGAAACGTCAATGTTCCTAATATGCTTGTTACAGGCTGAAGCTAAAGGATCAGATACGTCAATTGCATCAGTTCAAGATCATTTTGTAAGCCACAAGAGATTATGTGGAGTCACTAGGAAGTTGTCGTTGGAGTCTCCAGAATCTCATCAGAATACAAATGATGCTAAGGTAATGAATGAGGTACCAACTAGGCATCTCAATGACAGACAAAGCAAAGTTATGGTATTGGAACAAGAGTCTAACGCAACCATCTCTGAGCATAATAAAGCTCATAAGGACCTTGAAGGGACTAGGAAGAAATTGTCACTGCAGAAGAAAAATGATGATGCCATGAGCAATGTAATGCCAACTTCATCCCTTTCACAACCCCAAATCCTTTTGATGGATACTTCAAAGTCCAGGCCCTTGGCGCAGCCTGGTTCTAGCTCTCAGCCAAATCCCAGTATGGATAAGGATGACCAACCAACATCAAATTGCACGGGAACAAGGTTAAAGAGTTACTCACAAAAGTCCCTTGCCTCTAGACAAGGAATTGGGGAGGATGATAAGAAACGAAGCTTTGCTCTTCAAGAGACTCCTGTCCAGTTTTCTTCTTCTGGTTCACATCGATCTCCTCCACTGGCCCAAACCATTAGCTGTGATAATGAAAGAGAACCTCACAAAGATGTTGCTGATGGACATGTAAGTAGCTTCTCCAAGATTAAACACAAGAAGCTTGGTTTATCTGGGAGGAGATTGTCTCGGGAACAGATAGGCTGGAATCATTGCCCGCAAAAAGATTACAAGGAAAACGTACCTCCAAAATCAAGTCTCCCTCTTTCACACATTCAAAAAAATCCTAAATCATCTTCAGCAGGGACAAAAACTGGTGGCTTTTACAAAAGTGTGGAAATGTGCACTAATTCTTCTCATAACTTATCTGGAACTGAGCAGAGGAAGAATCCGATCTCTCTTGTCGAATGCAATGATATGAAAATGGTTGAACTTCAGTTGAAACGGCAGTCAGAATACCTATCAGGGCCTCGTAATTTGCTAGATAATAACAGCTACAATGATAAAGATGACGGTGAAAGGTTTTCTGAAGGGTTAAAAAATACAGGAAGAAGCATCACTATCAGCTGATGCTGTCGTTGTTTTGGATAGTGAAGATAGTGAGGAGGAGGACCGGACTACAAGGTCTAAACTGTCACTTGTTCGAAGACGTTTACCAGGGAAGCGGAAATTCAACACATAAACCTCAAAAAGTCAATACTTTGAAGAAACATCTACAAAATTATGATCTTAAAAACTGTTCGAGTTTTCGTCTTTGGACATTGTGATTAAATTAGGACTTGGGTTATTATGAACTGGTCATGAGTATGTTGATTACTTTTGAACTTATATTTGTGTACTATTCACTGAAATACTTTCATCTTGATATATGCTTTTGGATTAGATATCCTGTACATTTGCAAGTTGTGTTGTATACTACGCTTTCAGCTGCATACCATGCAATGCTGTCAGATGCTTCACTGCATGAATATAAACTGTATCAGTTCACTTGTTCAGGACCTGCTACTACTTTCCAATATTGTTCTCACAGTATATATATATAGAAAGAAAGAAAAAGTTAACGTAGTTAAATTTTACAATTAGATTTATATCCAAGATTACGGTTCCGAAGGAGAAATTTCACTGTGTAATTTTTAGACGGAATAAGATTACGATCCTCCCAAATATGTTGATTTTTTAACAAAATAAAAATTACAAATTCGGACACAAATCAAATATATTTGAGTTGGTGGCACTCCAAGACACAATTAATCATAATATAGGAATTTCTTTTTTATGAGAAGTTCTTACCAAACATGTTTCCAAATCAACCCATGTTATTTTCTAACCCAAAAAGAGTATATAAAAGAAGGGTGGTGATATTGCCAGAGCTCAAACCCTCCTGCCAGAGCAAAATTGGCAAAAATGACATTTCTGTCCTCATGAATCAAATTACTCATTTTTTCTTTTCTTTCTTTTTGAGTTTTCAATATTCAGCAATGGGTCAAACTTTCAAACCCATTACCGACCTCCAGTCACCGTACCATCACCCTCGTCTTGTCGCCTCCTCTCTACACCAGTCACCTTGAGAAGCCACTCACCCTCCGTCTCTTTAATTATGAAAAACTCCTCATCTCTTCCATATTTTTCTTGAAGTCTTAAGCATCTCCTTTATTTCCTTATTATTTATTTTGAAGATATGCAAAAAGATAGTACGATGGAATGGAACTTATCAATAGATTTAATCATAGCCCAAAGATAAGAAACAACCAATGAGATCAAAAGTCAAACAAAGGAGAAAAGCTTCGACTAGGCTCAACTTGGATTGGGTTTTGGCGGGAAAATTCAAATTTATTTTTTTCAAATAATCGTTCAATTCCAAATTTTGGCCTCAAAAATTTGGAATTTGAATTTCCATCGCCAATTTTAAAGGCCAAAATTTGAACTTGAACAATTATTTGAAGAAAAAATTTTGAATTTGAATTTCTCCCGCCAAAATTCAAACCCAAACCAAACCAAAATCCAATCCAAGTTGAGCCTAATGAATTTTAATTAAACAGATTCGATTTTTCAGTTATAGTTAATTAGGGGCCCTTAAATTCTCATGGGTTTGACGTGACGGATGAATATTTATGGTTGAAAATTGAAGTTGAGATGGTGGTTGGAGCACTGGAAGAGGGGAAAACGGGGAAGGGGGACGATAATGGCGTGGCAGCGATGATGTAAAATTGCGGCGGCAGGAGGGTTATATAAACTAGAAGGAAATATTTAATAAAAATATTAATAATAATTTGAGCAAGGATAAATGTCATTTTTGCCAATATTGCTCTGGCAGAAGGGTTTGAACTCTGACAGTATCACCACCTATAAAAAAAATCCTCTACGAATATCGCGGGGAGAGCAAGTTAAAGTTCAATTAAAACTAGAACGAGTAGAATTAACTGAAATATCATTATTTAAACAATTAAATATAAAAAAAAAGAAAAAAATCTCACAGCGAAGGATGAGTATCGAAATTCATTTGAAAGTTACCGCTAATCTATTCCTTTCTAAAGAATATATAAAAAAAAACTTTTGTTTTCTTTCCAACTCTAATTAATACTCCTTCCAACAAAAAAAAACCCTCTAATTAGTACATAAAAACAATTTATTTCATTCCAAACCTGCAAAGTAACTGGTACAATTATGGCACGGGATCGTTTGTGATATTATGTATGATATTCTCTGTAACATTTTTAATTATAATTATATTTACATTTAAAATTTATTAATATACTCACAAAACTTATATATTTTAATTTAATTTATATGAATATCATAAAGAATGTTATAGAAAATATTACAGACGATCTAAACTCGTACAATTATTTATATATATAATAAAAAAGTAACCGGTACAATAAGACAAAAAGGAAAAAGAAGTACCGTTTCAAAATATCAGTGGGCGAAGTTTTGAAATGTGTTTGACTTTCTGACGACGCCGTTGTCGTGTAGAAAATACTCCAACCTATACCAATTGACGGTAAAAAGCCAAAGCTCTCATCACTTCTCTAACCTCCACTCAGGAAAGAGTAATAATGGCGGATCTCTTTACTCAATCTCCTTAAGCTCTCATTCGAGTTCTTCAATTAAAGCAGATCCTTTCCGATTTTCTGAAACTTCAGTTTCTCGAATTTTTAGAAAGATATAAATCCAATTCTCAGATCGATTTGAAGATGCTTGACGGTTTATTAAACCGTGGATTCAGCTCCAAGTGGTAATGTTCTTTCACCTAATTTTAGATCTCTACTTGTAAATATGCATTTTTTTTAAGATTACAGTAATATTTGCCTACTGATGTTCATAATTTATGCGTTTCTGTATTTGTTCAAGGTAGGAAGATTTTTTCACTTTTTCACTGTTTTTTTTTGTTTTTTTTCCGTGCGAAGTAAATCGTTAATAAAGACAACGAGGACGAGGATCGAGGTTATGAGAAAAAGAGCCGAGGCGAAGCAGAGATTTCTGAAGGAGGATCTAGCGAAATTGATTGCTAATGGACTGGATATCAATGCATATGGGAGGGTAAATTGTTTGCTCTCTCTCTCTCTCTCTATTATGTTTCTGAGTTTGTTTTACTAATATTCTGTGGTGTTGATGTAACTTTTGTTTTATATTGAACTAGTATTTGAGAGAATATACTTTTGCTTTTTTCACATTTTTTTCCTGAGAATTTTTGAGTTTGTAATAAGGTCTGGAATTGTTAATTTATTTCTATTCTGAGATTAATTTATGAATTTTCTGCCTGACTAAACTATGGTACCATTCTAATTTAGAAAATTAACGAATATTTTGCTTATTACACAGAAATAGGAGTTCAAATATGGAAAATAACTAATACCAGGTGTTCTGCAGATGACTTTAGGGGTATTCACGTTTGATAAATGTCATCATGAATGTAATGAGGGAGGTTTTAACAGATTGAAATAGGAAATTCATATATTTCTTTGTGAGAAGCTCCAAATTTGTAATCTAAGTGTTTCATGCTGAAGTGCGGACTTTTCACAAATCACAATAAAAGTTGATGTCTATATATGTATACGGGTTTAAGATTTCATGGTAACATGCAGTTGTATCTTCCTTATAAGTCAGTATTTTTGGTAAAAGTCATATTAGTGTAGCTCACAAGAATAAAAACATGTACAAATGCTACATTTCTTGAGCGGTTGAGTTCAGTTACAAAAATTAAATGAAGTTGTCATGTTGGATGACTTCACAGGAAATGACAGAGAAAAAAGAACCCTGGCTAAGTATTCTTAGAATCGTATACATATATTGCTCTTTAACCTCTGGAATCAATTAATTTGGTACTGGAGAAGAAAAGAAGGTTCAAAAGGTAAAGCTCTTTATTGAGGGGGCCTACAGAACTCTTCTCATCATAAAGTTCAATATCAAGCCTGGAGCTAATTTCTAACTCTTTAGTGCTATTGCTTTCAGGCTGCTAAGAAGCCAACTGGAAAGGCATGTAAAAGACAGATGATCAATTAACTTAACCCATTAAAGTCATTGAATAATTGAATGTCTGAAAAGGAAATTAAGAAACAGGTTGACATTATTATTTAGCCAATCAATTGTGACCTCAGTGTAAATTGGTTATCAGTGTAAACTGGAAAGGCATGTAAAAGACAGATGATCAATTAACTTAACCCATTAAAGTCATTGAATAATTGAATGTCTGAAAAGGAAATTAAGAAACAGGTTGACATTATTATTTAGCCAATCAATTGTGACCTCAGTGTAAATTGGTTATCATTAATTTGTTGAAGGGACATAGGTTCTTTTTTTTTCTCCAAGCGCATTATGCTTTAGGGGTTCTGACTCGGTCACATCATGTTGAGTATCCAAAACAGTAAATGGAGTAACACTTTGTCTTTAATAGTTTTCTGGCCAACATAATGATGAGATCTCGATTTATATGCAGTCTTATAGATGGAAACAAAATTATCAAGAAATAATTCAAAGTGGTATTGTCCTGTCCAGTATTTATTTGTTTAGGGAAGTGATATTCACACTCCCAATTTAGCTTGTTGCACTCACCTCTCCTTATTTTGTAAATGAAAAGACTCTAATACCCTTGGCTATATTTTTCTTGGAGGATAAATTTTGTGTTGGATTTATTGAGTTTGGGTATTAAGATCTTTTCCCTATAAAATAAGGGGTAGAGAAGAGTGCAAGAAGCTAAAAGACGAGTGCAAATATCATATCCCTTGTTCTATTTTAAGTATTCATGATGCATACTTGATTTTATTTAGGTTTTAATTCATAGTTTTATTGACCTTGAATATCCTACCCATGAACTTTAGGTTATTTGATCAAGTGGAGCCTTTGGATGCTACATGACCTATGTAGTTGAGTATCATACTATTTTTGGGACTTTGTTGAATGAATAAATTAGTCAGTATGAACTATTAATTAGCCATTCACTTTGGGATACCACTAATGTGAGATAGCATTTATAAGATTTATGCAAACTTTAAGTGCTCTGATATAAGTGCTTTGGTGTATAATGAGGTGATGCAGACAGAGGAGTTTTTGGCTGGACTTAATCTTTTGTCCTGTTATGATTTCATTGAGCAATCATGTGATTATGTTGTGAAGAACCTTTCAAGCATGCAAAAGCAAAGGTATGAATTGAAGTTTACAAGAGTTGGGTTTATATACTTAGACAGACGGAAATCAGAAGCTATTTTTATGTTTTGAATTTAGATAGTGCTCTTGTAAAGTTTGTGTTTAATCATAGTGCACAAGTTCATGAACATTCTAAAATCTTTCTTGTTGAGTTCTCTTCTTAAAATTAGCACAACAACAACAACAATAGCATAAAGTTAATAAAAGAGTAAAAACACCAACTTGAATATCATAAGTTATTAAAAGAGTTAAATGGAATTGCCCTAATATGACATTGGTTTTGGGGGTTGATATCAGTAAACAATATCATTTCGTGCTAGAAATTTTCCTTTTATCGTTTTAGTCAACTTTGACTTCAATGGGCACGTGATGGAGATTCTTCTATGTTTTCATCTTGTACTCAATTTTGCTTTTATCTTATACTTCCTTTTTTGCTCTTTTTTTTTTTTTAAAAAAATTGGTTCCCAGGGAATGTCCAGAAGAATGCAGGGAGGCTGTGGCGTCCCTTATGTTTGCAGCAGCTAGATTTTCTGATTTGCCTGAATTACGAGATGTAAGGGACGCATTTCAGGAGAGATATGGAAGTTCTCTAGAATGTTTTGTTAATCAAAAGGTAAAACTTCTAATATATCCCCCGTATGCTAAGGATATACTTCTAGCTTTGCCGATTTTTCTTATACTTCACAAAATATTTGCTCATTGACAGTTTGTTGAGAAATTACCTTCAAGGCCTCCCCTAATGGAGAAGAGGATTCAGTTACTGCAAGATATAGCTTTAGAATTTTCAATAAAGTGGGATTCTAGGAGCCTTGAGCAGGCCCAGGCAAACAAATGTGCACATTCTATTGTTGCTGCTGATCAGTGCAAGTTACTTAATGGCAACGGGAATACTGCAAATTCTGAGAAAGACGATGCCTTACCTAAAGAAATACCCATTATTTGTAATATTGGCCACAGAATGCAACATCGCAGAGAGGATAATGATTTGAGAAGAGAAGAATTAGACCAACATTTATGTGGAAGGAAGGAAAGAAGTGCTAATGGACACAAGCAACTTAGCTATAAGATAGACAGTACTACAAGGAATCATGATGATATTCTATTCCATGAAAGAGAAGAAGATACAGTGGGTAAGCATGGTCAGCTTGTTAAGAAGGATTTTAGTTTGTCAAAGGTTGAGCAATCTAGCAGTTCATCCAACAGGAAGCAGCTGGATAATTCTGGCATTGCCTATACAGGCCTAGACAGTACTGCAAGGAATCACGATGACATTCTATTCCAGGAAAGAGAAGATAGAGTGGGTAAGCATGAACGATGGGTTAAGAAGGATTTTAGTTTATCAAAGATTGATCAATCAAGCCGTTCATCCAACAGGAAACGGCTGGATAAATCTGACCTTGTCTATACAGGCCTAGACAGTGCTGCAAGGAATCACGATGACATTCTAGTCCACGAAAGAGAAGATAGAGTGGGTAAGCATGAACGATGGGTTAAGAAGGATTTTAGTTTATCAAAGGTTGAGCAATCTAGCAGTTCATCTAACCGGAAACGGCTGGATAATTCTGACATTGCCTATACAGACCAAGATGATGTTGAAAAAGATGTGCATAAAAAAGAGAGCTGGAAAGCATTATCACTAGAAAACACAAGAATGTCCCCAAGTCCTGGGGGAATTCCTGGAAAGAATGAAGATAGCTTGTTTGCCGGTAAGAATGGGGGAATTCCAGTAAAGGATGTCAATATCCTTTTCGCTCATGAGCATGGTAGTTCAAAGAATGAAGCAAACTTGCCACGAAAATTGCAGGAGGAAGAGGTAGATGGTTTGAGATCCTACCGCGGCACTCCACGGCCTCCCCCATATGTAAAATCAAAGATCAGTGCCAGTGCCATCCCTCCTCCATATGTTAAACCAAAAGATAGTGAGCAGAAAACTGTTAGGAGGTTTGAGCATGCAGGTTTTTCTTGCGATGGACAATCTTTGAACCCTCTGCCACACAACAGAACTCATGAAGTCAATGGCTCATATTGGAACCAAAGGGAACTGGATAACCCTGTCCGCGAGGGACAAATAAATGAATCAACCCGAGTAAGAAGTCGTGAGAAAGAAGAGTGTTATCAGGATGATAAAGTACCCTTACCAAAACCAAGATCAATGAGGAGGAAGCACCATAAATCGTCATCTAGTCACAAGGATGTGAACCATGTTGAAGATGCTGGATCTGTAAAGAGAAGTTCCAGTAGTAGGAGAAGGGACCATTCACGAAAGGGCTCGCAGGTCCTGGTGGAGTATGAGCATTATCGGAAAGATGAAGAAGAAATGATGATTGATAAACTTTTGTTACATTACAGCAAGAAGCCAGAAACTGCTTATGATGATGTTAGAAGCTTGAGAAAAAATTATCAGTCACATCCTTCACATGAGGGAGCTCTTGATATTGGTGAATCTTCTCACGATCGAGACAGAGATGGTTATGATGTGACAGCAAAAATTGTTTCGCCTCCTACGAGATCAGTTTCTCTGCCTCATGAACAATCTGCACCATCAGAAACCAAAAAGATATTTGGCCGTGCCAATTCTTTTCAGCCAGATAGTCAAGCCCGCCATGTGCATCCCAAGTTGCCTGATTATGATGATTTGGCTGCCCGCTTTGCTGCACTCAAAGGACGTTGAAGATGAGAATTACTGAAAGCTTAAAACTTCATGTGTGTTTCTCTACCTTCCATGTTGCATTCATCTGCATCCATGGCTTATATCTAGTTATCTACTTGGCTGTTCTGCCAGCAAGTGCTGGAGATTTCATGTTTCTTCTTCTTGCTCCGCCATGGTTGAATAACTAATTAGCTATTTTTTTAAACTGTGTTAGTGATCGTGTGCATCTGGATAGAGTCACGGGTCTTCCAATTGCATTTGTTCCTTAACTAGCTGTAGTATAGCCCCGAAATGTGTTGTTGGATTCTCTTTCCATTCTCTAATTCTTGTTTCTTTACAGTATATAGATGTCCTCCTCTCTACACAAGATTGTTGTAATACTTTGGCCATTCGTCCAGATTGGGAATGATACATTGGCAAATATAAACATTACATGTTTGAAAATACTTTCACTCGATTCCATCTAATGATAACGGCTACTTGACTTGAGATTGAATTAGCTCTGGTTCATTTCTAGTCGGCTGATTGAATAATGTTTGGCTTTACTCTCACGGTAACACCACGTAACCATGTTTTTCAGAGGGCTTTACATGTAACCATGAAACAATGTTTTTAATACATCTTAGAATGTATATAGTGCAGTGATATTGTGCATATATTACATATTATATAGTGTCTTCCATGCCTCTGGCACAAATTATAAATCGTATTACATAAGGTTTATGGCGAATCAACTCGTTGCAATTATTGATAGTCTAATTGTTGTAGCAACAAGTCCTACCTGAAGAAAAAATTCTGACATGAGACTCCCGCCTACAAGTTTATGCATAGCATCACTTCAGCTCACAATCACCCACATCCCCCTTTTCGATTAAAAAACAATAAAAACGCCATCAATACGCATGCAGTGGGAATATTTTTATTATTTTAATCAAAAACGCTGACATGAGTGATTATGGGACCAGCTGACTATGCTCTCACTTGCAGGCCGCGCCTATATCGAAATTTTTCTTCGCAGTCAATTCGTCACGACTGCGCCTACAAGTGGGGGACATAGACTACTCTTAGCCCACATTCACCACATCACAGTTTTGATTAAAATAATAAAAATATTCCCCCACTTGGTGCATTTTTAAAGATTCCGTCTAGTAGACCTACGGGTTCCCTTCCTTTCAAATGGCGTGCCCGTAGTACCAAAAGATTGAAGGATGTATGTGAGTGACAATGTTAATTCAATGTGGTTCTGAAACATTCATTTTGGCTGGGTTAGCTTGTGTTGTAGATCGAGTGATCCGGCTACAGTGTGAAACACTTTTTGTTCTGCACCGTGCGAAATATTTATTGGCTGTTGGTAAAAAAACTTGCAAGTATCAGATACTACTTTGAGCTTAGAATGTCAGAAAGTCCTTCTTTGACCAGGCCACATTAAATAAAGTGTAACTACTTGGTACTACTATTACTATAGATTCCCCCATTTCCATACCAGTCAAGACTGAAGTAAACTTTTTCCCGCCAAAGTCAGTTTTTTTACCACCATAAAATTCCCCTATTTACCATTCTCACTTCTCATTCTTTGCTTACACTAAATCACTTCACTGGGTTGTAAAAAGGTAGAAAGATAGATAGAAAATGAAGGGTTCCTCAAGGGTAATTGTGGGAGCAACACTAATCATGCTGGTTTGTCTTGCAATAGTACTAGGCCTAGTTTTAGTCCTCTTAGCTGAACTCTACTGCTCTCTCCTCCTCCGTCGAAGACAACTCCGCCACCGGCCCACTTCCGCCCCCGCTTCCACCGCCACCACTGAGGCCACACGTGTATCCTCTTGTCTTCACCACGAACATTCAGAAACTCCATCTCTAAGTAGCTTCTACGCACATGGCGTTCTCCACGCTCCGAGAAGCTTCCTCTTCCCTTCAGTTGATAATGTCAATGGTGAACTCGACCTGGAGAAGCAGCATTATTCCCAACAACCCTCTTCAAGCTCTCACCAAATTGGCCATTCTTTTTCAATACCACCCTCTCCGACGACGTTCATGCCCGTCGCCTCACCGGGAAACAGCACCGGCGGTGAAGCATCCGGTGGTAGTTATGAAGAGAATTATATATACATTTGTAATCCAATATATGATAACGATGGTAATAGAACTAGTAGGGTGGATACGCCTTTTGAGACACCTGATTCATCGCCTTCTCGGTTAGAAACAACGGGTTCTTCTTCTGAGGAAGATGATGATGAAGAAGAAGTTAGTCCCTCATTAACTCCGATGAAGGAGCTTAATCCAGAGGAGGGATGTTCGGTTTCTTTAAGAGATGCTCGTTCACTTGCCATTTCAGGCAGTGATTCTTATAGTAATAATTATGATGTTTCATCTTCTTCATCATCAGATTCTCCTTGTACAACTCCTTCATGGTGAACCATGTACATCAATGCAATTCTGTTCTAATCTATGTCGTAACATATGGACCTTATAATGATTTCACAATTTACTGATACAAAAACAAAAATTGAAGCAAAATCTTGCTATTCCTTTTTTTAATGCAAATTGTTGATTATAAGGTATGTGTTAGATTTTTGTAATCACTTCCTCTAATACTGTAATTACTTTTAATTATAGCACCGTTAATGCTTAATTTTTATCTTAAGATATACAATAACAATAAAATAACTCATTAAATCCCTAATAATTGGGGTACGAACAGAGATGGATAAGAGACATACTTAACCTTTGACAATAAATGCACGTGGTAGCTGCTCTCAGAATACCACTGAAATAGACATATGTAAGACTAACAACCTTTGTCAATGAATGCACAAAGTAACTCTTCAAAAAATACCACTGAGACAGTAGTCCCTTATACTGTCACGTTTGCTACGGATCATACCCTCAAATCAAAACCAAAATGCATTACACTACTTCTTTCATTCAACATTTAAAGCATTTATGTGCATAATTAAATAATTTTTTTTATAATTAAAATATTGTATAAAGTGTTATATAGAATATTCCAACTCGTCTCAACCGGTCATGGCAGAACTGTTGAGTCAAAACCACACCTGTTTCACTGAGGATGCCACTATGCTCTGATCCTTTTATCTTTTCAGAACGTTATAGAGTTTTGTTTTGTCCATATTGTAATTGGATGCAAAAGTAGGTGATAAAGAGAAATATTGGATTCTTTCGAGCCTTTTAGTTTATTTTCCTTGAGGCGTGACCATGGGAGCTCTTCAATCCAGGCCACGCCAACAATCCTAATCTAATTTGATTTTCCCCCTTGTGATTGTTTTTGGTGAAGCATTATATATTTGAGTCCAGCTATTGTGCAGAACCACTAAAATTCATTACATAGTAAATAATTTTAATTGTTCTGGGTTATTGGATAAAGAAATTTAACGAGCTAAGATTTTTCTAGGGACATGTGATTGTTGCCTTAAGACGTGTACATAAAAAATAAAAAAAAAAATGTTGAATGAGATTTAACACTTATTCATAAAATACTTTTTATTTACTGAAAAAAATGTGTCCGGCCATATATATATTAGATGAGGGAAAAACAAGGGTCTACAAACTCTAATCTATGTTGGGATTTTAAAGATGCACGTGAAAGAGGTTGGTGGACCAAAGAAGAGGCAAGAAAATTGGAAAAACAAATATAAAAAATCTCTGCTTTTGATGAACTTTAATTTTGTATACTGGGGCTATTCCTCTGCGTTTGTGCCAAAGTTTGTCTTCTGAGAAGAATTTTCTGATATGGACCAGGTACTCATGAACCATGTTGTTCAGAACTGGTCATATCACTACATAATTATCTCTTTAATTACTCATTTTATAGTAATGTAATCAATTATATACCACATGATCCAATAAACCTGGTTCATATCAGAACTATCCAAGAAATTCTAAGAAGGGCTTTTGTCGACTTGGTTAAGGATGAAAACCGTTAATTTCAAGGTAAAACAACAGGCCCCATGCAAAGAAGCTTCACTATCTGCCCCTACATTGATTTTCAATAAAGCAAGCAACGGCAAGTACTACTCCCTCCTCTCACATTTATCTATCGGTTTAAGACATTATACTCGAATTAAAAAAATAATTAGGATATACTTCATCCGATTCAAAATATAAATCTTTTTAAGAGTAGTTATTTGTTGTAAAAAATATGCATTATTGACTGATTTGCCCGATCAAAATGTGTAGTGTCATGCAACTCTCTATTAATTTCTTTGTTCTTTAGAATATTAATTAGGGGTACTTTATTTATTTTTATTAGTATCTTAATTTGTGTGAAAACTCACAAAAAGACCTATATTTTGAATCGGAGGGAATATTAGTTTTAAAATATATAGACACTTTTAGCCTTCAATTAATACTATCTCTGTTCCTAATTAATTGATACATTTCACTTTTGTGGTTGTTCCAAATTAATTGATACACTTCAAATTTTGATAAACATTTGGCATGTTTCTTCCAATTTTACCCTTAATCAACTTTACTTAATACTTTAGTGTTTCCAACAATTTCACATTTACCATGCACTTCAAACCATACTTTAATTAGGGGTAATTTAGACTTTTTTCTTTGTAATTATTGACTTCTAATCATTTCTTTGGTCTATGTGAAAAGATGAAATGTATCAATTAATTAGGAACAGAAGTAGTACATTTATGTTGGGACAATTAAAATTAGCGGTTGACTAAATTAATGAAAGATAAGGGTAAATTTGAAAAAAATAGATTTAATACTCTCTTAATTTCGTAAAGTGACAGATAATTAAAAACGGATAAAGTATGTTTAGGCGACAAATAATTGGGAACGGAGGATGGTAGTATCTTTGCATAGGATTCCAGTGAGTGAGTAGTTTTTTTAAATGGTAGATGTTTGTTTTGTAGTTTGGATAAACCTTAAGGTTATTTTAGTAATTATCTGTAATATTAGTGTTTGGCAAGATATGGGGCTTTGCAGTCTGAATATGTAAAACACAATCACAATTGTTAAGAGATTCAACTGTTTATAATGTGTTTGCATATACGTACTCAAAGGGTGTTTTGCAATGGATCCAAAATGAGCTTAGATATGGATTTTGTATTAGCCAGTTCTCAACTGAACGTTATACTCATTCCGTTCCAAATTAACTGTCTACATTTCATTTTTTATTTGTCCCAAGTTAACTGTCAACTTTCTAAATAAAGTATGTATTAATGACAATTTTTTCAATTTTACCCGGCTTTCAACTCCTCATTGAATACTCTTAGTTAATTAAAATAATCACTTCCCAACAATATTTAAGATATAGTTGGATGTTAGGTGAAAGGAATGAGTGAGAGGAGGGAGTATCTTAGGGGGTGTATTCAATCTAGATTCTATAGAATTTTTAAGGAGTTTTAAAGTTTATAGGTATTCAATTTGGATTTTAAAAAGTACAATGAAATCTAGAGGTATTCAATTTAGATTTTAAAAAGTCCATTAAAATCTAGAGGTATTCAAAACTCTATAGATTCTCATCGATTTCATTAAATGTAGGATTTTGATGGATTTCCTAAGCTTAAATGTGTATTGTGAAATCTCTTCTTTTTCCTCAAAATTTTGATTTTCTCTCATTAATATTAAAATTAAATGTCTTTGATTACAATTTTTTTTAGTGATCTCAATTTCTTTAAAATTATAAGAAAAATAAAGAAATATCCAAACTAAAAAAAATGAATTTTTTTTTGACATTGTTAGAAAACTCAATATGAATGTTTATTTCCCAAAAACAAGATATATTGTCATAATATCCAAACAATTTTCTTCTTGATCATCTTCAAATAGAAATTAAAGAAAGCAACCACAAATTTTTATTTTTCAAACATGGATTTCATTTCTCTGAAAGAGAAAATCGAAGGGAAAAAAGAGTTTAAACAAAACCCATCACAAAACATATTTTAATTAAGCCAAGAAAAAAAATACTAGTAAGTAAATTATACAAACCTTGATCAAATAAATAAATAAAAAAGCCGCAGTCACTTGATCTCAAAAAAAAAAAAAAATCAAAGACCATCACCAAACTTTTTAAATTTTTAACAAAATGATTTAATTCCAAAAAAAAAAAAAGGATTGATAAACATATGTTGATTTTGGAAATTCAACACCGCTGGATCTGTATAATTCACCACCGAATCAGTCTTTTCTTTATTTTTTGGTGTTATTCAAATAATCTATAGACTTTATAAATCAAAAGAAATCCTGATAAATCAATATAATAGAATCTGATAGAATCTCCGTAGACTCTGCATAGAGTTAAAACAATCCATAAAGTCAGCAGAATTCATAGACTTTTAAAAATCAGTTAAAATCTTTTAAAATCCGAATTGAATACACCCCCTTAGAGTTTTGCTTATATTTTATCATCAAAATTACCAAAACCTTAATACATGTGTACAGATAAGTTGGGGAGGGAGTAGTTTTGATTAGACACGAATGCAGTAGAAAAAATGATAATTGCAAGTAACTTTACAAACTTGAAAGATAAGGCAGCTTATTTTCATGGAGCTGATCTTTTTTAAGTGGTTAGATTAAGTAATAATGATGCCATTCTTTTATGTTTCCTCAAAAAAATAAAAAATAAATAAAAAATCTCATTGATACATTAAGCAAGTGTAATTGTTCATCCGGAACAACAATACCGTCTCCATGTTTGCCCTTCTGGTCTCCTTTGTAGTTTCACACCAGCTGGTTGTGTAGGTTCTGCTTTTAGCAATCTTTTTGCTGCAAAATTTCAAAGATCAATAAGCAAAGATAAATCATGTAAAAATAATAAGCCAGGCACGTTTATCTTTAAAGTTTGGATATATGCCTAGAAGCCGTTAAGTAGAGAACCATGGCTACCTCAATCCTAAAAAGGTCTATGTTACTCGGACACGGGTACGGGTGTCGGGTACGGGTATGTATTTAGATGTCAGGTATTTAAACATCTACAAATAAAGGATAAGGGGACACTTCCCCAAAATCGGACACGGGTATGGGGGTACGGCAATAAATTCCAACTGTCTCCCATTATTCTCTCCTACATCGTCTTTCCCTCTCCCTAACACTAATTTCTTCTCTTCCTCCTAACAATTGCAGCTAGTAAATATTCAAATCATCAGCCAATTGCATGCCTTGTTTGACTACTATATCCCTCTCTATTCCACCTTCCCTTCACTTATTGCTTGAATTTTGTTCAAGCTCCTTCATCCGCCCAAAGTCCAATCTTCAATCGACGTACCTTCGATTTCCAGTGACGACAACAATGGGTGTCCCAGCGATGGCGGCGATGAGCTTTCAAGAGTTGGTCACGTACCCATTCGCAGTTGACCATGTCAGGTACGTATTCCATACTCATACCAACGTCGTACCCTGTCGACACCGGTACGGCACGAATAAACGGAGAGTCCGAGTAACATAGCAAAAGGTACCTCAAGAGAGGAGGATTGTCCAATCCTTGTAAAGAACAAACTTGCTCGTTAGCTATTCGAGGTGGAATTCTCAACGCACCCTCTCAAGAGGGGAGGATTCTTCGAACCTTGTAAAGAACAAATGCATCGCCTGCCTTGGGGCATAGCATGTACTTGATGCGGGATTCTCAACGCACCCCTCTCACGCCTAGGGCTGGATATTTGGAGCGTGAACATCAATGAGGGCAACATTGAACTAGGTGACTGGACTAGACATTTGGAGCGTGAACATCAATGAGGGCAACATCGAACTAGGTGACTGGACTGGACTAGACATTTGGAGCGTGAACATCAACGGGGGCCAACAACAAATTAGGGGGAGTGAACATCAACGGGGCCAACATTGAACTAGGTGGCTCTAATACCATGTTAAAAATAGACTTGGGTCTAACTCAATCCCTCAAAAGGTACCTCGAGATGGGAGGATTGTCCAAGCCATATAAGAAACAAATATGCACACAAACTAGTCTACGTGGGATATTTAACAGCAATATCCAAGAATGTGAAAGAGACATATTTTACTCCCTAGAAATAAAATAAATGAAAAAGGTTACCTATGTCATGGAAGAGCTCATTTACATTCTGTGCCGTTTTTGCAGAAGCTTCAAGGAACAGCAAGGCATTATCCTTGGCATAATTGTCTCCTTCCTGCAGTGTGACAGGAGAAAAACTTGTGTGATCAGTTTCCAACTCATGGAAGCCGTGTTCTTGCTAGGATCTGGTAGGAGGAGTCGGGTTCAAATTTAGCAAAACCATGAATTATTTGGTAACAATTTATCAGAGAAAAACATATAAATAGACGATACCTCATTCTCCACTTGTCTATCTGAACTCAGATCAGCTTTGTTTGCCACCAAATACACAACCATACTGGGATTTCCTGCACGACGGATGATATATTAATAAGATACCAACTAAGTTCGAACAAGAACATAAATACGATATATTGGCAGTTTTTACTTGCGTTGCACAAACATGGCTCCCTTTTATTTATTTTAACCAGAATAAAGAAGAAAGGAACGAGTTCAAGAGTAGTGCATAGTGAAGCTTAGCTACCTCGTGTTTGTAGTTCTTGAACCCACGTTTTGGCTCGTTCAAATGAATCCTGAAGCCAAGATAAAGAGTATATATATAAATGTATATATCAGTCTGATTCCCAACTATACATGCAAAGAATGTTGCAAGTTATCACAACGAAAGATTAGTAAAGTTCACAAAATTTTACCTGATGAAACCAGCACAAACTAGAAGTTAGAAAAGATAAGGTAATGGAACATATCATGTCACATCATATCACTGGCTACCATAGATCTTTTTGGCCGATATCCACACTTCTATATATGCCTAAGGTATTTATCCAAAGAAGCACAGAAGATCGCATGTTTAATGTAGTAACGCGGTAAAGAGTATAGTATGGAGATCATGGACGCTTCATCTTTCATAGCATCTATTTCTCGACATATCTTTAACAAATTATTAACTAAAAGGAACAGGGATGAGAATGAAACGTACCCTGTTTGTTATATCGTACATTACAACAGCAGCAGCTGCACCACGGTAATACATTGGAGCTAAGCTATGATACCGTTCCTGTCCAGCTGTATCCCATATATCAAATTTTATAGTACCCTTCATTTAGGGACAAAATTTCAGTAAAGAATGCTGCTCCAATGGTTGATTCCTGAAATTCACAAGTTTTGAAAGGAATTAACATAATGAAGTCAAACAGTATCGTCTTTCTCGTCTAGAAGAAACAGAAGCAATTGTACCTCAAAATCATGAAACTGGCCTTTTATAAATCTCTGTACCAAACTGGTTTTCCCGGTTCCCATGTCGCCAAGAAGTACCTAAAGGAACTCCGAGTTTTTTAATACTTCCATTACATAACTGATCAATAAAATTAAACAGCAACAATCTTTACCATTCAATCATAGAAATCCCATGATTCTGTTCCAATGTTTTCATCCAATAAACCTAAACTAAGGATCACTAAAGTTTCCATGGAGGGAGGCCATTCCACCCCTCTCCCTAATATTTCCAAAAACAATCCTTCCTTTCATACTAGATATTGGGATAAAAAAAAAACCCTACTAGCACCATTATTCCACAGAAATCAAGCAGAAGCAACAAATACACCAACAACAATAACATAACCCATTAAGTCCCAAATAATTGGGGGTACGGGCGGGGGATTGATTGGAGACTTGACCTAACCTTTAGCAATAAATGCACAAAGTGCTTGCTCCTAGAATACCACTGAAACAGTAGTTCTCTATACCATCACATTTACTACGGAATCATGCAGTCCAATCAAATCTAAAAGGCATCAGAGAGGGCAGACCCAATAATCATTTTGATTTGTGTACACATTATCATAGACATTAAAGACATTAACTATTGGAAACAATTATTCTAAAGACATTAAAGAAATTGCAAACTTAGCATAGATTAACTAACCATTTGATCAAGTTTTGTATCCTAATCCCATCATCAAACATTAAAAGAAACAACATAAAGTTGGAATCTTTGCCATGATTCTAAACAAAGAACTATTGGGAAAACAAAAAAAACAAAAAAAAAGGGAGAAGATGAATAAACTTGAGAAGTAAGGAAACACGTAATGACCAGTTTGGCTTGAACTATGTTCTTGATGTTGCCTGATCTTGCCATTCTTTCTTACTAATCCAGAATTCTATTGCAGCAAACCGATGATTGTGAAGAATGAATTCTATTGCAGTGTTGACTAGTTGGGGAGATTTGACTAGTTGATTGTTGTTGATTTGGATTCTGTTAACTGGTTAGTTTGCTTAGCTGGACAGATGTAGGGACTCCCATTGCCAACAGAAGTCGGGTAGGGTTGTCAAGTCAATCATACTAACATTAACATCTAATTTGATAATTATTTTTCTAATTTTTTAAATAGGAAATTCATTTATTAAAATTTTGTAATCAACATATTATAACGTTTCTCTCTCGATAGATAATATATTTAAGGGTAAAATGTGTTCATACCCCTTAAACTTTCTTCGATTTTGAATTTTGACCTTGAACTAAAAATTGCAGAGTTCTTGACCCCAAAACTTTTTTGGAGTATTAATGTCGTCTCTTCCATCAATTTACACTGTTAAATTTGAATAGAATTAGACCACATGACTCTCACGTGACCAAACTTGGAAATTTTGTGGAAAAACAGGTCCTGACTCTAACAAAAACTACATATGGGAAAAATGTGAAAAACGGAAGGAACAAGGAAAAAATGCTATGCATATGGAATACTTGGTTTTAATCCCATTCATGCCTTCTTTAAGGGTAAAAACTTTTTTTTTCAAAATGTCTCCGATTTTGGTCATATAGTCCTATTCCGTTCAGATTTAACAGTAGAATTGGCTGAAATGGATATCATTAATACTTTAGAAAAATTTAGGATTAAAAACTTTGTAATTTTTAATTTATGATCAAAATTGAGAAAAGTTCAGGAGCGTGCATAGTGGACACTTCTTCCCCTATTTCTAATTCATTTGTGAGGTCGAGAGGGAATTTATTTTTTAGGACCTGATACTCAAAGACCTGAATATTAGGAATCCGATTTATTTCGCTCTTGTTTTGGCCCACATAATCTGCCTGCTAAGGGCTTTCAATTGTCAGTTTCCCTTGAACGGGTTTATTTATACGGGCTTTGCCTTGTTTGTATCAATGGGACCGGACCTGCTCAAACTGGACTCTCTTAGCCCCAGAAAATATGAGAGTGAGCGTGAGTCGAACGTGAGCTCAATATTCAAACTCGATTATGACGTGAGTTAAACGGTAACACAAACATATAAGTTTGTATATAATTTCTTTGTAATTCACTCATAACATATAAGTTTCAATTTTGCTCAAAACACAAATAACTATGTCTAATCTATATCTAAGTTACGGCTATGAATCTTGATAGAGATAATCACTATTTATGCCCCTGAGCTATCTTTCAAAAGCAACTGTTACCCCTCATGAATATATCGTGCCATTTTTTATCCCCAACAATTTACGGGGTGCCATTTATACCCAACAATTTACGGGGTGCCATTTGTATCCCGAACCGCACAAACACATTTTGAGGGGCAATTTCGTCCACTAGACATCCTCCAACAAAAACAAGTGAGCAACTTTCACCAAAATGGATCAAAACGTCTTAACTTCATTAGCATCGCGAAGAAACCAGCAAGAACACCAAGGAAGCTTCAAGATCCAACCATGGCGAATCATGAAAAAGACTAACTATGTGCAATCCTCTAGATCTACAAAATCATCGAAATTTAGTTTATCTTTATCCAAACATTGGATCACAAAATCTAAACCGAATTCCAATCTTTAAAAAACCAAGAACACCAAGAAGGTTGAAGATTTGTGGATTTGTGGGTTTGAATTATTTGAAGAAGAACACCAAGAACACCAAGAAGGCTTGAAGAAGACAATGGAGAAGACATGGCTTTCTTTAGCCAAAATGTGAAGTGGTGGTGGCATCATGTGAAGAAAACCACCCACCCGCCACCACTCACCCACCACCACCATCTCTTCATCTTCTTCCTTCAAAATCAAAACTTTCCCCAAAATCTCCACCACCCAGCCGCCACCACTCACCCACCACCACCCTCTCTTCATCTTCTTCCTCCAAAATCAAAACTTCCCCCCAAAATCTCCACCACCCATACGCCGCCACCACCCTCTCTTCATCTTCTTCCTCCAAAATCAAAACACCCACCCACCCAACACTACTCTATCTACATCTTCTTCTTCCAAAACCCATTCTTCCAAAATCAACTTCAAAGCTTTTCATATCCATTAATGGAAGCAAAATCAACTTCAAAGCTTCATCTTCATCTTCAAAGTTTCAACCACCAATAAATCCTTCAAAATAGCATTTAAAGAGAGGTGAGTGGTGGAGGAGATGGCGGAGGGAGGGAGGGGTAAGTGGCGGGGGAGAGAAGGAGGGGTGAGTGGTGGAGGAGAGGGAGGAGGGAGAAAGGGTGAATGACGATTTTGCCCCTCTGATTTCGCATGTGCAGTCCCCTCTCGCCGGATTCCGCCACTTTTGGGCATAAATGGCACCCCGAAACTTGTTGGGATACAAATGGCACGATATATTCTTGAGGGGTAACAATTGCTTTTGAAAGATAGCTCAGAGGCAAAAATAGTGATTATCTCATCTTGATAATGCAACTCTCTAATAGAGACCATGTCTCGTTGATGTATATTCAACCCAAAAACAACATGAGATCTATTTGGATATATACCCTTCGTCTCATATTTTTAAATTTATCTTCTCTTTCTATCAAATTTCTTTCTCACTAAAATCCTCTACCTAAATCCTTTCCAAAACAAGGCAAAGCTTCGAATAACAAGGCATTAATTTACCTCAATCCTTTTCGCACTGGAGCGCACATTCAATAGTTGCTCCAAGGACGAAGACAGAAGTGAGTGAAGATAGTCTTCCGTTTTAAAAATTATATTTTTTTTACAATTTTTATATGTATTTCGATATACCTATTACAGTTTTTCGTCAAATCTAAAAGTAATGTTTTCCTCCTTTGGTTGCACAGTTATTTGTGATGATGAGATATCCGGCCCTCCTTTTTTTGTCATTTACCACATCACCTAATCAATCTACCTTTGAAGAGTGGAGACGTATGGGAAAGCGAACCCTTACAAAAATCTCTCACTCCAACAAGGGGCGGATTCAAGGGGTGATTAAAGAAACAAGTTTAATTTCTACCATAAATTATTGAGGGACCACTCTAAATTTCAATCTTAAATTATCTAATATGCAACGAAATTTGTAGGTTCTTCCATAAATTATTGAGGGACTACCCTAAATTTCAATCCTGAATCCGCCCCGCTCTCCAATGCTCATTTTATCCCTTTTCTAAATTGAATACACCAGTTACGTGTTTAGAATTCTCTACAAGAATAGTGCAATATGTGGGGGATTACATTAGTATGGTATGGGTTTAGTATAATAGTCATGACATGGCAGTGGAAAAAGTGGGAGAAACTTTTCTGTCCTGACGGAAGTCCCACTTCCGCGACTTCCGTCCTGGCTGAAGTGGCAGTCTCCCAGACGCGCCTTGCCACGTCAGCCAGGACGGAAGTGGGACTTTCGTCTTGGCCCCAGGACGGAAGTACGGAAGTCCCACTTCCGTCCTCAGCCTCCAGTTTTAAGTCCCAAACTCTCTTCTTTTCCCACCAACCCGCGAACCCTTCAGCCAAAAAAAATAAAAAAACCCCCCAAGCCCTTTCCCTCCCTCCCGCCACCACTCCGCTTCGCCGACTGCTGCCTTCCTTAGCCGCCAACAATCCACCACCATCTTCTCTCTCATCTCTCAATCTAGGAGGTATAAAACCTTAATTTTTTTTGAAATTTTTATAGAAATTCAACATGTATGTTATTATTTGAAGTTTTAATTGTTGTGATTTTAGTTCTTTAGAGTAATTTATTCCCTATTTGAAGTTCTATGTGTTTGAATTTGGTTTTGATTTTGTGAATTTAGGTCAATTAACAAATTAGGGCATTTTCCAATTTAGGGCAATTTTTAAATTAGGGGATTTGTCAATTTAGGTTTTTTGTGACTTCAATATTTGTGTTAATTGCGGATATGGTGAATTGTGAATTGTTATTTTTTGAATTGTGAATTGTTATTACATTGAATGGTGAATTGATTTTGTGTAGTTTTTGATGAATTGTATGTTATTTTTTTTAGATGTCTGTTCTTGCACACCTACTGCCCAGTCCTTATGATCCCAGTGTTTTAAACAAACACACATCCCATAGAGCTCTTAGAATATGGGGCAGGGACGTAGAGTTAATTAATAGTTTAAAAATAATTAGCAACTACGGGAATTTCTTTGATGCCTATCAAAACGAAGGCAACGCAAGGGTTCTTGAGCTGATTGACCATTTGGGATTCGGGGGTTGCTGTAGGATAGTCAAGATCAAGGTGGACCACGCCTTGGTCACCGCATTAGTAGAGTGGTGGCGCCTAGAGACACATACTTTTCACCTCCGATGCGGTGAGGTCACCATTGCTCTGGAAGACGTAGGTTGCCTTCTACGACTGCCTACTAGGGGCGACGTGGTGTCGTGGCACGAGGACTACAACCTTAGCAGGACTCAATGGATTGAGCGTGTGCAAGACTTACTAGGTTTCCAATCCCCCACCGAGTCCATTAGGGGTAACACCATCGCCCTTGTAGAGGTGTATGCCCACATTAGTGAGCCCCTAGGCGAGGATGCCACTGAGTTGGCCGCAGACCAGCAGGCCCGAGCACTTATTTTCCTGCTGATGTCCACCTTCCTTTTTCCAAACAAATCCGGGTCGCGGGGGAACATGCGGTTTCTCCTCACATCAACGACGAGATCCTGGCAGAGGACCAGTTTTCATGGGCTGGCGCCGTCCTTGCACATATTTACCGACAGATGTGCACTTCTGCTCAGGCCGTGTCTAAGGATATAGCTGGATGTTGCCTTCTAATCCAGGTTTGTTTACTTTTGTATATGGTTTAATTGCTTCCATGTATTTTGAATATTTGTTGTTAACTCCGTGTTTTTTCTGTACTAGTCGTGGGCGTGGGAGCGCATCTCATGTCTCCGGCCCCAGAACCGCGGCCCGACTCTGCACGATATTCCCGCGGACGAGAGAGCTTACGGGTCGCGATGCAATACTGGCCAGAGTTTTCGTAACGCACCCAAAACGCAGCTTGCGATGTTTAGAGACCAGCTGGATCAGCTGACGGACGCCCAGGGGGTAAGTATTTTCTTTAATTTCGTATTTTATGTTTAAATTAAAGCAATTGATTTATGCTAATTACACTTTTTATTGGCAGTTCATGTGGAGGCCGTACCCTGACTAGGTTATTGCCGAGAGGGCTGCTCGGGATGAGAGCTTCCAGGCCACCTGCCGAGCCCGTACTCCGCTAGTTTGTTTCGAGGTGGTTGAGTACCACATGCCGTACCGGGTTGCTAGGCAATTCGGATTCCAGCTGGTGATATCAATCCCACCTGTGGCGGAGGGTACCAAGGAGGGCGTCGACGTCCACTCGTTTAAGGCTGGAGCGGCTCGGGACTGGGAAAATGAACATGCCACGTACATTGCTATGTGGGCTGAACGCGTGGATGCACTGGCGGACGCTGTCCCGATACCCGGTAATGTGATCATACATACCCGTGAGTACATGGAATGGTATAATCCCATTACCGTTCACCTCCTGACAAACCCCCGAAACAAGGATGTCGGGCCACTCCCGATGGGCATTCAACCCCCATCTAAATTTCCGAGGCTATTTTTGTAAGTTTTTTGTTTGCGTTGTCTAGAATATTTTTTCTGCTTTACAATATACTGACACATTTTTATTGATGTTGCAGGAGGAATCCAACAGACTGATGCTCGAGGAATTCGAGAGGCCGGGCTCTCGTACAAACAGTCAATACAAGACCCTCATCTTACCTGGGCTGCAAAGACAATTAAAGTTGCATTCGTAGCGGCCGGGACGACGGTATCGTGCAGATCGCGCGCTGCGGATGTAGCAGAAGTTGCAGTTCTACAACCGGTGATGCAGCCTAGAGAACATGTTCCGGGCAGGTCTGTGGTGGGGAGGCACGGTACTCGGAGGAACCGGCAGGCCACTTAGGAGGACTTGGCAGCTAGGAGACTTCGGCGACCTGGGCAGAGCCACGGAGCCAGCCCAACTCGAGGTCGATCCAACGGGGTCTCCGGTGCCCACATGAGCTTTCCAGTCATGCTGAAATCGGCACCCACTATGAGTACCAATTCCCGAGCATCGGTACTTATTATTCCAGTATTCAGCCGGGGGGAGATCCGGGAGCCGGGCCATCTACTTCGGCACAGCCGGGTGCATATTCTGGCGGATCGCCTTCGTACAACCTCACCTTACTCAGACGCAGCACCACACTTCAACTTTCCAACCTGGGTACCCCGAGGAGCCGATATTTATCGACACCGATGGGGCGGAGTTCATTGCAACGGAGCGTGGTAGCGCGGTGCAAACTAGAACGGGCCACACGTACTATTTGCGCGAAGACAGGAAAAGCCCCGACCGTTACACCCTGTCTGAGCCTTAGATAGATTATTTTGTAATCATATCTTTTATTTCATTGTTGTTTCTAACAATTCAAATTATTGTACATTATAACATATTTTGTTTTGTTTTGGAACGTTGTTAGACTTTTATGGTATAACACTTTGTTATTTCTCTTACTCGAATTTGTTAAATAATGTTTATCGTTGATTTATTTATGTTGTAAAAATACCAGCTCAAATAAATGCAACAAAAAAAAAACTGAGTGTTCTTGCCACAACACACTGCCAGGGCAGGACGGAAGAAAATCATTTTTTTTTTTGCACAAGGCACTGCCAGGGCAGGACGGAAGCTGACGTGACAAGGTGCGTCTGGGAGACTGCCACGTCAGACTTCCGTCCTGGACAGAAATATTTCTCACACTTTTTCCACTACCATGTCATGACCATTATACTAAACACATGTCATACTAATGCAATCCCTGCAATACATCTGAAAATAACAGTTTTTAATTTAAAATAGCTTTTGATTTTATGACCAGGTTTTATTTAGGATTTCAAATTTGCAGTCAATTGAATTACTCTAATCGACGACTGCAATTATATTTGTACCTATAGAATAACTGGCACTTTGATCATTAACTGTGTCCCAATGATGTACTATTTATTCATTTTTTTATTCCTCCTACACAAAAAGGCTATATCCACCCCCACATAGCTTCCAACTCTCGATTCGACAGGAATTATGGAGGATATAAATCAAAGTGATCCAGCGGCTCGATTAGTGAGAGGACTTCTCTTAACCCACTGCAAGAAGTCACTTAGTCACCCCCACATTGAGGTTGAAACTTTCACACTGCGGCTGCCAAAATTCGAATATGCACCCTCCTACACAATCTGCCACCCCCAAACTAACTGGGCTACCCTTCCAGATTTTTTTTACTCCTCGTTTTCACTACGAGCCAGTCATGTTTTAGGATTCTTATATCTTATATTTTAAAATTTAAGAGTATAAAATTTATTTATTTTTTAAAAAAACATTGAGAAAGCATAATTAAAAAAAAGTTAGTTCTAGGCAAGGCATGTGCATTGCTAATGGACTTGAATTTGATGAGATTAAGACAATAAGATAGCGAATAATTGTCTGATTATATCACGCGGCTACACATTATTGGAAAGATGGAATCCTTTGCATGATCTAAATTCTAATGCTGTGATTAGATGTTCCTTCAACTCGCTAAAATTGCCGAAATGTTCTGTTTTAATCTTTTAATAAGAAATTGACATTCGTCTATTTTTTTTAAAATACAATTTTATAACTTAAAATACTAATCGTACTTTCAAAAAATTAAATAAGTAACAATTATTTATTAATGTGATAAAAAATAAGATAAAATTCGGGACAAACAAAAATTTCCGAAAATTGCTAAATTATAATTCAAAAGGGTGAAATAGAAACGTGTACGTAGAGCCACATGAAACCTCATCTCTTTCATGCACCACTCACATCAGCTTTTCCACAACTCCATGAGCTTCCCACCCCTTTTATTTGGAAAAATTCCCTATGGAACGGACCCAATGGGTACCTGTGAGACATGGAGGCCTGCAAAACCTACACTCAGTATGTGGGTCCTGTCTGAAATTATGTGAGAGGAGTGTGGGGCCGGACCCAGACTTTTCCCTTTTATTTTCTTCCCCAATTTTTTTTCCGGTTTTATCTTCTACGCCACTCTATACAACACACTAAAAAGAAACGCACAACTAATTAATATATTCTAGGATAGTGATTATTGGATCAAAAAGTTGGGATCAAATTTGGATCAAGAAGGCATAATGTCACATTAAATTCTAACAATCATTTACATTTTATACTCTTTTATCCAAGTTTTTTTATCCAACAATCATTATTATATATTCTAACTTAATAAGATAAACTATAAACTCGAAAAAAGATAAATCTTGGACATTAATAATACTCTACTACTCCCTCCATTCCCTATTAATTGTCGTTTAGGAGATATCTAGGTATCCAAATTAATTGTCGTTTAAGGTTCTTTTATTAGTTGTCAACAATTTATTTCAATTATACCCTCAACATTTTCCTTTCTTTTCTTTATGATGTATTAGTGAGAGAGAGGGAAGGTGGGGTAATGTTGGAAGTTTAGGTGAAAATGACAACTTCCTTAATTTTCTCAAATTGTCTAAAGAGTCTTATATTTAGGAATGGAGGGAGTACTAATTAAGAACGCAGTAAAAACTAGGGTACAAAGTGTTGTAGGATCTGATGCTCTCCTTTTCCAACTTTTCCCCTTCTCGGGATCTAAACAAGAAAAAAAGTGTTTAGAATTCTAAAAAGGAAAATGCTTAAGGGCTCAAATTTAGTTAATGTATTGGCTAAAAATTCAAATTGACCATGTTAAATGACTGTATTGCCCCTCAGAATATTGAAATTTTCTTTTCTATTTTCTTTTATTTTTATAAGAAAAAATAATGTAATATATTGGAGTAACCCCACCTTCTATCAAACATGAAATTTGCAATACACCAATTTTCTTCCCAGAACAATACACACCTCTTCTTTCCAAAAATTCTCAAAAATTGTAACTACAAAATTGTTTTCCTGACTAATCTTCCTCCAAAATGAGACCTTTAATTAAAGAGGATAGTCTTTCACCTGCCTTACCTTTTGAAAATGGCTTTTTCTGATATGGATCAGTTTCACATGGACCTTGTGGTACAGAATTAGCCACGTTATTACAAAATTGTCTCTCTCCTCATTTTGTAGTGATGTGGCCAGTTCTGAACCACATTATCCAATGGACTTGATTCATATCAGAATTATCAAAAATGAAAATATATTATTAAGCAAAAAAAAAAAAAAAGATAGGAAGAAAAGAGTAAAAAGAGTGAGGTAGACTCCATCCCGGGGAAGGTCTGGCATGGGGCGGAGCCAATAAAATCGGCCTTACACTCCTCTCACATAATTTGAAACATAACCCATTTTTATAGTAGGTCCCGCAAACCTTCATGTGTAACTAGGACCCAATGGTCCGCTCCACAAGGGGAATTTCCCATCCCGGGGATGGGTAAGCATTCCATGATTGCTCAGAATAAGCCAAATTAGAAATCAAACCTTCCCCTATCACTAAAAATCCACTCCAAAATTTTCAAAAGAAAAACCAGCTAAAATGCATTTATTTATTTGTTTCTTTATTAAAAATGAGCTGAACTCATTTATGAAAACCGAAATAAAAACGAAAAGATAGCGTCACAACTTGATCTTTATTTGTTCCCACCTCACACTTCTTCAAGATAATCCTTGATCAAGGTGAATGTCTCTATTTGCCTTTTATCATAATTAATAAGAATAGTTCGAGTAAAAGTGAATTATTATAAGATCTAATTCTCGATACTAATGACAAGACTCATAAGTTGATATGGCTTGTATCCTTTAGATATAGTTCTTGGAAGTTTAGTGATGAAGTATATCTATTTTTTAAATAAATTAAAATAAAAATAGGACATTCCATCTAAGAAAATTATATATTTTTTATTATATTTTCTAAACTAATAACTTGGCACAGTTTTATATTATTTTAAACCTAGTAGTTTATTGAATTGAAGCAAAAAATACATGGAGAGGGATGAAATGTAAACTCCAATATAAGGTGGTAAGTACATGTATTAACAATATATGTATTCGACTCCTATTTGTATATTGTGGGTTTGAATGATTTGGGTCTAGAATGAGACTTTTGATTTTAGATCACTCTCAAATCAAAATAAAATTCTAAATAACCAAATGTTTAAGTTTGTGTATCTAGGTTCCATTCAAATAAATAGACTTTTAATGTCAGTAGAGTTTTTGGCCAAGCGAATAAGAGTCCAACCAGGGGTAGAGGGCAAGAATTTGTCATTGGGTGGGAGAATTTTTTTTACTAATTGTTTTTTGAACAGAATGCAATATTTATAAGAAAATCTCACGAAAAATAAAATTATACTATAAATAATTCATCGTTACTGAAAATATTGTGAGCAATTGCCTGCACTTCTGGACCCGCCACTAAGTCAGACCGTAATTTTAAAAGTTACATCCAAACCAATGAATACAACACACATAGGCCAAAATGTCAATTCTCTTTCCTACGTGTATTGTATTCATTGGCTTGAATGTAAGTTTTAAACTTACTCACCTACCAAGATAAAACTTCTCCAAATATGTGCATTTAAATTGGTTTTTAATTTAAGAATTATTGTGTCGATTGGAAAAGTAGAGACATGGGATCAAAGTGAAAATTGATATTAGAGTTTAAAATGTAAGTAAAACATAAATATAGTATCAAGTGTTCTAAAAATATATTTGTATATTATTCCTGTTTTAGATTAAATATTTATTTTTTATACATGAGAAAATCAATATCAGGGTGAGAGTGAGAACACATTTCTTTTCCCTATAAATAAGAGCACAAAAGCCTTGCCCAATACTTTTATTTTCCATCTTATTTACTCTTTCTCTTGATTATTACTATCATCATCACTACTACTATTTCTTTTCCTAACCAGAAAAAAGTCAGAAAAAAGAAATGGCTTCCCGTGCTAAGATAACAGTAACTACAACATCTCCAAAAAGCTCCAATGGAGATTCAGGTAATTCTCCGAAAGGAGTAGCAGGGCAGCAGTGTCTCTGCTCGCCGACGACGCATCAGGGCTCCTTCAGATGCAGATTTCATAGGTCTGCTTCAACTACTGCTGCTGCTGCTTGGTTCAAGAGATCAAAATCCATGCCCCCCACCACCACCACCACCAACAACAACAACATACCTTCTATTTCCTCTAAATCTGTTGTTGAATCTACATAAAATCAAAGGGTCTGTCCTTTTTATTTTGTAGGATTGATCCTCCTAATTTTCTTTTTTTCTTTCAAAATTCTCTGGGGAATTTCGTCGAACAGTTGGAAGAAGTGTTTGTTTTTTAAAATATGGGTATGGCTGTTGCTGTGATCTTCTGTATTTTGTATACTACGAATATATGAGATGACATATTAATCGTCTTCTGATATCCGTTTGGGAGTGCAAAGGTTTTAACTTTCTTGCAATTTTGGGAGTTTTGAGATTGTTTGGATATCTGTTTCACACGTTTGTCGCATTTGTAAATAATTGTTTTACCATTTTTTATTTTACACTTACTAAATTTAGAGTCTATTTAGATTGGGTTTGGCTTGGGATTGATTTGGGGTTTGGTCTAAATTTAAGATGTTTTAAAGATACGTATTGATTTTTTAATAATAAAATTAAAATTACAATAAGATGAGGCCAGAAGATTTGGACCTAACTAATTTGCGATGGTTGTACTCATATTAATTAGTTTCTTTGATCAAATAATCATTTCGAGTTGTGTAGAGAATTTCAGTCCTCTGCAACCTAACCGACTCGTTTTAGTATGCCGATCCCTAGTTAGATGACAATGATTTCAGTGCAGAACATGATAATTTCGCATTTAAAATTTTTGACTCTTAAAGTTGATTTTAAAACGAATTTCTGTTTTGAATCTCATAATACTTGTCGTATTTTTAGACTCACAACACATATCCCAAGTTTCATAACATATGTCCAACTCTTGACTTCCAGGAAGTTTTCCACCTCAATTTTTTTTTTTTAAATCTGATTCTCGAAAATTTTATTTATGGAAGAAATATTTCAAAGACTAAATTTTTCAGTAAAACAAATTACGAATCAAATATTTTACCTTATATGTCCAAGGCTTATTTGGACATTTTTATTCAGAATCTTTCAAATAATTGTCTCTTATAAAATTTTACCGCAACATGTGACAAAAATATCATAAAAACTCTTGTCCTATTTAAAAATATATTTGATATCTTGCACACTTAATGATTTATGTTATTATTGTTATATCTGATATCTTTTCTAATTTATAATTTCTATGTTAACGGTACGTTAAAGTTTGTCATTCTAAAGTTAGTGTGGTCATGTGAACTACAAACCATGATGTCAGTAATTACTATAAGTTATTCGCAAGGGTAGTCCAGTTGGTTCGAGGGTGGTAGATTGTGTCTGAGAGCGCGAAGTTCGAATCTTTGCATTTTGCAGGTGTGGAAGTTTCAACCCTCCAATGTGGGGGGTGAGCTTATGCGGTGAGATTTAAGACAATCACTCCCACTCAATCGAATCTACTGAGTCAGCTTGATTTACATCCTCCACAATGTCTGTCGGATCGGGTGGTGGGGGCCCTGGGGGCGTGGGTATCGCCTTTGTGTGTACAAGTAGTTACTATAAGTTTCCATCAGTCAAGCCGCTGAGTCACTTTGATTAACCTCCTTCACATTTTTTGTAGGATCGGGAGGTGGGTCCCTGAAGGGCGTAAATATCACTTTTTTGTATAGGAATAATTACTATAAGTTATACAATTATGTTAGTGGATAAAATCACTTTTGTTTTTTGTCTCCATTATTCACATTATTATCACTACTTATTAGTGGCCATAAATACTTGGAGTTATCTTGGTTTTAAGTATACTCGAGAGAAAAATTGTGTAAGCCTTTAGTGGATTTGGATTTTGCGAGATTGTGAGTTAGTAGACTCATTTTTGTAATATTCTTCAATTTAGTGATATATTTTTTCGTCTTCACTTGTGAACGTAAATTTATAGCTGAACCACGTTAAATCTTGTGTCTATATTTTTGACGTCTTCCCAAACATCCAGCCTTCTTATTTTACCATATATTTGGCCAAGAATAGCGTAGGAAGATGAGTGTGGGACAGAGTGGTAGCTTATAAGAAATTTGTATGAAGGTTGATGAGGTCTCTCGGATATTCTTGCTCCAATTATGACCAACCAACACCACATCCTCAGCATCAAACTCGACATTATTTTACATTATAAAATCAAGAATATGTATAGACACCAACTAGCATGGACGAAGGCAGTATTTTAGGTTGGGACGAAAAACTACAACAGTATGCCGCATTGTTACAAAATATTGAGGACGAATTTGATCCAATATTTCAAACTGCATATAAAATTTATTATATCTATTAGTATTTTTAAAATTCCGAGGACGATTACCCCACCCATCTGGTCTTCGTCACTGCCAACTAGTTAGGCTAGTATTCTATTCCATGCTTCTTCCTCAAATCACTTGGTGCGGATGAATCAATAATTATCTATCTCCTTTGTTTGTATTGCATTCCAATATTATCATCATCAAGTATTATGCACGTGCAGATATTAAATTTAATAATTGAGAATATTAGGTGTTTTAAGAATATGTATTCTTAAATTCTATTTAGTCGTCTGATCTTTTATTTATAATTATCGCATGTCTTATATGTGTAGATAAACACTGATTTTGAACTAATGATGGAATGAATTATCATCAATTCATCATCTTCTTATCTTATGAATTTTGAATTGTTTGTGATCTAGAAAAAGATAGACATCAAATCATTACTCTATACAGATGTGCATAGCTGGACTAATAATATCCATTAAACTCAAAAGACCATGGTTTATGCGCCACGATAATGACATTGGAGGAATAGAAATTCCCAAGCAGGATAATGATAATTTCCCCATTTTTTTTCCTTAAGGATTTTATTCCCTTTTTGATAAAAAAAAAGAAAAGAAAATAGTGGTACCAATATTTTATCTATACATGCCGAACAGTGTGTTACAAATTTCATAGCATTCGGTCCAAGAGTTCTCACATATTATATAATATCGTCGCGAAGTTTGTACAGTATAACACACAATAAAATTAGTTAAAAAATATACTCACGACATTTTAATTACAATTCAACTTTCAAATTTTAAATCCTTCCAATTCTCCTACACTATGAACACTGTCCCGGACCATAGCTATTGAAGAAGAGTCATGTTCAAATATATATATATATATATATATATATATATATATATATATATATATATATATCACAACCCTAGGTGCTATATAATTGAAGGTTGTCTCCTTGAGATGAGAAATGATGATAAGGCTCTGGGACCCATTCATAAATTTTTCACCTATTTACCTCTAGCTTTCATCCCATACTGATCTACAGTGGCAGATTCTGGAACGTGCGCGACGTCCTCCCCAATTTTTTAAGAAACGACAATTTTTTTATAAAATATTTTACTTTTTGTGAAATTTCCTTTTAAATAGTATATCCGGACCCTTTTCCCCACCCCGGGCCAAAATAAAATGCAGTAAAAATTTCATCTGTTCAATAACAAAATTTTCCCTATACCCCTGCTGATAAACATATTTTTTTCTTCAAATAAAGATAATTTTATCAATAAAAAAAGGAAGAGAAAATACATACCCAAAAAGGGCTTCAGAGTTAAGAGAATTGTGGTATGTTACTCATATTAATTGATGTTTTATGATGATTTTTTCCCTTCTTTAGATCACTTAAATTTAGAATCGTGTTTCTGGGACAAGTTCCACAACCCCTCAAATAAAGTGAGTGGGTTTTAACCGCAGATGTGGGCCCATCTTAATTCATGTGAAGGGCGGTAAAATCACTACCACAAAAACGATTTTATGATTGAATTTTTTAGTAATTAGAAACATACTACCATGTTGTGTGGCAGGCAGGTAAGTTCAATTATATTGTCTAGAAGAGACATTCTTGAATAAACTTCAATAACTTATTGTCATATGCCATTTCAGTTGTCCCTTAGTCAGGAGTCAAAAGTAATTAATACTTTCACTCTACTAGGACGTTCGATCAATAAATAAAACATCCAAATAAAAAGAGAAAATAATTCTCAGTCTTTTTTGTTTGATAATCAAAAGTTTAGGTGGGTTCGACTCCGATTACCACCACAGGTTAGGACAGGTCCTAAGGACCATAGATCGCTTAGAAGGGTACTTACAGATCACCCGACACAACACTCACATCGGCAGCGGGAATTGAACACTTTATATTTGTATAAACGTGCCAAATCTTTACCAACTAAGCCAACTTGTAATGGTATTCTCAGTCTTTTGTCCACCGTTTTAAACGACAAATCTTTCCCTGCCACTATTCTCCGTCACCATTAAGGTACTTAAATATACAAAAAAATAAAACAGTAACTTAATTAATAAAACACTTATAATCAAAATAAAAGAAATTGGTATTAACATTATCATCAAGAGATCTCGATGACCAAATCTTCTATTTCCTATTGGGTGTGATTGAAATGGATTTGGGTTTGATATTTTGGTCTCAGTAATAAATTAGTCTCAAATTCAAATTCAGGGACAAAGATAGTGGGGGGGGTGTGCAGGGGTGGCAGTCAGATTTCTAAAAATATTACTAGATATAATAAATTTTATATGTAATTCAAAATATTTTATTAAAATCGCCCAATTTTTATATGTAGTTTGGCGTATTGTTGCAGTTTTCGCTATCAACGCCAAATTTCTGGCTTCGTCCCTACCCAAATCAGATTCTAAATGATTTAATACTTCAAGTTTCATTTACAGACTCAATTTAAATATGGTTTGGATATGAGATTGAGTCTCAAACCATATCAAACCCAAATTAAAATCAATCAAATGTAAGTAAAAGAAAAAAAACTTAAAAAAATATATTAAACAAGAAAAATGAACCGTTTCTCATATTTTTAAATTTTTTTATTAAAACAAAAAACAAAAAAGAAAAAGAGAATAATACATTAATTAACTAATTTTATAGTCTTTGAGTTAGACTTTAAGGAAATTCTAAACAAATCGGAATTAGTCTTACCGCAACCATCAATAATTGTGGCCTGCGGGTGAAGTTTGTTTTCTCCAACCTCCCCAGACATATTTGGCACGGTGCAGCCTGCACCTAAATGCAGTGACGGATACAGGACTATTGAATACTGGGGCACACGACATTAACAAAAGTTTTGAAATTTTTTTATTTTATTAGTGGGGTCATTAGAAAAAATTTGTGTATAAATCATCTATACATTTATAATTTAAATGGAGTAAAATATATCATAAATACTAAAAAAAAAAATCATCGAAGTCATTTGACCCCGGTGCTAGAAGGCTACATCCGTAACTGCCTAAAGGAGCCCACATGCAATAATATTGCTTCAGTTTATTGCCACCACTACCCCTGGTTGCTCCTCCGTCCTCAACCACCACTGGATACTCCGGCGGGAATCCGTAACATCTCCTTCCTCCGCTGCCCAGCTTGTTCCTCTTAAGGTTCACCGACGTATACAACTCTACTGGGGGATGGCTTTAGAATGGCCTCTTTTTGCATAATGTGCCAAACTGGCATTCAAATTTCCGGAACAAACATTTTTTTTTAGTAAGGGTGAATTTGTAAAATCCGTCTTGGATTAGAACGGATTTCGCCAAAAAAGTTTCACGAAAAAATAAAAATACCAGACTTACCCTTTATGCAAAAAGGGTGCCATTCTAAGGCCATTCCCACTATTCTGTGTAGCACATATTTTCTCTCCTCCTGATGTTCTTTCCTTTCTCCTATATATAAATACTAAGTTCATTCCATAAGTTAAGTTGTTAACGACATGTAACAGAAATTAAGAAAGTAAAAAATATGTTAGCTTGTTAGTTAAAATATCAATATTAATTTTTTAAATAAAATTTGATGAATTGAAGTAGGAATGACATTTCTACGAAAATACTCATTTCAGAAAGAAGTGAAAAGAACTTTCCACTCCAAAATGTATGAAATAACATTTACAGAGAAACTTTATAGATAATAATTACATTAATAGTTTTTGTTTCTTTTGTAAAAAAAAAAAATCTTGTTTACTTTTAATACAAAATATATAATTTTTATATAACTATGTTGAACTTTATATATGATTTATGTTTCAATATTAAAAATATGCGTGATGCGCTTTTGTACATTAATATGATTTTTTTCAAGTAAAAATTGGTACAGTGTGCAATTAATTTGCCTTGTTGCCAACATATGTTATAAAGTCGATACATTCGTGGGGCAGGATCAGATTCATCAGACAAATGCGATCCGGATTTCGTGCGCATCACTGCATTTCCTTCTCTCTCCTCATTATACAGGGATGTGGCCAAATCTGAACCACATGGACCCGGTCCATATCATATATTTCCTATGTTATAATGTAATTGAGGTTCTAGTATATTAAATCACATTTCATTCCGACATTAAATAATAGTTCTCCAAAACACATAAAAAGAATCATCATTCCATTTTGACTTTGCATTCAAAACAATAGAATGGAAAAAAGATTTTAAGTCAATCTGGATTTCAAATCATTCTGGATGGAAAGATATTTTATTCAATTAAATTTCAATGTACCAAAGTATCAATCCAGGGTTTTTATGTTTAGAGAATTAATGTAAGTTATGCTGTCAAGGAGGTCGTAGCCCAGTGGGGCAAGTCTTTACCCGTGACCAAGAGGTTTCGGGTTTGACACCCTTCTCTACGTGGGGTAATAAAAATTCTCCTCCTCTGACTGGTGAGGGAGAATTTAAGATTGCTGACAAAAAAAAAAAAAAAAAAATGTAAGTTATGCTAAGCCCACAATGTTAAGCTTGCCAGGTCTTATCCAGTCTATAAGATTTTAGAGCTGCGCCTCTGGGGCCTTTACATTCAAATGCCATATGTAAAATTGGGGGATTTGCATGAGGGCTTGCACTGATTTTTCGAGATCGGTCATAACATGGCACTGAAAAGTGGGACAAACATTTTTTTGTCCATAACTGAAGTCCCACTCAGTCCCGGGGAGCCATAACTGAAGTGGGACTTACGTTCGGGCCGACGTGACAGCTTTTCCCACGCGCGGTGCCACGTGGCCAGAACGGAAGTCCCACTTCCGTTATGGCCCCGGGACGGAAGTGGGACTTCCGTTATGGGCTCCCAGTTTAAAAAAAAAAAACCCTTCTTCTTCCCCCACCGCGAATTGCAAGAGAAATTTTCCAAAAAAAAAAACCATCCCCTCCCCGCTGCAGCCCCTCCCTCCCACTGCTGCCGCCGCCGCCGCTGCCGGTCCTCCCTCCCACCGTCACTCTCACTCTCCCCACCACCAATATCTCTCTCTCCCAAATTTTAATTTGGAGGTATACTTTTTTTTTAATTTTATTTAAGTGTAATTTTTGTATATATATAGTTTTAAAATTCAATTGCAGATTAATAATGTATTTTGTATATATAGTTTTGATATTTATGTATTTTTGCGAATTGTGTATGTATGTATTTTTTGTGAATTTGATATTCTTATGGACTAAAATTGCAATTTTGTGAATTTGATATCCTTATGTATTGTAATTGCAATTATGTGAATTTGATATTCTTATGGACTAAAATTGCAATTTTGTGAATGTGATATCCTTATGTATTGTAATTGCATAATGTGAATTTGATATTCTTATGGACTAAAATTGCAATTTTGTGAATGTGATATCCTTATGCATTGTAATTGCAATTATGTGAATTTGATATTCTTATGGACTTGAATTGCAATTATGTGAATTTGATATTCTTATGGACTTGAATTGCAATTATGTGAATTTGATATCCTTATTATTTAAGTGCGAATTGTTATACTACGCACATTTTATTGATAAATATCCCACAGTTTTTATTACAGATGGCTTTTCCTGCCCACCTTATGCCCGGTCCGTACGATCCCAGAGTGTTGAACAAACACACGTCACCTAGAGCACTTAGGATTTGGGGCGGGGATGTAGTCCTAGACAGGGGTTTGAAGGTCATTAGCTATGACGGGCATTTTTTTGAGGCATACCAACGCGAGGGCAACCGGAGAGTGCTAGATCTCATTGACGAGTATAGGTTTCGGGGGTTCGTTTGTCGGATAGGTAAGATAAAGATAGACCACGCACTGATCACCGCATTAGTAGAGCGGTGGCGCCCCGAGACGCACTCATTCCATCTGCGATGCGGTGAGGTCACCATCACCCTAGAGGACGTAGGCTGCCCACCGGGGGCCACGTGGGACGAGGACTACAACATGACCAAGGGTCAGTGGATTGAGCGTGTGCACCATATCCTAGGTTTCCGCCCCACCCGAGTCAATTATGGTAACGCCCTCGAGCTTGCAGAGGTGTACGCCCACATTTCTGAGCCCCTAGGCGAGGATGCCACGCACCTCGCGGTTGACCAGCAGGTTCGGGCCCTGGTTTTCCTCTGCATGGCCGCTTTCCTCTTCCCGGATAAGTCCGGGTCGCGAGGGAACATGCGCTATCTCTTGCTCATCAGCGACGGGGACCTCACCCATGACCAGCATTCCTGGGCCAGCGCCGTCCTGTCCTACCTATACCGCCAAATGTGCATCTCTGCACAGGCCGACTCTAAGGACATAGCTGGCTGTTGCCTGTTGATCCAGGTTTGTGTAATTGTTAATGACTTTTTTTTTATTGTTTACCTGCAAAATTTTAAATAATTGATGATTAATCTGTGTTTGTTTGTACCAGTTGTGGGCGTGGGAGCGCATTTCATTTCTCAGGCCGGCGAACCGGGGAGTGATTATGAATGAACCTCCCGCGGATGGCCGAGCGTGATGGGGCGCTTTGGAACACCGCCCTGGGAATTTCAAGAACGCACGAAATCTCGGTGACGGTGTTTAGCTGACCAGACTTGACCGATCGACTGGACGTTCGGGGGGTATGGTTTATCGTATTTTTCGTGTGTTTGTTTTTTATTTACGTAATTAATTTATGCTAATGTACAATATTTTTTTTGCGAGTTCATGTGGAGGCCGTACCCGATCAGGGTTATCGCCGTTCGGGTCTCACGTGATGAGGGCTTCTGTCCCACTCGCCGGGACCCGTACGCCACTCGTGTGTTTCGAGTTGGTTGAGTTTCACATGCCGGACCGGGTTGCTAGGCAATTCGGGTTCCAGCAGGTGATACCAGCACCATCGGTGGCGGAGGGTACGACAGAGGGCGAAGACGTCCACACCCACATGGTGGGGCCGAATATGAACTGGGCGAAGAAGCACAAAGACTACATACCCATGTGGGATGACCGAGAGGATGCACTGGCGAACGCTGTCCCGGTCGCCGATAATGTGATCTTACCAACCCGTGAGTACATGGATTGGTACAATCGCATCACCGTGCACCTCCTTACAAACCCACGCAACAGGGATGCCGGTCCACTCCCGATGGGCATTCAACCCATCGCGCTTTCCGATGACATTATTGTAGGTTTTGTATTTTTGTTTGTCTACATTGCTTTTCCTTATTTATAATATACTGACACGAGAATTGATGTTGCAGGCGGATGCCAACAGACTCATACTGACGGAGCTCGATAAGCCGGCTTTCAACTCAATCGGCCATTACAGGTCTCTAGTCTCCTGGGCTTCAAAGACAATCAAAGAGGCGTTTGTGGCGGCAGGGAAGTCCCTGACCTGCAGATCGAGAGCTGCGGATGTGGCAGAGTCGGCGGTTCTGAAACCGGTGACGCAACCGAGAGAGCCAGTTCCGGCCCGGTCCCAAAGGGGAAGGCAAGGTACGCGGAGGCAACGGGATGCCGCGCGGGAGGACTTGGCGGCGAGGCGACAACGACAGCGCGGCCGGCCACCGGAGCGGCTGCACCGGCGACAAATCAGCAGCGATCTCCGACCTGAAACACGGTTTCCCAGTCAGAGCCGACGTACCCACCCCCTTTTGAGTACCAATTTGCATCACCCGAGTACTTTTTCAAATGAGTTTTCAAACGGATGGGGTTCTCGGTGCCGGGCCCTCTACATCTCGCATGACTAGGGGCTTCTACTCGGGAGGGACACCTTCATGCACTCGCACATCATCGAGACGCAGCGAGCGAGACTCAGTTACCGATAAACCCCGAGGAGCGGATATTTATCGACCACGAAGGCGCGGAGGTCATCTCAACCAATTTTGGTAGCGCCAGTGCGGGTGAGAGATGGCAGACTTTACTTCTGCGCCCGACCCCAGAGACACACCGTTCCATACACGCCCTGTCGCCGTAGATAGGTTTTCATTTACGTTGTTTACGTTTCGTTCATTGTAGTTACTAAGAATGTTAATTTTTTTCCGGTTGTAAAATATTATTACGATAATTCATTTGCTTGTTTTATATTAATATACAATTTATTTATTTTCTTGCTCAATTTTTAGTAAGTATTGTGTTTTGCGAGATATTGTTTATATATAATACAAACACCTCGGAAAAAATAACCTCCGGAAAAAAAAACCAAGTGTTTTGGGCAAACACACTGCCCGATCCCATAGCGGATGTCCCACTTCAGTCCCGGGGGCATGCACGGAAGTGGGACTTCCGTTCGGCCACGCGTCACCGCAGCGTGGGAAAAGTCGCCACGTCAGCTGAGCGGAAGTCCCACTTCCGTTATGGCCCCGGGACGGAAGTGGGACTTCCGTTATGGACAAAAATGTTTGTCCCACTTTTTCGGGTGTCATGTTATGACTGATCTGGAAAAACTGGGCCAAGCCCATGCAAATCCCTGTGAAATTGAACATAGGAGGCCTAGGTCTTTAACTTGGGCCAAAAAACAACTTTTTTTTCACCCGCTGTTATGTAGGGTTGTTTAAACAATGGACCTTCAAATTCCAAACAATGTGCCAATGTTGCCATTTTTCGCTCTTAGTACGTGGAAGATATTTTGAGTAAATAATGGTATATAAGTGAAAATAAAAACGTGGAAAAATAAAAAAAATAAATAAATGACTTGCATGATGAAAAGTTAAAAATAATCTTGAATTACTTATATAAGAAATGAAGAAAGTAATTTTTAAATCTTCGAGACTATCATCACTCCTCCACCCCTAAATTACGCATGCATACATTAATAATATACATTGTATTATCCATCTTATTTTTCACACTATGGAATGAAACTACAATATTGTATAATATATTACTACCCCATTTCTATAATATAAGTCGAAATGTTGCGAAATTTAAGAAAGTAAAAAAGAAAATATTTTTTAATTAAAGTATTAATATTATTTTTTTAAATAGAATTATATGATATGAAAGTCATATTTAAAATAGTAGTATTAATATTTTGACTAACAAAGTATATTAGTTTTTTTATTTATTAATTTTTTCTGCATGTACAAAACAACTTATATTATGAAATGAAAATAATACTCCCTCAATTCCTAAATATAAGACTTTCATTTAATGTTAAGGAAACAGAAAATACGATAGTTTTTGTAATTAAAATACTAATATTACTTTATTAAATAATACTTGTATATAATTAATTTTATTGAGAGAGTAATATCGATATTTTGATTACAAAAATATTTAATTTATATTTCTTTAATTTTCAAAACATGTAATGAAATTCTTATATTTATGAACGGAGGTAGTATTAATTAAAACCCAGAAGTTACTATCTACCCAGCTGGCCGCCTAGCCGGAATTGGAACGGGGAAAATGGATTCGACAGTCCAGTTGACGGTTCTGAATAGGTTTCGGCAAGTCAATTTCGTAGCAAAGTTGGTTTCCGGCTTTAATCGCCTTTTTCAATACGTGCAGAACGTCTCAATATAAATATTACGAGAAAAAAAAATAAGTGTGCATAAAAATATGATATGTATCGCACAAATAACGACATATGTTCATTTTAAATCAATTTTGACCGTCAATGAACAAAATAAATTTACATACATATTGAAAAGAGACATTTCGCATTGATCCTCAATTGGCAGTGACTTGTTAAAAAAATTGTCAAACAATTCTTCTTCAACTTATGCCTGAAATATGTTAAATTCACCAAAATATGTACAATTCACCCGAAATAAGTCTGAACTTTTTCCGACTAATGCAATTTCAACATAACTAAAACTCAAAATGAATAAACAAAAGGTTCAATTTATTAAATTCAATAGCCATAATGTTCAATGTAATATAATTGTCAAACTCATGAAGGCGTATAAGGTACTTTTATTTTACGATTCGACCAAAGCCAGTATCTTCGTCCCTTATTACCGCGGACGACTGTACCATGATGGGTGTTTTCTAATTGAACCCCTTCAGTGTTGATAAAAACATGATCCTCCGGTGATAGTGGCGGGTGAAGTGCAGCCTCTTCCTGTGCTTGAGTCTTATCGAGTCCTAGGGAGTATGAGGGTAGGTCATCCATGTCACCCGCCTGCAAACCCGATGAAGATGCGCCCTGATTGGTGAATGGAATACCGGCTGAAGTCCAATCAAAGTTGTTGGGAATCTGGAAATCTCCCCACTGACTAGCTAGGAAATCATCTACAGTGGATGATGAAGGTTGTGTATCTCCGTGACTAGATCCAATGAACCAAGCAGGGTCGGTATGTGGCGGGGACGAAGGTATGTAAGCATCCCAAGGCCTGGGAATCTCTCCTCCGGTGTGTTCGCTAAATGGACTGATAATATGCATATGTCTCCTGGCGAGACTGACGACCACCCTGTCTAGCACCAACTTTACTCCGGCCTTTCACATGGCTTCTCGGGAAAGTCAATGGATGTTCTATCACCGCCTCTGATAAGTCGGATGACCGCGGTCTGCAACTCATAGCTCTCCTAGTAGTCTGTAAAACACTCGTCAATTGCTCAGAAGCCCAGTTTAGAAAAAAAATTGTATCTAGATCAATTATGCTGTTTGCTTTCTGTTGCAAGGCACCTGAGACCTGACTAGAGCCGAAGCCTATAATACATAATAAACATAATTAAATATTTTGATAAAATTAAACATTATTATATAGTTCATAAAAAATGAAAACTCACCAAAATTTGATTAGCAATTGCGTTTGGTTGAAAGCCCCGGGGAAGGTTTGTAGGGTCCTTTATTTGGGGGTTATTTAAAAGCAAGACTGTAATATTCTTGTACCACTCCATGTAATCATCGTGGGGGCATAAAAACATTACCCGTATGAACACCCTCCACTATAAAGTCCGTTTTTTCCCGCCACAACTCGATGTAATCCTTGTGCAGTGTGAACCAGTTCTTACTCGCCACAAGTTTAATCTTGTAGAGATCGTCATCCTCAACAAGTCCGGTAGTCCTAACCGCTTCTGGTATAGTCTTCTCATATCCAAGCTGCCTCAAGACTCGATCAGGAAGATGATATTCCACAATCTCAAAGCAAATTAATGGGACTCGGGCACACACCACTTCCCAAAAGTTTGGCTCCTGAGCAACCGAGACATCTATCGGGTATGGTACCCACATAAACTACACAAACAAATAAATATATTAACTTACATTATATATATATATATATATATATATATATATATTAACTAACATTTAAAAAAATTATGTAATAAAAAATACAAAAAATACCAACTTACCCATTGTCTCTCATTCATTCTATCAAGTTACCCCTGCCTCTGAAGAGATGCACATCTGACGGTTAAGATAGGCGAGTACAACACTTGCCCAGGAATAGGTGGAGGTACCAGACTCTAAGTCTCGGATTAGGAGCAGGTATCACAAATGAATTCGAGAAGCTAACTTGTCCGAGAACAATAAAGTACCCATGAGAATTAAAAGTAAAGCCTTGGCCCTTCTGAAAACGTCGACCATGCTAGCATCTGTTGGATATATTATTAGTGAATGCAAAATTTGTGGGTATCCCACATTGTGTTGTTTGGTATCTCTTGTTCACTTAATAAGAAGGGAACCAAGAAGCTAGAGTAAATGTGTGAGTATGGCAGGCCCCCGCGGGTGCATGCAAGGTTCAACCGGAGTTCAACCGAGACTAATATAAAACATTAGTTCGGGTAGATTATATAATACATTAGTCCGGGAGCGGGGCCTTGGGGCCTTGGGGGTCTTGGGAGGTCTTATCTTGAATTCGAGATGATTTTTTGCATCCCAAACACACAATTACTGATCTGAAACATTTAGGGAGTTCAATAGCAGATTCATGAATGTTAGTAAATTCGGCAATCAATTGGATTCGTGAATGTTTGTAAATTCATGAATCAATTTAATTTGGATTCATGAAAGCTAGTAATTACAGTGAACTCTTGGAGAGAACCAGCTTCACTATATATTCCCTTCGTTCTCCATTGCACACACAACGCACAAAAAACTCTACAATACTTTTACAAACAGTTTTTGGTGATAGTCGCAAGCTCGTCGGCAGTTCGCTTGTGGAGCTTCCAGTGCTTGTGAAAGCTCTACTTGCAGATCATCTTATCCTGGGAATCGAACACCTTCAAAAATCCTAAGCACCAGAGGGAAGAAGGCGAATTCGGTTTAAGGATATTATGTATTTCACAAGATTTGATCTAGTTTGTAAAGTTATCTGCTTCTCATATATTTTAGTGTATATTGTTCCTACAGCATCATTAGTCAATGAGTCTTAAATATGTGCTAGTATTTCATGATGATTAATGTAATTTCCCTTAAAAGCATTCTTTGTTGGTCGAAATCCCAAATACTCACTAATTAAACTTATATATTTAGAGAAACTATAATTTACTTTCTCATTCATAGTCGTCTCATCGCCGTTGACCCGTAGTCCAAAAAGGACTCCAACGTCCTCTAAAGTGATGGTTGCCTCCCCGCCAGACAAGTAAAATGTGTGGGTCGCCATCTCTCAACTAGAGCGGTGACTAAGGCATGATCTACTTTAATATAGCCTATGCTACACAACCACACAAAACCTACTCTATCAATAAGGTTAATTAAATTCTTATTTGTCTCTCGTTCGTAGGCAGTCCAAAAATGGTTATCAGTTCGAATAAAAGTTAGTGGGTTATCGAATTTATCCTTATCATTTCCTTGCCATATACTTAAAGATCGGTGATCCCGTTGTTTGTATAAAACATTATAATCTAAAGGTCCGGGATGGAGGGAAGCTGGTGTAGCAGGTAAATCAGACATCTAAACATGAAAACAAAACAAAATAAAAAACATTATCAAAAACAAGAAAACCAAAATTAACTAAATTCACAATACTTCAATTTTCATAATTTAAATCACAAAATTCCAAAGAATTCAAATAATATCACAATACTCCAATATTCCAATTTTCATATTACAAAATTCTAAATTATATTCACAATATTAACAAGGAATTTCAAAAAATTTCACAAAATTGAAAATATTATATAAAATCACAATCCTCCAATATTCCTAAATTCATATTACAAAATTTGAATTTATATTCACAATAATAACAAGGATTTCACACTATCCAATATTCCAAGATTCAAATAATGCACAATTTAAATAATTAATCCAAAAATTTTAAAAAATCTCAAAATGAAGTAAATGGGATTTAACCTTCAATGGAGAGGAGATAATGAGGATCGGCGGTGGTGCTTGAAGGAAGGTGAACTCAATACCGTGTGTGGGGAAGGAGAAGAGATGCGGATGATGGGTTTTTTTCCAATTTATTTTTCGCCCAACTGTCCTTTTTTTTTTACTGGCAGTGAAGAAGAGGAAGGGGAAGGGGAAGGAGAAGAGGAGATAATGAGGATCGGCGGTGGTGCTTGAAGGAAGGTGAACTCAATACCGTGTGTGGGGAAGGAGAAGAGATGCGGATGAGGGGCTTTTTTCCAATTTATTTTTCGCCCAACTGTCTTTTTTTTTTTTTACTGGCAGTGAAGAAGATGAAGGGGAATGAGAAGAGTTGCGGAAAATTTAGGGAAAATGTAGGACGGATTTGCCAAATCCGTTCTGAAGCCAAGATTGATTTGGAAAATCTGTCCTCCGCTGACATGACAACCGCGTTCAATTTTTGTCATGTAAGCGGAGGACAGATTTTCCAAATCCGTCTTGGCGACAAATCCGTCATTACTAAAAATATTGTGTCCAAAAAAAATAATGTCATTATTTGACCATTATGTCCAACCAATTCTAAGGCAAAGAATGTCTTTATTTGACCATTCTAAGGCAAAACCCTATTTTTTCCTTCCCCAAAGTCAATCATCTCAGCAGCCGAGTCCGTGTCAAACAAAACAAAAGTACATAATTTCCTTCGTCTCCTCAATTTTCCTCATCAATTTTTCTAACACTCTCAAATCTGTTCCTTATTCCATTTTCCATTTTCGATCATAAGACTTTCAGATTTTATCTCTTGAAAGATTAACTCTGTTAGATTATTTAGTTTCCAAATTTTGAACGTCATCGTTTTGATGCTTGCCCAGCTAAGCAGCCGACAGGGAATGGCTCCGGCACCTTCACCGTTAAATCCGTCAAATGACAGTGAGTAATTTTATACCTGGTTTTTTTTTTCTTCTGATTTTTTTATTATTATTTGGAGTTGGTTGTGATCAGTATTGGAATTGATGATATCAGGAACGGCGATTGATCAGGGATTGCTTATATTCTTTTAGTGCTGGCACTGGCTATTACATATTTGGTTCATTGAGCTTTTCTTTTCCATGGCTTCTTCTTTTTATTAACTCTTTGACTTAGTGATCCAGATACATATTTCTTTTGTGTTTTCTTCTTCATGATATGAACCACAGAATTCTAGACCTGGTCTATTTATGCGTCATGGACCACTTGATCCATATTGAGTCACGTCACCTTTTTTATTAAAAAAAAACGCTCCCCCTCTGTACTTGCACTATTGAATCCAAAAAGTTTAAAAAATTCAAAAAGAGTGATGTGACTCAATATGAAACAAGTAGTCCATGACCTCACAAATAGCACACGTCTAGAACATAATTAATCCATGATATGACATTTATTTGTAAACCTAATAGTAAAACAATTGAGTTAAAAATTCCCACTGGATAAACAGGTAGGATCTACGTTGAAAAAACGTTTAACGAATTCGAAATAGTCTAAATTTGATGAGTATGATGCCATATGGAGAAGATGAGATAAGGATACGGCTTAAAACTATGGCAGAAATGGGAGGAAATCCTTTGTGCACGGCTTGAAGAAGGAGAGACATTGACGTAGAGGTCATTAATCTACATTTCTTATAATAAATAAGTACTCTTCCCGAATAAAAAAAATAAGAAGAGAGAAGTTAAACAAAAGTTACTCGACAAATAGGGATGAAAATCGTCTATCTTCATGTACCCAATTAATTAGAATGCGTTATTTAAATATTTTTTTTAATTATATATGTAATTGATTGTATATAAAAATGAGGACAGACGATTTTTTGCCGGCAAATAGTTATTTCCCTCGTTAATTCTTCCACAACAGGCACATTTCAATTTTTTTACAATTTGTTTCTATTAACGGTACTTGTGTCAAAATTAGAATCTATGACCCCGAATCATATACGGAAAAAGTGATCTAGACTTTTTAAGCCTCACCAGATGAGGAGGACCGCACTAGGAAGAGAGTATTTATTTGCCCCATGTAGAGAAGAGGTATTTAACCCTCAACCTCACCGTCGTGGTCAAACCATAACCCCACTAGGCTATGGACCTCTTGACTATCTAGTCTTCTTTGACAATACAATTGAATTACTTATCTGCAATGTTGTCTCAATCATTTTGAAAACCTTATACTAACTTTTTAAAAAAAATCTACGCGTGCCTCAAAATACGCATTAATTAAAATAAATTAGTATATCAACATCTAATATATCTTACTTAGCAAAAAAAAAAAACATCTAATATATCCTATTAGAAATAAGAGAGGATAGAGGAATAAGAAACCTATATATATATATATATATATATATATATAGTGCTAACTTAGCCAATATATTGACTAAAATCCCCAAAAATCCCCAAATTGAAAATTTCAATACTGAATTTGCCCTTACTAATCTTTATCCTTTTTTCATTATATTATTGCTATAAAATTTTATAAAGTAATATTATATTTTTCACCCATTAGACCCTATTTTTTTTTTTTTGAGCGCCCGAAGGCGATTGCCCCCGAAGGGGAAGAGCGGAGAGTACCCTAGATAGGGAAGATTGAAGCATGCCCCATGCCTGGGGAGGGAAGTTAAGCCTCATAAAGAGGAGAATTATTTGCCCCATTATGGGGAGATATAGGAATTGAACACGGGACCTCCGCCCCGTGTTCGGGTAGCCTTACCACTTGGGCTACCCGATTCCCATCATTAGACCCTATTCCTACTACCTAAACCTCAACTGGTCCGCAATTATCACTTCGTCTTCATCGACCAAGATTGATTAACCGGTGATTGGCCGCCGGCAACATGAAATGTGAAAGTAGAAACTCGAGCTCTTTTGTTGGATGAGAAGCCATTTTTAACACAAAGAAATAATTTAAACTGATATTTTATTTTCTAAAACAAATAAAATTACTCTGGCCGCCTGTTGCATATGCCTCTGTAGACTATTTTAGTAATATGAAAGCGTTGTAAGTAATCTATTTTTATTAGTAATCTATCACTTATTAGTAAACTTCCAAGGTTATATATATTCCATTATATAATGATCAATATGAACATGTTATTAGTTAGGGGTCTAATTATAATTTTTTAAAGTTAATTTCATGATTTTTGAGTCAAATTGTGAATTTAAACTAGATTATATTATGTAGGGGTCCGATTGTAATATTTTGAAATATAAATTCATTATATTTGGGTTAATTTGTAAATTTAAAACTTAATAAACTGGTTTTAAATAACGTTATTTCTAACATTTGGATCTTATTGTAATTACTTTTAGGTACTATAGGGTTTAAATTGCTATATTTTCATGGACTAAGGGTTGCAATTTGACACAATTTCATTAGCCATGTCAGCGATCCAAATTTACCCTAGAGGTTTATCTGGACCGTTGATCAAAATACATCCAATGGCCAATACATCTTTTTCCCTAAAATGTCATATTTTTTCTTTTTTTATTAATCAGAGATAATGCAAGATTTTCCAAGCAGGCTACGATGCATAACACCAAATTCTCTGCATTCTGCGGAACAAATGGTGGTCGTCGGATTAAAAATATGACAACTATAAGATCATTTTAGATTGTGAGAATTAAAAAGTTTTTTTAATTATTTCACCCAAATAATTTTAGCCGTTAGATTCTTGATCTGACAGTCACCATGTGTTACGCACGGTGCAGAGAATTTAGTGTTCTGCACCGTAAATTTTTGTTCGACTACTTCCCGTTCATCGGCATTTATTGTCTCTGAAAAGCCTAAAAAATAGGCAAAGACTTTAGGTATCCTATTGCCATTAATTTATGTATTAATTGGGCCAATTAACTAAATTTTTTTTTTTGAATTGAAAGGGTATTTTCGTCCGTTGACCAATTTTGACCCAATTTAGTCAATTTTTAGCTAATTGGGCTTAGCTAACAATCATTTCCCCTATATATATATATATATATATATATATATATATATATATATATACACTATGCCAAAATTGGGCTTTGGTGGCACTTAGCTTGTGACACTTATGATATATGTCATTTATTTACCGCATTTATGTGAAAATGCCATAGTTTTGTGGCACTTTATAATAAGTGCTACAAAATTTATGGCATTTTTTCAATTGCCTCATGAAGTGCCACATAATTATGGCAATTTAGAGAAAAATGTCACATTTTGGTGGCATTTTTTAACAAGTACCACAAAATATTGTGGCATTTGTTCAATTGCCACATAAAGTGCCCCAAAACATATGACATTTTTTCAATTACCTTATGGAGTGCCACATAATTATGGCAATTTTGAGAAAATGTCATATTTTCGTGGCACTTTTTAACAAGTGCCACAAAATATTGTGGCATTTGTTCAATTGCCACATATAGTGCCACAAAATTTATGACAATCTATCAAAATTTCATATTTCAGTGGCATTTTTAAACTAGTACCTTAAAATTTGTGTCATGTACAGTAAAAGTGCCACATAATATTCCATAAGATAATTAATCAGTTAATTTCATAAATATAATGAAACATTATAAATGAAATTTATACTTAAAAAATATTGATATTTCTATTTGAGTGTTTCAATTTTAAAAGTTAATAAGATATATTTTTATTAATGATATATAATAAATAATTATAATTAATTGACTATGAAATTAATTAATTTTTTCATTTTAAAATTATTAAACAAAATATTTTAGATGAAATACAAAAAAAAACTCACATTGTACGAAATTTCATATATTCTTTTTGGTTAGACCGAGGGTGTCCACCGTCGATAGCTAAAAAATATAATAAATAAACTTATTAGATTATAACTTATTCGATAATTCGTGTGATGTTAAGATTAAAATTTGTATCTGATTTTTATTTAGTATTTTATTTCTACTCAGTTTTTGTTTTAAAATAGTTTTATTTCTAATTGGTTGTTGTTAATATACATTAATAAATATAAATATCAAATTTAAAAATAATTAAATAAAATTTATTGTTATGTTATATAAACAAATTTGGTTAAAATTAAAACAAAAGTCATCGTGGTTCATTAGTTAGAGCGTTAGTGTTTGCAGTGAGAGGTCAAGTGTTCGAATCCTATCAGACGCAAATATTAAATTATAAATTATAGATAATGCGTGACTATGGATAATGCTCAAGCATCCTCTTGTTTATTTTATTTTATTTTTATTTTAAAACAGTAAATTATTTTCGCGGCATTGACTAAAAAGTGCCGCAAAATATGTCATATTTTCAATGTGTTTGTGGCATTTAAAAAGTGCCACAAATTGTGCCGTCAATTTATTTATGGCACTTCATTAGTGTCACGGAAAAAAACGACACCACTTGTGGGGGCACTTTCAAAAAGTAGTCGCACAAGTGCCACAAAAGTAGTTTTGTGGCACTTAAACAACGTTTCGTGGCATTTATCCAGTGCCACCAAAAGCCAAATATGCCATAGTGATATATATATATATATATATATATATATATATATATATTAAATGTACCTAAATTCATATTAAATGTACCAAGGACACACGGTAGAAAAATTCAACTTTAAAATAATGTTCTATATACCTGGAAAATGAGAATTTCAAATAAAAATAAAACAAAATAATTTTTGTATTTAGCTATTGAGGTCGTAATACCCGAATTTAACAGGATTACAAATATTTTTTTTAATAAAAACACACACACATATAATAAAAATATTAGGACCTCCAACTTTTAGAGGCATTTGCGTTTGGGCACTTCGAAAATGCTGTTAACCGCGCCTCTCTGCTTATCTAGTATGAATCTTCTATTTTCAAAGGATGAGTTAGGATGTAAGACAATTATCCTTGTAAATATTTTATTGTTCCTACTCAATTTTAATCACAATTATCTGCTGGTTAAAATAAATTGTTTTCTTGGGGGGGGGTGGGGGGGAAGCATTTGAGGTGACCGGCATGCTCAATTGAAAACAAACATTCGTAGAGTAGAATAATCACGTGGTTTCAATAGGAACATAGGAAAGTGCAAAAAAAAAAAAAATACCCGGATAAAAAACTTTATAGCAGCAATCCTTAATCCCAATTCTCATTAAAAGTTAGCGGACTCAGGATATAAAGTTAGAAGAGAAATATTATACTTTCTGATTTATAATACAATAATTTTAAAATTTTAGAAGAAGTTAAAACAAATATTAAAGAATATATAAAAAGTTTTACACACTAAAATACCTTGTTTCCAAAATAGTGTATGTGGTCAAGACCCCTTATAGCAAGGTAAATACTCATTATCAAGGGAAAAATTCCCTATGAGACGGTCCTTCTGGGTATATGTGAGACATAAAGGTCTGCGGGACCTACCCTACAGGTGAGTCCTGTCTCAAATTATGTGAGAGGAGTGTGAGGTCGTACCCACAAGGGCCGCCCCATGCCAGACTTTCCCATTATAAAGATAGTTATGATATGGATCAGATCCATTGTATCATGTGGTACAGAACTGACCACATCACTAGAAAATGACGTGGCTAATTCTGAAAGTGAACTTGTTCCATATCATAAATTTCCTATTATTAAACTGTGACATACCATATGCACAATTTAAAATCATTATTATTTTTTTGTTGGTCAAACAAAACCCACAACACGAATTCAAAAAGGTTATCCATCTTGGACCATTCTACTAGTCATCTTATAGCAAGCCTATATATATTAATTTCTTCATCAAGCTTCACATTCATTGAGGATATCAAGAACTGGATAATTGTTTTGATTTTCTCTTTATTTTCTTTTGAAATTTCTTTATTTGGATTATTATGGATATCAAGAACTGGAGAATTATCAGGTCCGTCAGCACGAGAAGTATTCGTCTAGGAAGAAACTATGAAGTTCTTGATCATCATCAGACAGATACTGCAATATCTAAATCAAATGGTAAGAATGTAATAAAGTGGAAAGGGATATGGAAAAAGCTGTTGAAATTCAAGGGTTCAGCTAAAGTTGATCATGTGCATATTTCAAGGCCTTCTTATGATACAGAAACCTATTCCAAGAATTTTGATGATGGAGGACTATGCTTAGATGAGCCCGATTTCGCCTTTCGGTCTTTTTCCATGCGTTTTGCTGATCCTTCTAAGCTCTTAAATTAAATTCCTCAGAAAAATTTAATTGATTTTTTGTAACTAAGATATGATGATCACAACACGTATGTATAGTTAAGAATATCTCTTCATTTGTTGACATTAAGATGAATATTTTGTAGTAACATGTTGATGGGGCAAGGGCCTGGTGCCTACAACCTTGAGGTTATGGGTTCGATACCCCCCTCACGCAAGGGGAATGATTTAATTGCAATTTCTTTAGATTCCCTTGTGTGGGTCTTATATTCTTCTTCATGGGGCACCTGCTCAGCCGGACTTCTACTACTCCCCTCATGGGGCATCCGTTCAGCCGGGCTTCTACTACTCTGCTCAACCGGCACCCGCTCAATAGGCTTCTACGACACCTGCTCAGCCGGGCTTCTACTACTCCCCCTCATGGGGCACCCGCTCAGCCGGGCTTCTATCCGCCTTACATGAGCTCCTCCTCTGGTGAGGCCGACCTCCTCTGGTGAGGTCCAATAACTAATTGTAATAAAAAAAAAAATGTTGATGTTTTTTTTCCCTTTTTTTGGTCTTAACATAAGGGGTACTAAAATAATCTAGTCGAAACAGTGCCTTGTCTTAAAGATGAGCAGATATTATGAATAGCTTGTTGATCATCATTCATTTTTCATATGATGTATGTTGAACCGAGAAGTTAAAAAATAGGATGGGAAGAAGATAACATATATAACCTAACTGTTAAATTTGATGTGCATAATTCAATTCTCTAAAATACCAATAATTCAATTCTCTAAGAATGATAACCTAACTGTCTTCATTAGCTAAACTATCTTCAAAGAAACATGAACATGTTGAACTTTAACGGTCTTGATTGGGTAATTTCTACCCTCAGGCATGGGGCTCCTACTAAGTAGGAAACTCTCCCTAGGGTTTCTTCCGTCGATTACACGTAGGGACGAAGCCATTAATTTGGCGTTGGGGGCGAAACTGTAACAGTATGTCGAACTACATATAAAAACGGCAAAAAAAAAACCTCGGAGGCGAAACTGATAAAATATCCCGAACTACATGTAAAGTTTACTATACTTAGTAATATTTTTAAAAATCTCGAGGGCAAATGCTTCGCCCCTGTCTTCGTCCCTGATTACACACCTCCATTCTTCTTCCACGTTTTTTCCACCTCTTTGTTATCAATGGCAGATGATTTGGCGACTAGGTTTAACAATATCGTTCTTCATGAGATGGAGAAAATCACTATAATGTTTGAAGAGGAATAGAGGATGATCTCGCCTACTTTTCACAGCCTTACTCGTACACAATAGCATTAACAAATAAAAAAAAAACTTTTTAAATTGCGAGAGAAGTATTGTCCCATAACCAATGACTCAAATTTAAGATAAAGTTTTCAAGGAAGTTGAGGCGTGGGTTGTACATAATGATCCTGGTCTCACGCCCCACTCACAGCAGCACTCATAAAGTTGCTCAGTATGGTAAACTTTACATAACTCTACGTTTGTATTTACATGATGTATTGCTTATAAATATTGTGAGTAGAGTGTGGATAATAACGTAAGTTCACTCCTCCCCATTTATTCCGAGTTTCCACTTTCCCCTTCCCTTCATTTTCCTCTTCTTACATGAGAAATGTGGATACTATAACATCTACTAAAGTAGTATTATTTATTCCGTTCCAAATATATGTTCATATTTCATTTTTAATCTGTCATAAATTAGATGTCCACTTTTTAAATAGATGACTTATTAATGATGGTTTTTACGATCATACCCCATACCTTGAATGTTAGAGAGGGAAAAATATAGAGAGAAAAGAAGATAACATTAATTGAGAGTAAAATTAAATGGGGTAATATTTGATATTTTATCATATTCTATTATAAAATTTGATGAAATATTAATTATCGTGCAAAATATAAAGTGGAAAGATAATTTGGGACGGAGTGAGTAATACTTTGGGATGAAACTTTGCAGCACCATGAAAGAAGCTATTAAGAAGGAAAATAGCACAAAATATGGACTAGCAGCAGAGGTTATAACCAACGACATAACACAGCAAATACAATGTCAAGATCAATCCGAGCTGGAAAAAAAAAGATCAATCCGAGCTGGAGTAGTTTGGATAAATTGTGTGATGGCATTCGACATTGATTGCCCTATGGTAGGGTAACACAATCATTGGACCGTCTTTGTGAAACTCACATAAATTAAGCAAATTCAACGGAGCTCACATTTATAAGTAATTTCCGCTCAATTTATGTGAGGGGACTGTGGAGTCAGTCCTACAAAGACGGTTTTAGGATTGAATTTTCCCTTGTGGTAGCCATAAAATGAGTGGGTTTGGCAGAGATTTTGGAATGCAAGCCTTTAAATAAGGTCTATTCTGTCATGGACCAGGTCCGTTGGACCATGCGGTCCAGATTTGGCCACATCACTGCATTTCCTTCTCTCTCCTCATTCTCGCAGGATGTGCGCAAATCAACCACATTAGTCACATGACTCTGGTCCATATCAGATATTTCCTTTAAATAATCATCTCCAAGTTAAATCTGTGGTAACTCCTATTTACAATTCACCTTTATGTGGTACATTTGTACACTATCTTAAATTTTATATTTCAAAATTAGAATTACATCGTTACTCCACAAACAATTTAATTTTTATAAAAATTCTAAGCCAACTCTTAAATAAAAAATGATCTAATACAAGCCCTGAGTTTCGGATTCTATCAAGTTGCATTCATGCATGCATATGTTAAAAATGAACTTGCCTTAACTCAATCTCTCAAAAGGTACAAACTAGTTGATGTGTGATCTTTAACACATTATTCATGGTCAAGGCTAAACATCTGAATCATGAACAATAATAGAGGTCCAACAACAAATTATGTGGCTCTGATATCATTTTAAAAATGGACTTGTGGCTAACCCAATCTTTTAAAAAATACCTCAAGAGGAAAGAATTGTTCTAGCCTTATATATTACAAATATGCACACAAACTAGTCGGTTTGGAATATTTAACAATGCATATATAACCCTATTCATTGCCGTCCTATATGAACATATGACTCAATAGTGATGGAATCTCTGGCGGCTCTTCGTCTCTACGGTCTCGAGACCACCATCAGCAGGGACGATTTTAGGGTATGCCCCCGAGATTTAAAAAAATACTCAGGTAGATTTTTAAAATTACTAATATATAGTAATTTTTATATGTAGTTCATAATTTTTTATCAAATTCGTCTCCAATTTTTGCAGTTTTTATAGGAAGGTCGACATATTGTTGCAGTTTTTCGCCCCAAATACAATTCCTGACTTCATCCCTCCCTGACCATCAATATTTTTGGAGAAAGTCGTCAACATGGATGTCCATGCTATAAGTTCTACTGTAATTGGAGTATAATGCATATTCTGCATAGTATTGTACAATTGAGAAGATGAAAGGATAAATTATATTCCTTTCCCGTAAAGCCTTGAGCAGTGGTTGGAGTAATTACTAAAATGAACTCATTTAATATTACAATTGAGAAGAAGTCTTATAGTAGTTAATGATCTTCAGTTCAGTTTTGGAATTTGGACAATTTGGACAAGGGAGCTGTGATTGTAGAAGGATAATATTGGAAAAAAAAAAATCTTTATTATCTATTGATATTCTAAATGTTAGAAGTATTTTGGATAAAATTGAAAAGTCCAAATGTTAAAGCTATTTAGATATGGAGGGAGTAAAACATTTACTATTTCTTTATCTTATATTAATTTCTGAATGATAGAACTGGTCCGTGGAAAAGTAGTTTCAATTATACTCCTTTGTTGATCAATTTTTTTTTCTATCTATGCCATCCACTGATTTAATACTTCAAGCCAGTAGAATGAAAAGACCAATGTTGAATTCTAGAAATCTCAGTCCTAATTAATCAATGCAGTCAATTTACTTAAGCCATCATACAGCTGACTTTAGGGAAACAGAGAAAAAAAATATCTGAAATGGAATTTGTGTGCATAGTCACCCAATTACTAAAGGTTATGATAGGTGGCTAAAGCATATCAAATTGTGTGACGAAACTAATGAGGTGGGGGAGGAGTGACGGTCCCTTCAACATTTTTTTCAAACACCATATTTTAGTATATAAAAAAATTCCCCCTCCCGCCCAAAAAAATAGAATTTATCCCTCCAAAATATATTTTACCATCCCAAAATGCATATTGTGACTCCGCCCTTGAATTATAATATAGGACTGGCAAGTTGTCTGAAGTACTAAGGGGAGTGTATTCAATAAAGATTTTAACTGATTTTCAAAAGTTTATAAATTCTGCTAACTTTATGGATTGTTTTAACTCTATGCAGAGTCTATCAATTTCTATTAGATTGATTTATCAAGATTTCTTTTGATTTATAAAGTCTATAGATTATTTGAATAACACCAAGAAATAAAGAAAATGCTAATCCAGTGGTGTATTATACAGATCCAGCGGTGTTGAAAATCCAAAGTCAACATATGTTTATCAATCTCTTTTTTTTTTTTTTAATTAAATCATTTTGTTAAAAATTTAAAAAGTTTGGTGATTGTCTTTGATTTTTTTTTTAGACCACGTAACTGGGATTTTTTTTGATTTATTTGTTCAAGGTTTGTATAATTTACTTACTGATATTTTTTTCTTTAGTTTAATTAAGATATGTTTTGTGATGGGTTTTGTTTCAACTATTTTTTCCCTTTGATTTTCTATTTAAGAGGAAATGAAATCCATGTTAGAAAATAGAAATTTGTTGTTAAATAGAAAATAAATTGTTTGCTTTCTTTAATTTCTATTTGAAGATGATTAAGAAGAAAATTGTTTGGACATTATGACAATAAATCTTGTTTTTTGGGAAATAAACATTTCATATTGGGCTTTCTAACGATGTTAAAAAATTCTCATTTTTTTTAGTTTGAATATTTCTTTATTTTTCTTATAATTTTAAAGAAATTAGATCACTAAAAAAATTGCAATCAAATACATTTAATTTTAATATTAATGAGAGAAAATCAAAATCTTAAGGAATTAGAAGAGATTTCACAATACACGTTTAAGCCTAGGAAATCCATCAAAATCCTACCTTTAATGAAATCTATGAAAATCTATATAGTTTTGAATACCTCTAGATTTTAATAAACTTTTCAAAATCTAAATTGAATACCTCTAGATTTCATTGGACTTTTTAAAATCCAAATTGAATACCTATATACTTTAAAAATCCTATAGATTCTACATTGAATACACCCCCTAAATCCTCTTATTTTTACCGATGCTCAATAAAATTTTATATCTTACTCCTCAACAAAAGCTAGCCAGACTTTGATTTAGTAATATACACTAATTTATTATGGAGAAAATTAAAGTTGGATATATGTTTTTCTTGTCCCATCAGGATGTATGCTCGGGTAATTTGTATTCAATAAATTTCGTGGTGGCTGCATGTATATAAATTATTGTAAGTTTTACTTATCATTTCAATGCACTTCTTTAATTTTATAAAAAAAAAAAAAAATTCTCTTAACAATAATAACTTTAGAAAATAAAAACAGCCCCCATAAAAAATATATATAGACAGATTTTTCCAATTTTTTAATAATTATATTTTCAGTATACATTTAAAATGTAAAATACTTCTTTTCTCATCAGTAAAAAAACTTCAGGCATGAATCATGATCATCACGGAGCATGATCTTTGTACACTCCGATTAAATCGAAAGATTTTTAGTTTCAATCTCAAATTAATTTTAAATTAAAATAAAATTTTAGTTGTTTCAATATTTAAAGTTTTAATTTCAAACTTGATTAAAAAAAAATCATCTTTATCTGACTTTCAAATCATACTAAACTTATACTAGACCAATCCAATTACATTGACATTTTGTCTTTCTCACCCTGTATGTGGTTTTGGACCTTTGGCCGGAAAACAAATTAGTTATTAATGACTCATAAATTATAATAATGTATGGTGAAAATCGTTTGTCCCACGTGTATATCCTATTTCTCTACCTAATTAATTAGAATTCGTTATTTGAACATTTTTTTCAATTACATATAAAGTGATGAATTGTAATTGGTTGAGTAAATGAATGAGGACATACACGAGAGTATATATTTTGCCATAATGCAGTGCCAAATTTCAGTTAAATATGGTATATGTCGAACATGGAGATACTTTTAATTGGAAACTTACACACGTTTGGCATAGTTAAAGAGCCACTGTCGTATCACATTTTGGGTAATATTATTAAAAAAGAAAGAAAGATTTGTTAAGAATTCTCTGAATATCTCACATCGTGTATTTTAAAATGTAGTTTGGAAAAAAATCCTAATAAATAAAGAATTTTTATAAATTTTTCTTTTGGGATTATGGACGTGGGTCTATTAAACTAAACTACGTTAAAAATATAAGTGTTCTTAGCTTGATTATTTATTCTTTTCTCCATATTATTTTGTGAGTTGCTTTCGCTGCGAGTTTTATTTAAAAACGGAAGAAGTATTTCAAATTGACCGAGCATTTTTCATAAATTATAGAGCACTAGATATTTGAACTATTTTGAAAGTTTATATTCCTGTTAGTGCGAAGAGATGTAGTCAATCAATTATCTTATATTAACTGATTGCACTCGTGTCCCTCAAAAATTTTCAAGGCAAATCGTAAGTTCAAAACATCATGTGCATCGTGTGATCGGCTTGTACCACAAATCTACAAGATTTTCTTATTAACAAACCATAATACCTTATTTGATCCCAACTGAATTACACTTACAGACATTTAGATGGAAACAAGAAACCTAGGGGAAAAAAAGAATGATAGCAACAAGAAAATCCTGACGGCTAACAATTTCCGTTGTTAAAAGAGAGGAAAAAAAGATGCATGGCGGGATGCACATGTTAATACGTGGCCAACTTAACGACCAAAATTTCAGTAATAGACAATTTTCTTTACTCAAATCCTTTTTATATATATTTCTTACCACCCTTATTTGTATAGTTCGAATCTGCTGTGATAAAGATTTTTAATAATATATCCTAAATTAAATAAAATAAACTCCAAATGTTAAATCACTACTATATTAATGTTGTAGTGTTGTTGAGAGTAATAGAGGCCATCATTATAACGGCAAAAAATTCTCTATCCCCATTCCTCTTCCTATTTCTATCCACATCCAATCATAATTCACTCTCTGTATATATAATTAGAATATATATATATATATATATATATATATATATATATATATATATGTAAATTTTGATTAGTTGAGGGGACAAAGATAAAGATAGAAATGGAGACAGAGGATTTTCACCTATTATAACAATGGAACATTGAAATATGACAATGGAATGAAATCGGTTTTCAATCTTTTTCCACCGAAGGATTGAGAACATAATCTATATAAAAAATTCAATATATTCATAAAAACAACAATCTTTTTATGTCAAAGTAAATGAAACAACACTAACCAGAAAAGTAAAATATTTATAAAATTTATCATTTATAAACTTCTATCAACATAAATAAAATATTTTATGAAGAAGTGTGGATCAATTGCCTCGTTCATTTTTTTTTTTTTTTTTGGGTTCTAGGCCACCAGTGTTCAAGTCTTATAGGATAGACCCTGCCTAATCTGGATCGGGTGTTGTAGAGACCCATGACCCTCCCAATATCAATAATTTCATACAAATGTTATGTCTGATGTTCGAATCTTAATCATTCTTAAGGGATAAAGAGCCATCATCCACTCAAACACAGTTGATGTTGGGTCGTCAAAATGTTATAATAAGTAAAACAACGATATAACAATTACTTCATCCATTTACAATTATCTGTTATCTATACATACTTTTTTAGTTTCTAATTATCCGTCACTTTAAAAAATCAAGAGAACATTAAATGCTTTTGTCGCAAATTTATCTTAATTGTTCATTATTTCAATCAACAACTAATTTAAAATTTTCCAATATGATTGTATTAATTGAAAGGTAATAGTGACCATTTATCTTTGAATTTAAAACATTTTAATAATTTTCTTAATTCGAGTGCATTATCTTAAAACGATAGATAATTGTGAACGGATAGAATACTAAAACAAGTATTCAGAATGTAAAGAGAAAAGTGTGACATGTGGCGGGCTATTTTAAAATTATTATCGCAATCTTAAATGTGTATTGGACAAATACATATATCACTTTTGAAAATGATACTATTCTGACTTGTGATCTTCTAGTACATGTCTATTACTCCTATGATATTATTTTCACATGGATGCGATGTGATTAGTACAAGCTGATAAATTCACTTTGATTTAATAATATTACTTTGTATGTGATAATTTCATTAGTGACTACACATATACTATGAGATGTATAAGACACATCAGATCCTCCTTGTCACTCTCTACAACACTCCATGCAACATTCACTAATTATATTACGCTAACAACTTAATTATATATTTTTACTCTTAAGGTTTATCTTTTTCTAATTTAAAATAATATTGGTATGATCATCTGCAATACTCCCTGCAACAATATTCTAATTACATAAATTTTCAGAGAGTGTTGTAGAGAATGTCACTGAAGATTCGAATCGGTACAAAAAAATTGAAGTTATCATATTCTTCCCTCTTCTATCTTATTTGTAAATAATTGGTATGTGTTTTAATAATATTGGGTAAGCTATTGTTTGTCTAATTTGAAGATATTCCTAGAGAGAGGAACTCGTAAAGAGAGAAAAAAATCAAAAAGCGGGATGTCAACAAAAAAACGTCTCAATAAATAACCCCTATTTTAAAAGGAAAAACTCATATATAGTAAATTTTAAATAACTTTACAAGAAATAAAACACAATATGAGACAAATTAATACATGGTAGTTTTCTAATAATAAAACAGGAGATAAAATATAAAATTGGTCAAAATATATTAACTGATTAAAGAACAATGTTATTTTTTCCTTTTTTTCTTCTAGAGATTAAAAGACTGGGGATTGCCTTGGCATGGCCCACTTTTTCCCTAATGGTCATGACATGACACTCAAAATTTGGGAGAAATACTTCCGTCCTCAACTCCCAGATTTTAAAAAAAAAGACTATTCTCCTTCTCCCTCAAATCGGGATTCCCAAACTCTTAAAGGGCAAAAAAAAACCCCTCCCCAATCCTCCCGATTGAGACCCCCCACCTCCCACCTCCGCCACAACCGCCAACGAAATACACCTTTCTCTCTCATCTCCTAAACTAAAAGGTATAAAACCTAAATTTTGATGTTTTGATTTTTTTTTGAGCAAATTAATATATATGTTTTCAATTGAACTTTCACATGTTGAGATTTTGGTTATTTAGAGTAATTTGTTCCCTATTTGAAGTTGTATACATGTGAATTTTGGTTTGATTTTGTGAATTTAGGACAATTACAAAATTAGGGCAATTATCAATTTTTTCGGCCAATTGAGGACGAAAGTCCAGCCCAGGACGAAAGTGACGTGGCAAGGCACGTTGGGGAATCAGCCACGTCAGCCCCACTTCCGTCCTGGACACAAATGTTTCTCCCCAAATTTTGAATGTCATGTCATGACCATTAGAGAAAAACTGGGTCATGTCAAGGCAATCCCCTAAAAGACTTTTGGTCCATTCCCCTTCTTGTAAGTTTGGTCCACAGTTGACATTCTTGCCTGGCAGTCGTCTTAAAGAAGAATTAGAAAACCGAAAAAACAAAACAAAATAAAATTTCTTATAATAATCTCAGTGGATACATTCATCCGACTCGGTTAAGGTTCAGAAACTTCAATTCTTCTGTATTGTGCAGATACATGAACAGTCGTCGGATAGAGAGATCTTATGAATATAATTCAAAATAAATAGTGGGAAATTTTATAAAATTTATCATTTATAAACTTTTACCAATAGAAATAAAATATTTTATGAAGAAATATGAATAAATTGTTCCCTCCAAACTTTTGTTTGTTCTAGACTGTCAGTGTTAAAGTTTGACAAGCATGACTAATCTGGATCGGATGCTGCAGAAGTTCAAGAAGGAGACAACCCTCTTAAAGTCAATAACTCTATACAAATGTAATGGTCACGGTTCAAAACCTAATCATTTTTAAGGGAGGAGAGACCCATACACTCAAATACAATTGATGTTGATTCGTCTAAACGTTATAATAACTAAAACAACGATATAACAATTACTTCTTCCATTCACAATTTTCTGGCACAAACATTTTTTTTTAGTTTTTAATTAATCTGTCACTTAGAAAGTCAAGAGAACATTAAATGCTTTCCCTGAATTGTATCTTAATCCATAATTAATTCAATCACCAGCTAATTTAAATTTTTTAGATATGATTGTATTAATTGAAGAGTAAAAGTCACTATTTATCTTTGAATTTAAAACATTTCATTTTTCTTACTTTGAGTGCATTATTTTAAAGAGACGGATAATTGTTGACGAAGAGAGTACTAAATTAAGGATTCACCATTATTATGGAAATATGTGTACAAGAAGATGTACACGACACATCCGAACATATGTGTCACTCTCTATAGCACTTCAAGCAACATTCTCTAATTATAGTACTTCCACACTTTAATTATATATTTTTAACTTTAAAATTTATCTTTTTTAGTTTAGGAGTGATGCAACAATATTCTAATTACATAAATTTTCAGAATGTATTGTAGAAAGTGACACTGAAAATTCGAACTGGTACAAAAAAACACGTATGAAGTCATCATATTCTCCTTTTCTCTAACCTATTTGTAGGCATTTGTTATATGTTTCACTTTTTCCTTTAAAGTTTAATAATATTGGGTTACGCTATAGTTTGTCCAATTAAAGAAATTCATAAGGAGAAAAACTCGTAAAAGGAAAAAAAAATTAAAATAAAGGAAAGCGAGGTGGCCACAAAAAAAAATAAAAAGAAACATCTCAATAGATTGCCCTATTTTAAAAGGAAAAAACTCATGCATAGTAATTTTTAAATAACATTACAAGAAATAAAGCATAGTACTCTCTCTATTTCTAAATATAAAACTTTTCAGGATAAATATTAGAAATTAAGAAATCAAAAAATTAACATGTTTTTTAAACAAAATATCAATATTATTCTTAAATAGAATTAGTAACATATAAGTTCTATTTAAGATAGTAATAATATTTTAATTAATAAAATACCATGAATATTACTTTTTTAAATTTTCACAACTTATCCTAAAAGTCATATTTATGAATGAAAATAGTATGACACAAATTAACACACGGAAATTTTCAAATAATAAAACACGAGATAGAATATAAAATAGGTCAAAAGGTATGAACTATATTAAACAGCAATGTTATTTTTCCTATTTTTTGCGTGGGATGAAAAGACTTTAGATCCATTCCCCTTCTTGTAAGTTTGGTCCACAGGTTGACATTCATTCCTGACAGTCGTCGAATTGAGAGATCTTATGAATATAATTCAAAATAGTCATTTTAATTTTAAAATATTTTCAATTATAATTATATATTTAATTTTTAAATAGTTATTTTTAATTATAATAATATAATATTTTAATTCGATAACCGCTACTATATTTTACAAATAATTTACCCTCTACGTACCTTAATTAAAATTGTATTCATATTTTTATATTCAAATATTCAGCGTCAGTTCTATTTGGGGAGGCTAGTCAGATGGACCAATAATCAAGTCGGCCTAAAAAATATGGGTGACTCAATGTTCAGGACCGTTCATGTGACTTACCCTTACAATTCTTCACATTAATTGATTTGAGCCCTATATTTACAAGTAGATCCGACCCAATTTACGTGAGAAGATTACATGAACAATCGCGGCACAACGAGGGTGCTAGAATTGAAATTTTTCAAAATATACGGGTGTTATATCTTGTGTTTCAGTGTTTATAAATTCTGGGCCACCTTGGCTTGCTTCTTTCGCTCAACAGAATTGAATTCATAGAACTCGGCATAGAAAGCTAGAGAGAAACAGAGATGGCACCAGCAGAAAGTAATGGAACTTCAGAGGAGATTTCTGCTGATAATAAATTTCCCAAGATAAAGTTCACGAAGCTGTTCATCAATGGCGAATTCGTCGACTCTGTTTCAGGTTCATTCTTCTAGACTTCGACGCCCCCTCTTTCTCTGCTTTTTTTGTTGTCTTTTAACTGTTTGATGAAATAACTCAGAGAAATTGGTTTTTGTTTGCTTTGTTGAGTTTAATCATTTTGTGCATATTTCTAAGCAAATGATGAAATCCATGTCCACTAATTTGGTTCGCTTTTTAGAATAATAGTTATTCAAGATACACCAAGCTTTTCTCTACAACTATTTCCAATTGATCTTTTGCAATCAACCCATTTAATTTTTTAATCGTTGTGTAAATGGATTGGGTAGTCTGAGTTCTATTTGAGTCTCACGTTGAGTTTGATATGAAATCTTAAGTGTTGTCTCAAGAATTTGATTTTAACTTCAGATTAATCTGAGACGAAAACTAATCTAAAACTGAAATAAGAAATCTCAAACTATACTCAATTCAATGACACCCATTAATGTAATTGGATTGTTGTTTGTTTAGAGATTTCTATCTACGTAATCGAAAAAAGTAAATTATTTTGAAAGTAGATGTACGGCCCAAACTGAAAACTTTTAAAATGTATCTATTATTTTGTAAAAAGAAAGTAGATGCAGTAAAATTTGATCTTGAAAATTTTATGGTGTACAGGACGGACATTTGAGACGATTGATCCAAGAACAGGGGAAGTCATAGCAAAGATTGCAGAAGGTGACAAAGAAGACATTGATTTGGCCGTCCAAGCAGCCCGTGAAGCTTTTGACAACGGACCATGGCCCCGTTTACCCGGTTCGGTAAGAGTTGAAAATCCACTTTATTATATTATGTTTTGATTGTGTATTCTTATGTTAAAACGTAATGTATTAGCTAATGTTTCACGAGTAAGCCATCTGTCTGGAATAGTGCGTCTTTATTAAATATTTTTAAATATTTTGCAGTGATAATTGTTATATGTTTGTAGAAACGTACAACGTACAACAATTCTTAAATGTTTAAGAGAATCATCGCTTTATGTTTGCAATAATTCGTATTAGGTTGGTTGGCCAAAGTAATGTTCAAACCCCAGTTGAATTAGTTAGGCGAAATGCTTACATCGATATTAAACAAAAAAAATACAACAATTTTTAAGTGTTTAGGAGAGTTGTCGCTCTCTTAAACACTTAAGAGCGACAACTATTATATGTTTACAATAATTCTTATTAGGTTGGTTGGCCAAAGTAATGTTCAAACCCCAATTGAATTAGTAAGGCGAAATGTTGATACCGATATTAAACAAAAAAAAATACAACAATTCTGAAGTGTTTAAGAGAGCAACAACTCTCTTAAACACTTAAAAGCAACACATATTCTACGTTTACAATAATTCTTATTAGGTTGGTTGGCCAAAGTAATGTTCAAACCCCAATTGAATTAGTTATGCGAAATGCTGACACTAATATTAAACAAAAAAATGTCCTATTTGATTTAGACTTTTGACAAGGAAAGTTGACATGCGTCAGGGACGGATGCACACCCATGTGACCCCACTGAAATTTTTTTTGTTTAATTCTAATTATACGTTCAAGTATAATGATTAGATATATGTTATTAAGTTAGTAAATTAATAACCTCGCTAGGAACTTTAGTGACTTCGGACTCAAACAATACCAAACACATAAGACAATGATGTGTTCATTCAATTCTCTTGATTGTCGTGTGGGTTTCAATCAATTTCTTTATTATTTTTTATCTTTATTTGAAAGTTTTTTAATATTTTTCCTCAAAAAATTTACTTGCCTCACGCATAATATATGAATTTTTTTTTGAGAAATCCGTCCAAAAAAATAAATCTGTCCAAATCCACCAATGTGCACGCCCCTCCCCTCCCCAACATTTCTGAAACGTCGAATTTTCTATAGAGAAATTTTAGTTTATTTCTTGGTCTGTCCCTAGATGAGTCGCCCCCACTGTCACTACATCCTGGATCCGTCACTGACATGCGTACTGATAGTTTTAAATTAAAAAAATTGAAAATAAGAAAAAATTGTGTTGAACTACCTGATATACCATTAATAAATGTTCTTTTTGTTCAATGAGATAGAAAAAAGATGAGATAATGAGATGGTAGTATTGGAAAAGTATAATAGTTACTCATTGAAAAGTATATGGTATTTAGATGATGAATCACAACGGTAAGAGTAGTATCAAATTAGTGAAATTAGTTTTCTAGCTGAACTCTAGAGTTTTTTTATTTTTTTTATTTTTTTGTATCGTTGACTTTAAACTATTATTCTCCACCTGTTCATTACAGTTCTGGACTTGTTCAATCTAATTTATGTTTGTCTTGGTGTTCGCTTGGTTTGCTATCAGGCGAGGCGAAATATAATGCTGAAATTAGCAGACTTGATAAATGAAAATACCGAAGAATTGGCTGCCTTGGATGCAATTGATGGTGGAAAATTGTTTTCCCTTGCGAAAATCATGGATATCCCTGCATCTGCAGAAAACTACCGTTACTATGGCGGTGCAGCAGATAAAATTCACGGGGAGACCCTCAAAATGTCAAGGGAGCTGCAAGGATACACACTCTATGAACCCGTTGGTGTCGTCGGGCACATCATTCCCTGGAACTTCCCTAGTCAAATGTTTAATATGAAGGTTGCCCCTGCATTGGCTGCTGGTTGTACAATGGTTGTCAAGCCTGCTGAACAAACGCCTCTTTCGGCTCTTTATTATGCTCATTTAGCCAAGCTGGTAAGCTCTCTTTTTTCCTGCGTATTTATTTATAAATTCTTTACTTGTAATTCACTAATGTACTCGAACGAATTTCACATTTGCATTATAAAACAGGCTGGTGTACCGGATGGAGTGATCAATGTAGTACCAGGATTCGGACATACAGCTGGTGCTGCTGTTAGCGCACATATGGACATTGATATGGTAATTTTTTTTTTGTCTAACAAAAACTATTCAAGTTTTCTAGTTAGATGTGATCAAATGTAGTGCAGGAAAGGGAAAAACTTTTGTGCTGAGTTTCTAAGTCAATTTTATATCTTAACCAGATAAGTTTTACGGGGTCTACAGAAGTTGGACGTCTTGTAATGCAGGCTGCAGCATTAAGCAACTTGAAACCTGTGTGTTTGGAATTGGGTGGCAAGTCTCCTTTTATAGTTTTTGATGATGTGGATGTTGATCAAATCGCTGATATTGCTCTTCAGGGTTCCTTTTTTAACAAGGTATGCCAAGTTTTCCGCTGTTTTTTTTCAACCATCGACTACAATATTGTCTGAAATATCAATGTGTTAACGTAAGCTATTTATGAACATTCCAGGGAGAAATATGTGTAGCCGGTTCTCGTGTATTTGTTCAAGAAGGGGTTTATGATAACTTCCTGAAAAAGTTGAAGGAGAAGGCAAAGAATTGGGTGGTCGGCGATCCTTTTGATCCTAATGTTCATTATGGACCCCAGGTATGAATTTCAGACATGTTCAAAATAAAAGACAAAAAAAATGATCTTTACAATAGTACTCCCTCTGTCACAAATTGAACGTTCAATTTGGGTATTTATTCTCTAAATATCGAAGGATGTTTCCTATTCATTGTCATGCCTAACTGATGCAGGTGGACAAGAGACAGCACGAGAGAGTACTTTCATATATTGAGCATGGCAAGAAAGAAGGAGCCACCTTATTAACCGGCGGCAAGGCTATTGATAGTAAGGGCTACTACATTGAGCCTACCATATTCGTAGATGTCAAGGTAACTATTTACCGATATATCTGGATTACTTCTTATTTCAAGCTGCATTCTAAAATTTCTATTTCTACTTTAGATTCCACATCTCTCTAATGAACAATTTATTTGTATGAAACCCGCGAGGGAAAAAAAAACTTTCAAATGGCCTTCTAGGCTCTAGCTTGGACTGCAATGCATCTGAGCTCAGTTTAACATTTTTTCTTCCTACAGGATGAAATGACTATAGCAAAGGAAGAAATATTCGGGCCTGTTATGTCAGTACTAAAATTCAAGTAAGCTATATACATAATTTTCTTTCACTTTCTTCTTCATTATTTTTCCAGAACGAACAATCTTTAATAACTCATCATAATCGCGAACAGGACTGTTGAAGAGGTGATCAAAAGAGCAAATGCAACGCAATACGGACTAGCTGCAGGAATTATGACCAACAACTTAAACATTGCCAACACAGTTTCAAGATCAATCAGGGCAGGTGTTGTTTGGATCAACTGCTATATAGCTTTTGACACAGATAGCCCTTATGGAGGGTGTAAACAGAGTGGCTTTGGCAGAGATATGGGTATGGATGGCCTTAAGAAGTATCTTCAAGTTAAATCTGTGACAACTCCCATATACAATTCTCCTTGGCTTTGAATATATATATATATATATATATATATATATATATATATATATATATATATATATATAGGTCCACTTTTCTTACAAATATGCAAAAGGAAATACAAATACAGTCACAAGCTATGAATCTGCTTGGGGATGATCCTTTTCTTCCCATGTAAATTCAGTTATGAAATAATATATATAGCTCAATCCATTATAGACTATTAACATCATTTTACAAACCATTACAATTTTACATCTCCATAAACTTCAACAAAGCTTCAATCCACACTAAAACAGAACCTCTATTTAGAAGGGGAAAAATCATTTGTCCCTAACTCATGTCCATGACTATCCCAACCGCTCAAAACTTATCACGTGTATATCCTCTCCAATTTTACTTTCTCAGTTATCATTATTTCCATCATTATTTCGGTTGGGAGCATACATGAGATACTAGTTGGACAAATGATTTTTCTACTATCTAGAAACAAACAATCTCTAAAAAAACCTATCTCCCGTCAACATTAATGTACGCTAATTTATCTCTCTCTCTTTTCCCTCTTATTACAAATCTTTACCCTCAATCTCTAAAGACAATCTCTCAAGAATATTTGTATTAATAACGTGAATAATTTTTTTCACTCACCCTCCCATTTCCCTTTCGCAAACCAAACACAGCCTAAGTTTTGGGGGGATTTGCATGGGCTTGGCCCAGTTTTTCCAGATCAGTCATAACATGGCACCCGGAAAAGTGGGACAAACATTTTTGTCCATAACGGAAGTCCCACTTCCGTCCCGGGGTCATAACGGAAGTGGGACTTCCGTTCAGCTGACGTGGCGGCTTTTTCCCACGCAGCGGTGCAACGTGGCTGAGACGGAAGTCCCACTTCCGTTATGGCTCCCGAGACTAAGTGGGACTTCTGATATGTCTGAAGTGTGTTTGCCCAAAACACTTGGTTTTTTTTCCGTAGGTTATTTTTTCCGAGGTGTTTGTATTATATATAAACAATATCCGCAAAAACACAATACTTACTAAAAATTGAGCAAGAAAATAAATAAATTGTATATTAATATAAAACAAGCAAATGTAATTATCGTAATAATATTTTACAACCGAAAAAAAATTAACATTCTTAGTAACTACAATGAACGAAACGTAAACAACGTAAATGAAAACCTATCTACTGGCGACAAGGCGTGTATGGAACGGTGTGTCTCGGGGTCAGGCGCAGAAGTAAAGGTCGCCATCTCTCACCATGCACTGCGCTACCAAAATTGGTTGTGATGACCTCCGCGCCTTCGTGGTCGATAAATATCCGCTCCTCGGGGTTTATTGGCAACGGAGTCTGCCGCTGCGTCTCGGTGATGTGCAGAGCTGTCACGAAGGCTTCCCTCCCGAGTAGAAGCCCCTACTGCAGATGTAGAGGGCCCGACACCGGGATCCCCACCCGTCTCAAAACTCAGCTGAAAAAAGTACCGGGTGATGCAAATTGGTACTCAAAAGGGATGGGTACGTCGGCCAGATTGGGAAACTGTGTCTGGGTCGGAGACTGTGCCGGATCTGTCGTCGGTGCAGCCGCCTCCGGTGGCTCGCCGTCGTTGCCGTTGTCGCCTCGCCGCTAAGTCCTCCCCTGCGGTATCCCGCTGCCTTTCGCGTACCTTGCCTTCCCCTTTGGGGACCGGGCCGAGCAGGCTCTCTCGGTTGCGTCACCGGTTCCCGGAACCACCGACTCGCCACATCCGCAGCCTCTCGATCTCGCAGTCGTGGGACTTCCCTGCTGCCACGAACGCCTCTTTGATTGTCTTTGAAGCCCTGTGAGACTAGAGACCTGTAGTGGCTGATTGAGTTGTAAGCCCGGCTTATCGAGCTCAGTCAAGTATGAGTCTGCTGGCATCCGCCTCGCAACATCAATTCTCATGTCAGTATATTATAAATAAGGAAAAGCAATGTAGACAAACAAAAATACAAAACTTACAATAATGTCCTCGGAAGGCGTGATGGGTTGAATGCCCATCGGGAGTGGACCGGCATCCCTATTGCGTGGGTTTGTAAGGAGGTGTACGGTGATGCGATTGTACCAATCCATGTACTCACGGGTTGGTAAGATCACATTACCGGCGACCGGGACAGCGTTCGCCAGTGCATCCTCTCGGTCATCCCACATGGGTATGTAGTCTTTGTGCTTCTTCGCCCAGTTCATATTCGGCCCCACCATATGGGTGTGGACGTCTTCGCCTCTGTCGGACCCTCCGCCACCGAGTGAGTCGGTATCACTCGCTGGAACCCGAATTGCCTAGCAACCCTGGTCCGAGCATGTGAAACTCAACCAACTCGAAACACACGAGTGGCGTACGGGCCCGGCAGGTGGACAGGAAGCCCTCATCACGTGAGACCCGAACTGTAAAAAAAATATTGTACATTAGCATAAATTAATTGCGCAAATAAAAAAACACACGAAAAATACAATAAACCATACCCCGCAGCGTCAGTCGATCGGTCAATGTCAGTCGCTAAACACCGTCACTGAGATTTCGCGCGTTCTTGAAACTCCGGGCGGTGTTCCAACGCGCCCCGTACACTCGGCCGTCCGCGGGAGGTTCATTCATAATCACTCCCCGGTTCGCCGGCCGGAGAAATGAAATGCGCTCCCACGCCCACAACTGGTACACACAAACACAGATTAATCATCAATTTTTTTAAAATTTGCAGGTAAACAATAAAAAAAGTCTTTAACAATTACACAAACCTGGATCAACAAGCAACAGCCAGCTATGTCCTTAGAGTCGGCCTGTGCAGAGATGCACATCTGGCGATATAGGTAGGACAGAACGGCACTGGCCCAGGAATGCTGGTCATCGGTGAGGTCCCCGTCGCTGATGAGCAAGAGATAGCGCATGTTCCCTCGCGACCCGGACTTATCCGGGAAGAGGAAAGCGGCCATGCAGAGGAAAATCAGGGCCCGGGCCAGCTGGTCAACCGCGAGGTGCGTGGCATCCTCGCCTAGGGGCTCGAGGGCGTTACCCTTAATTGACTTGGTGGGGGGGGCGGAAACCTAGGATCTGGTGCACACGCTCAATCCACTGACCCTTGGTCATGTTGTAGTCCTCGTCCCCACGCCACCACGTGGCCCCCGGCAGGGCGCTCTCATGAGGCGGCCCTTACGTCCCTCTAGGGGTGATGGTGACCTCACCGCATCGCAGATGGAATGAGTGCGTCTCGGGCGCCACCGCTCTACTAATGCGGTGATCGGTGCGTGGTCTATCTTTATCTTACCTATCCGACAACAACCCCCCGAAACCTATACTCATCAATGAGATTTAGCACTCTCCGGTTGCCCTCGCGTTGGTATGCCTAAAAAAAATGCCCGTCATAGCTAATGACCTTCAAACCCCTGTCTCAGGGACTACATCCCCCGCCCCCAAATCCTAAGTGTTTCTATGTGACGTGTGTTTGTTCAACACACCGGGATCGGATCTGGATCGGGCATAAGCGTAGGGCGGGAAAAGCCATCCGTAATAAAAAGCGTGGGATTTTTATCAATAAAATGTGCGTAGTATAACAATTCGCACTTAAATAATAAGGACATCAAATTCTCAAAAATTGCAATTAAAATACATAAGGATATCAAATTCACATAATTGCAATTACAATGCATAAGGATATCAAATTCACAAAATTGCAATTTTAGTCCATAAGAATATCAAATTCACATTATGCAACTACAATACATAAGGATATCACATTCACAAAATTGCAATTTTAGTCCATAAGAATATCAAATTCACATTATTGCAATTACAATACATAAGGATATCAAATTCACAAAATTGCAATTTTAGTCCATAAGAATATCAAATTCACAAAAAATACATACATATACAATTCACAAAAATACATAAATATCAAAACTATATATACAAAATACACTATTAATCTGCAATTGAATTTTAAAACTATATATACCAAAATTACACTTAAATAAAATTAAAAAAAAAGTATACCTCAAATTAAAATTTGGGAGAGAGAGATATTGGTGGTGGGGAGAGTGAGAGTGACGGTGGGAGGGAGGGACCTAGCGACGGCGGGACTGGGATCGGGTGGCGGCGGCAGAGATGGGAGGGAGGGTCCGCAGCGGGGGGAGGGGTGGTTTTTTTTTGGAAAAACTCTCTTGCAAATCGCGGTGGGGGGAAGAAGAAGGGGGTTTTTTTTTAAACTGGGAGCCCATAATCGGAAGTCCCACTAACTGAGCTGGGACTTCCGCTCTGCCACGCTGCACCGTGCGTGGGAAAAAGTCACACGTCACCTGTAACGTAAGTCCCACTTCGTATGGCCGGGGACTGAGCTGGGACTTCAGTTATGGACAAAAATGTTATGTCCACTTTTTCAGTGCCAGTGTTATGCATACTGATCTGAAAAAGCCCAGGGCCCAGCTCATGCAAATCCCCAAGTTTTGGGTACTTTTCAACAGTAATCCAATGGGCCAGAAGCCCACAAGAGGAAAATAGAGACTGGCCCACATGATTTTCAAACGACTGAAATACATAATGATTTACTCTTAGAATTTTTGGGATAGAAACCCTAAAATCACAAATTGAGGGTGTTAAATGACTATCTTACCCTCTACTGGCATAAGAGATTCACCCAACTGTAAGGTCCAAAAGATCCAAAAAACTATTTTAGTCAATCTTTTAGCCAATAATTCTAGAATTATTTTAGTCTTCGAGAGTCGAGACAAAAAACTTTGGCGCCAAAACCCTCGATTTTCTTTCTTTCTCTACTTCAATTCTGGTGTTTCCCTCTCATTCCATTGTCTCGTCTTCTCCCTCTTACCCTCGTCTCGGAGAAAGCTCAGAAAAAAAATGCAGCGCCAGACATCGATACTCTCATTTCTTAAGAAACCTCTACCGGAGAAGAACACTATCGCGAGTGGCGAAACACAGAGCAGCAGCCGATTAGCTTCTCATCATTTTCCAGAAAAAGCTCTGAATGAAAATGGAGGTTCCTTCAAATCTATTAAAGCTACTGCATCAGCCAAAGTAGACTCCTCAAATGAAGAAATTAGAGGAACCGATACTCCGCCTGAAAAGTTACCGCGCCAGATTTTTCCGGTGAAAAATGACGATGACACTGATAAACCGTCCGTATTCTCGAGCATCAAGCACAAATTTTTGAAGTTTGATAGCGGAAGAAATATATCTGATCGGTACTGCTTCTCCTGCTAATTTTAGTTTCAAAAATTTGAATTTGAGGAATTTTTTATATTAGGTTTAGAGACTAAGCATTTAATTACTAGTTCATATTCTTGTCTCATTGATGAATTGCGGCCGGTCGCATAGTGTATTTAGTGCTCTGACTGCGATTACAGCATCTAATGTAATTCGTAGCTTGATTATCAATTTGTAGAAGAAGTTCTATAGTGTTAATGCGACTACAGCATCTAGTATGATAAAATGACGCATGTTTAACCATTTTTTAAATTTTTTTTTTGGATAAGAAGTTCTACAGCGTGTTTACTCTAATTGCTTTTTTAGTTTAGTATCTTCTAGAGACTGTTGGAAGCTTAATGATGCACAATGCAGTTGACTGGAGAGGAGTAGTTACTCTTCAATCCTTAATAAGGCTGCACACAAATCAATAAAGCGCAGAATTACTGTTGAGAAAAACGATGTTTACAGTTTAACCATTGTTACTGAGTTTTTTAATAAAATTTCTCCAAGGAAATTCTGTTGCTAATACAAAATGAATTGTATATTCTAATCAAATTTGATGCATTTACAGTGTCTGTCTTTGTTTCCCAACTGTTGCTTCTACACTTATTTTCTGATTGAGCCTTGGGTTCGTACTTCAGCCCAATGACATTTGTGAATATTTACTATTAATCATAATTAGCCAATGATTGTTACCTTAAAATTGCAGGAACCAAACAGATGGATGTTCTGCAAATGTTGCTTCTTTTCCTAATAAATCTGAAAGGGCGAATTTGGCTTCTGAGCAAGGTCGAAAGCAAAACATTTGCATTTCTAGTGGACCAATTGAGCGAAGGGTCAAAGGATGCCCGGCCCTCATCGAAGTTGATGATGATGTTCTGGGACCAGAAACACCAGGCACGCGACCTTTAGTCTCTCGGTTAAAAAGAATACAAGAGGAAATTTGTAATCTTGATGACAAGGATAATAGCTCTCCTTTAAATACAGTTAAAAGGGTGAAATTTCTTCAGGATTCTAAACCTGAAAGTAAGAACCTTCAGGATGGTTCTGAAATGACTAGTAAGTTTGAATGGCTCCATCCTTCTCGGATAAGGGATGCTGATGGAAGAAAACCCGGTGATCCTCTTTATGACAAAACAACACTTTATATACCACCTGATGATTTGAAGCAAATGTCAGCATCTCAGAAGCAATATTGGGAGGTCAAACGCAAATACATGGACGTAGTCATCTTCTTTAAAGTGGTTAGTTCCTTTTAAATCTTTTAAGTGCTAATCATGATTAAAAAAATTATTTTGCTATCCAGAGTAATTACTAAGTTTGTTGCCTTTTAATTTACTGCAGGGGTCTTAATTGAGACCAAGAAAACATGTGAAAATTTAGTCACTAGCATCATGTCTTAGGCTCTTTATGATAACTTCAGACTCACTTGAAGTTAATCATTAGAAGTTTTGCAGCAGTAGTCACTGTTTGACAACATAAGGCATCCATTATATGACATGATTAACAAAATTGATGTCTATCAGATGATGTATTCTCTTGAGCCAATATGCTTTATGCATATCTAGGATGCCATCCTCATGTATGCTATTTCATTGTCATTTGAGCAAATCAACAAGTCTCACCAACTTGTATTTTGTTGACATGTTTCATGCCTTTTCAACTTCTTTTCTCGAGTCTCATAAATTAAGTTCGCTCGTGAGCACGAGTTTCAAGGCTTCTTCCTAAAATTACTGCTCTTTTCTTGTTTCTGAAATCCTCTATTAAAAAATAATCTTCTTTCATAGGGAAAATTTTATGAACTATACGAGCTTGATGCTGAAATTGGTCACCGGGAACTTGACTGGAAAATGACAGTAAGTGGGGTTGGTAAATGTCGTCAGGTAATGTGTTCACCTAAGAACCTATAGTTTTCAAATTGATGGCATTCATGGATGTATCTTTACAAGTAATTGACATTTTGGACAATTGGGCAGGTTGGCATATCTGAGAGTGGGATTGATGATGCTGTTCAGAAGTTGATTGCTCGTGGGTAAGTTTATTTATGAAATCTTTATTGAATAGTATTCTGAGAAGTTTATTTTCTGAATGAATTTTCTCTCAAGTGCATCCTTCTCAAAGTTACTTCTCATTAGTTTGTTTCTCTAGGGATTTCTGCACAGAGGAATAAATTGGCATCTGCGTTGTTTCTTACTCATCTAAGTCCTCTTCTTTTCTTTTATATTTATTATTAAAAGGTATAAAGTTGGACGGATTGAGCAGATGGAGACATCGGAACATGCAAAATCCAGAGGTGCTGCATCTGTAAGTTTGGCATGAGCTGCTGGTGCGTCTAATTCTTTTGAATAGTCAAATAGTTGGTATTGATGGCTCAGGAGGTGGAAATCTCTAATTTGTTCTGGCGTAACCAAGTTACTTATAAGCTTTCTAACGTATAACTATGTTTCGATAATAATGTGCACCAATTGTGAAGCGCATAAGTGATTAACAGAGTTGTTGACATATCAGGCTAGTTATAACCCACCAATTTTTAGTTTGTTCGGTTATGTGAGCGTGGTTTTTGAAGAGGAGTTTCCTTTAGTTATAGTTTATACTTAATAATTTGCATCTGGTAGCTAATTATCCAATTTTAGAGATGTCCAAACTGGAGAAAGTCATCTGCTGAACCCAATTTTAATTTCAGGTCATCCAGAGAAAATTAGTCAGCATACTCACACCCTCGACCACAGCTGAAGATAATATTGGGCCTGATGCTGTTCATCTTCTTACTATAAAGGAGGTTGGTTAAGTATCAATTGCTTGTCCTATTATTTTCCTCCACTGTGAGTTCTGCACAATGATGCCTCTTAGCGTGTGAACATGTTGAACTATTCATAATGTAGACAGTCGCTCATCGCGATTGACAATTTGGATTGTACCTTGATTAGTATTAACATATTGCGGCTTTTGGTCTTGTATATAGGATAGCAGTATGATAGAGAACGGTTCAACTGCCTTTGGCTTTGCATTTGTTGATTGTGCTGCTTTGAAATTTTGGGTTGGTTCCATTTGTGACGATGCTTCCTGTGCAGCTTTGGGCGCTCTGTTAATGCAAGTATGCTTCTTTTTCTTACTTTGTGTGGTTATTCCGTAAGTGTATCTTTACATAAGTGATAAACCTTCTATGATATTGGTTTCAATTAGGTATCACCGAAGGAAGTGATTTTCGGACAAGGTAGCTACCTTATCCCATGCCAGGTTTTGATATTATATTAATCTTAAAAAAAAGCTGAGGCTTTGGATCCTGTTAACCAGCTGAGAATCTGTTACAGGACTTTCTAAAGGAGCACATAAAGCACTGAAAAAGTACTCACTGACAGGTGAAGATAGTCGACCATTTTCTTTTAATTATTCAATATTATATCTTTCTGTTTGTCAGGAAATAGAAATCTACTTTATGTTTTAAGGTGATAATATCGAATATTCATACAGATTTGTAGTTTGTTTTGGTCATATTGATATTCAGTAGAATACTACCGTTGTCCTTTTGAACCTTAATTTTCTATTTCTTGGAATATCATGTACCATGCCAAGGAACTGAGAACGCAGTCTTGTAGGAGACTATCTGCAAATGGGAGTTGTGTTAACTTTTATTTCTACTTTCAGGTTCCAGTGCGTCAGTTTTGACTCCAACTCAGCTGGATGCTGATTTGTCTGATGCTTCAGAAGCTAAAAACTTCATTCAGATGAAAGGATACTTCCGAGGATCTGACCATTGGTGGGATCATGTGCTTGGTGGAATTACTAATCATGATCTTGCACTGCATGCTCTTGGTGGACTTGCCAATCACCTATCGAGGATGATGGTAAACATTTCAAATTAGTCATATGTTACTACAGATAGCATCTCTCTTCTATGTTTATATTTGACAGATGAACTTTTTTTTGAACAGTTAGAGGATGTCTTACGTAATGGAGATGTTTTAGTGTATCAAGTCTATAAGGGATGCCTCAGAATGGATGGGCAGACACTTGTGAATCTTGAGATTTTCAATAATACTGCTGATGGTGGTCAAACAGGCATGTTTATGCAAATATACTAAAGCTATCACCGTGTTGAATAATTAGATCTGAAATGGTTGCTTATGATTATATGCCACTAATGCTCTGGATGCTGAATGAAAGAAGCATGGTGATGTGCACATAAATCAAAATGGTTCTTGGGTCTGCCTTCTCTGATGCCTTTTGGCTTTGATTTGATAGCATGATTCTGTAGCAAACGCGACGGCATAGGGGACCATTGTTACATGTGTATTATATGAGCAACCACTTTGTGCACTTGTTGCCAAAGGTTAGGTTAGTCTCCAATACATTTGTTTCAGTGGTATCCTGGGATCAGCCACTTTGTTTGACAAAGGTTAGGTCTGTATCCCGTCCATCCCCGCCCATACCCCCAATTATTGGGGACTTAATGGGTTATGCTATTGTTGTTGTTGTTGTTGTATATCTTTATTAGTTAACACTATGCTGCAGGTACATTGTACAAATATCTTGACAACTGCGTTACGTCATCTGGGAAACGGCTGTTAAGGAACTGGATCTGTCATCCATTGAGAGATGTTGAGAAAATCAATCACAGGCTTGATGTGGTTGAGGAGCTGGTACAGAATTCAGAAATTATGTTAATTGCTGCGCAATATCTGCGCAAGATTCCTGACTTGGAAAGGTTGCTCGGGCGTGTTAAGTCTAGCATTAACTCTTCTGCTTTGCTCTTGCTCCCACTGATTGGCCAGAAACTGTTGAAGCAGCGAGTAAGTTGCTCAAAAACAAATTTTGCACGTTTGTATTCATGCATTGAGGAACTTGTTATTTGTGAAGGGCCATCCTGGGTTTTTTTGCTCTATAAATATAGTTTAAGTATTATTTTCCGAAAGAGCAATCGGATAATCACAAGCTGTTGATCCAAGTATCTTTCCAGGAATACTTGTATTGGAATTTCATTCCATGCCTTTTATTCCACAATTTGGACAATAGGAAAATAATTTATCATGAAAATTCTATGTTGAGGCTGACAGCAGTGGAAAGACATACTGCATTTGATGTTTTGGTGAAAATGTCTTTAGTTGAATAAATATCATTAATGGCTAGAAACAGAATGACTCACAATGACCTCAAGCATTAATGTACATATATTTATGTGTGCTTGTCTTTATTTAGTGTGGCCAGTTTACAACCAGAACTATTCCTATGTAAGAGCTTATACAGAAAAAGTTTCCAACTTCTAGTTTGGGACTTGGGTTTACAAATTCAAGTTTTAGGTTCATGTATGCACCGGCAATTTACATTTCCCTTTTTATTCTGGTACAGGTTAAAGTGTTTGGTTCACTTGTAAAAGGCCTGCGAATTGGAATGGAGTTGTTATTGCAATTACAGAAGAAAGGGTACATGTCCTCCTCACTATCAAGAATTCTATGCCTTCCTTTGCTAGTTGGTGATAATGGACTTGATAAGTTCCTTGCACAATTTGAAGCAGCTATTGATAGTGACTTCCCAAATTATCAGGTCTGCTTCGTATTTTAGACATATGCCACCTTTCATACTTAGGCTTTGGTTTACTCCATCTTCTTGAATTTCTTCAGCTTGAGGGACTCTTTGTGTATTGTGCTCCCTCTGTACCAAATTGAATGTGTACTTTTTTATTCATAATGAATGGGAAAGTTTATATGCAATTTGGAACCGAGGGAGTAAATTTTTTGATAGAATAATGCCAGGGGAGAACCTATTTTTCTTTTCATTTCCCCTTGTTTTTTTGAGGTGATGTATGTATCAAATTCTGACACACTATCATACATGAATAGCATTTCCTAGATTATTTTTTTCCTGGGTTTTCTTTTTCCTCTTACCCAATTGGTCTCAGAATGATCATTGATCGTCCTTCTTGCATGACCACAGAACCAAGAGATAACAGATTCAACTGCTGAAACATTATCGATTCTGATGGAATTATTTGTGGAGAAGGCCACACAATGGTCTCAAGTAATCCATGCCCTTAATTGTATGGATGTACTGAGATCCTTCGCTGTTGCTGCAAGTTTTTCTTCTGGAGCTATGTGCAGACCTACTATTTTGCCTCATACAAGATCCCAAAGTTTTTCTCAAGAGACTGGGCCAATACTTACGATAAAAGGGTTATGGCGTCCATTTGGCCTTGGTGAGAATGGGCAATTCATTGTTCCAAATGATGTTCATCTGGGAGGCAATCGAGATGGTTATCAACCTTGTGCTCTGCTCTTGACTGGGCCAAATATGGGTGGAAAGTCAACTCTTTTGCGTGCCACTTGTCTAGCTGTTATCATGGCTCAGGTTCGACTTAATAGATAAAGTCTGAAACTAACTATCGCTAGATCTTGTCTTCAGTTTCTTGCATGACCTTATATTCAGCTTTGCTAAAATATTTCTTTAAATAAAATAAAATAAACATTTACATGTTTCAGCTGGGATGTTATGTGCCTTCCGAGTTTTGCATTCTCTCACTTGCGGACATCATGTTTACACGACTTGGATCAAGTGATCGAATTATGACAGGCGAGAGTAAGTTCTCCTACCAACATTCGATGTTCAAACCGGTTTAAGTTCTTGCTATGAAAACTTTTGATGCATCGAAGCACTGCTCTTTTTGCGATGTAGTTTTCTAATGCATCCCATCTTTTGTTTATGAGATGTCTAGATCAAGGTCTTGTGAAGTTTTAAAAGGATTAAGGAGTTACTTACATTCTTGGTGACAGCAAGTTTTATGAAATGGTAGCTGTTTGCCTTATTAGACTTAATATGCCAAACAGAAGAAAAATTTAAGTAAAGAAAATATTAACGAAAGAGGGAAGAACTTTTTGATAGCTGAGGAACACAACAAAGCAAACCTCATAACAAGACTTTTGACATGACGAGGTAATGCTTGAATAAAACTCCAGTGGCAAAGCTGTGGGGTGATGCATCAGGTTTATCTTGGCCAATACTTCTTTTTAGCAGTGGTTGACTGAAAACTGAAACACATTCTTATTATGTTGGAAAAACCTTTATTGTAGAAATGTTTTGAGCATATTTTCTGCCTGCCTTATATCAAGCTTTACTTACAGCAGCTTAGAATGTCCACATGCAAACTGTTATTCTTTGAGGTACTGAAAGTATGTTGCCATCAATATTTTTCATTCATTTTTACAGTACAATATACCTGTTCTAGACTACTGATTAAGGTGGACTTAATCTGGTCTTTGTCAGCTTTGTTTAGCCTAATAAAAACTCATGCGGGTAATTTGCAGATTTTGCTAGCTGCTTTTCACTTTCATGATGCTTTCTCTGAATAAGTTGCTGTTGTAGGTACCTTTCTTATTGAATGTACAGAGACAGCATCAGTACTGCAAAATGCTACGCAGGATTCCCTGGTTCTTCTTGATGAGTTGGGTCGAGGAACAAGCACCTTTGATGGATACGCGATAGCATATGCTGTGAGTTCAATTATCATTTGTTTTAACAACTTGCTAAGGCCTTTCACTTCCACACTTTGAAGCTATTGAAACTGAAAACACACGTCTTAAATCAAAGCACTTTCAGGACTTTATTTCCTTTCCTGTAGTGCCATAGAAAAGTGCAATCTTCATTGCTGATGTTACAATCTTTTTAGTTTATAAGCACAGGAGATAAGTGACTTGTGATATTTATATCAATATACATGGGCATATATGAGTTTGGGGTAGTAAGCTGTCAATATTTGGGGTAGTCAAGTTGTTAACTGCCAACAATTTATTAATTACTTAAGATTTTCATCTTATAGGATATCTTGGAATTGTAATTACGTTCAGAAATTTTAGGTATGGATCTCAGTTTGCTTTGTAACGAGATTGAAAACTTGCAGTTCACTATAATATACTCTGGTATTGGATATTCGAATGTGATCGTTACTACCAATGAACAATGGATTGACAATTAGCTTGTGTCATGGAGAATCACTTTATGCTTGTGAAAATACTTGCTTTTATAGCATCTCTGGCATCCATTGCAGGTATTCCGCCATCTTGTTGAGACAGTCAACTGTCGTTTATTATTTGCCACACATTATCATCCACTCACAAAGGAGTTTGCTTCTCATCCTCGTGTTACGTTGCAACATATGGCTTGTTCTTTCAAGTCAAAGCCTGGGAAATCATCTCCAGGTGAGCAGGAGCTGGTTTTTCTGTATAAGCTAGCCTCTGGAGCATGCCCGGAGAGCTATGGTATGCAAGTAGCCGCCATGGCTGGGATTCCAAAGCGAGTGGTCGAAGGTGCTTCGAAGGCCGGACTATTTATGAAAAAGTTAATCGGAGAAAGCTTCAAGACAAGCGAGCAAAGGGCTAACTTCTCTAGTCTGCATGAAGAGTGGTTCAAGACCCTCCTAACAATCTCCAAAAAAGAAGAGACTAAATTTGATGATGACACATTTGACACACTGTTTTGCTTGTGGCATGAGCTAAAAAACTCGGGCAGACTGGGAAGAATAGAACAAATTTAGCGGATTCGGCTGTACAAATCTATTTAGATTAACTATGTCCTGATCTTTGAAAGAAAGTGGCAGATAAACTCCTTTATCGTGAATTCCTCTGCTGAACTGCATTTGTTTTCTATATTTTTGGATTGAATTTAGTTTTGGTTTTACAGTGACCAGCTACTTTGGTCTTCTTTCTGTAAACACGAGGTTCCAGTTTGTGCATTCAGAGGATTGAGGGAAGAGAAATTTGTAAACCAACTGATGGAGAATACTACTATCAATTTTCATACTAAAAGCTTAATATCACAAGTTAGATAGTGATCCTTGCACAATGTGGACAATTTCGCAAATAACAAACCCTAGTTACAAAAGAAATAAAGCCGAAAATTTCCCAACAAACAAGTTCTAATCTTGTTCCTTGCCTCTCTAAGCACCGCAGGCGGGAAATTCTTTAAAGATTTACAATACTTTAGATATCATCTTCATTGTGACCCTTCTGCAAAGAAAATAATTAGGGGCAAATTAATTCACAGTCCAAATGTAAAAGTATTCAAATCTATATGAGAGAACACAGGCTAAAGGAAAGTTTTCCTCAATTTACTAGTGTCATTACATAACTGTCTTAAGCATAATCATAAATAGAAAGAGGCCCGTGGAAGAATGGTGCATTTAGCATGCGGAGATCAATTTACTAAACCGGGTTTTTTTCTGGATAGCGAAAAGACAAGAAACCATTGGATATTGCTCTAGAGATGATCGAATCACCCCAAATTCTAACAAATAGAACCACCTTATGCCTCAAAAGCGATAACACCCAACTGCCTTATGCCTCAAAAGCGATATGCAAAGTGGAGTTGAAATACTAGGTAAGCGGCTCAACCTCGGGAACAGTAGGGTAACATCAAGAAGTAAGATTATCCTAATTACTTATTAAGATCCTACAAGATCATGGTAAGAGCATCCCCAATACTGAAAAACAGGGAATGGCAGGCTTCATTTATGGTCCTAGACTTTTATGTCGTAAATTTTACACATTTTTCTTAATTGCTTCTCTAGATGGTTTACAGTAAAAAAAATTCTCTACAAGTGCCACACTTCTATTAACATGCGTCTCCCATGGGCCCATACTAGTTTCATCTTCTTAGTATTCAAAACATGCAATTGATTTTAAATCTGCAGATTTAGTCCTTAAAACTACTTTCCATGCAGGGGCCCTCTCCTAAACATTTTTATTATGAAACTTTCTATGTCCCTTAGTTAAATTAACCTGACCACTACATCCACACGGAAACCAGCCAATCCTTGGTCACACTCTTCTAGTATGCTTAGTTTTGAAAGGACATTTTGGTCAGAGAACCCTCCACATTTACCACTGTTATACACACATGATTCCTGATACCTAAGTTTATCATTAAGGAACTGAATGCTTATGCGTAAACACTCTAAGGAAACCCAGATGATCATACCTAAACTTGAGTAAGGACCGTAATCGATAATGCTAGAAGGATGGTTAACAAGATAACAGTATAGGTCATGGCTTCCATGTCCTAGAAGACGATGCACTTATATATAGGGTGAGAGCACTAAAAATGGAGAAATAAAATTAGAAAGCTTAACGACTATATAGATGGAATTAAAGATTACGGAACTATTGTTCATTAAGTTTAAGATGCCATTGCTGCCCCAGAGATCTCTTTCCTAAGGGATTTGTGATAGATTAATTACTAGATAACGGTAACACTTAAGAGACTTATAAACCAATTAGTAGTTTAACGATTAAATATTGTGAATATTAGATGATAGACTAAACTGAAACAAAGCTGTTTGTCATTGGTGCAAGAAAAACAGAAAATAAAAACTGTATAACATATACCTTCGATAACTCTAGCATTGATCAAGTAAGAACAACCAGAAGAATATGGGATTTCTATCTTAAAGCATTGTGAAAGACATGGCAGCGACGAATATTAATGACATGACGCATGAACTTGATATATACTTAATATCATGCAATTAGTTGGGAGAAATAAAGGGCAAAACTATCTTAAACAACCAACTAAACTTTTACCTGCATCAGTTTACCGGATATTCGAATCCGGGATGTCACCATTATCATTATCATTATCATTATCATTGTCCTCATCATTATCGTCATCCTCCTCCTCGTCATCGTCCAAATAATCATCTCTTTCCCTAATGTGGGCAATCTCTGCCTGTGCTCTATCAACAATCTGCTTCTTCTGCAACTCCAATTCCCTCTGAAAATCCCTCCTCATCTTCTCCAACTCCACCATTTGTTTCCTCTTGCTACTCTCAATCTTTTCATAAAGCTCCCCAAACCTCTGAATTGAATCTGCCAGCAATCTAGCTGATTCTGCCCGCTTTTCCTCATCCCTGCCTAATGCCTCATCTTCATCATTCTCCTCATCTGATTGCCCCGGGCTATCTCGCATCTCATCCAACACATTGGACTTATCCAGATACACACGTGGATTCATAAACACATACTCCCCCGAATCAAATCCACAACCTAACCCACAATGTCCTCTCATCCTTAAATTCAACAACACATCCATTTTCTTGAAAAACCCCCATTTGCTTGCAAAACCGCCTCCAATTTTCTCCATCTTTGCCCTCTCTTTCTTGTATTTGTTCTTCAACACATCCAATTGATTCCTACACTCTATCTCACTCTTCTCTCGTCCACTCATCTCAGTCACCTTTTCAGCAACCTCAGACCAGTCCTCAGCCCTCAAACTCCTCCTACCCAATTCCAAATACCTCTCTCCCCAAACCTCCAACAAAACAAAACTCTCCTCTTCATTCCAAGACTGACTTGAAGTCCCACCAACATGTGAACTTTTTGACAAATTCATACCCGAACCAGGCGCAAACTCATAAGTGGCAGGTAAAGATTCCATCTTTCTCCTCTTTTTGTTGCCCTTGGGCTCATTCTCATAGTAAGAATTAAAATGATACTCCTTTTGGGCATTACTGAAACCCGGGTTATCTTCTTCATCATCAAATTGATCATCTTGTTGTTGGAATGCATTATTTTGCTGAAATTGAGCTTTCATGGGATAGGAATAGGGATTTCTCATTGGGGCTTTAGATCGAAAAGAGGGCTTTGGTAAATACATGCCTTCATCTTCAGAATCATCCATAATCAACCTATTTATAAATATGCCCAACAAATTCTTGCAACTCTAGTCTAGAAACTGAAAAAAGAAAACATAGGCAAATTTTAGAATGTGGGAAATGAAGAATTAAACCTATTTTCCTTTGCAAGATAAAAAAAAAGCAAAAAAGGGTTCTTCTTTATTTCTTGTTTGGCAGTTCTTTAAGTGCCAATTTCCGGGATCTTTGTTACAGCATTTCAATAAAAGTACAGAATAGAAAGTTATAAAGAATCTCCATATCTTGAAATGTATATATAAGTTGTAATTTAGGTTTTAAATAAGGGTTTTGAGATGAACAAAAAAAAAGGGGGATATTTCTTACCAGACAAGACAAGGAGCAGAGTTTCTGAGCGGGTGGATTGCTACTGTTCTTTTGGGTACAGCAGAGGAAATACTATTTCATCCCAATGAGACGAGGCGAGGCTTTGAAGAAAGAAATATAAACCCAATAAGGAGTTCGAAAGCAAATTGGGAAAGTTTTATTTATTTATTTATTTTGGTGAAGAAATAAATTGGGAAGCTAAACTTGGAAGATTGGTAATTTCGAAAAGGAAAAATTCAATTCTAGTACAGTATTTATAGTCACTTTACATGAATTAAGCGTGTCTACCTTTATATGTGAGCTACGCTAAATTCACACGAGGAGACTGTGAAACCAGCCCGCAAAAATGGTACTAAGTTTGATTGACCCAGTAATTTGGTAACATATGGCTTTGGTGACGTGTATCTCCTTTGAGGTTTAAGTATCTTGTGTAGTAATGTCATATGTTTCTCATGTGCAGAATGTTGGGTGGGATGTGTTGATTTGACGATTGAATTAGATTTTAAAAAAATAATTTTTTTTAATAAGAAAATCATTATCATTAATTGATATCGAAGGTTACATGTGGTAGGAAAAAACCTGATGGGTTTCCAAACCATTGAGATGAGGTTCTAGTCCTCATTGCATATTTAGCCAAAACATCTGCAGAATTATTACAAGATCTGTGAATAAAAGATATATTGGCTATACTAATTCCCAAGATATTCTTAATCTGACTAACTATGTGGCCCACTGGAGATAGATCTCCGTCGGTCTGATGCACTTTGTTAATTAAAACTTGGCAATCGCTTTCTATAAGACATGGTTGGTAGCCTTGGCACATTGCAAACCTGAGCCCCTCCAACAGTGCTTTTGCTTCCACATGCTCGGGGCTAGACAAATTTGTGGCAAACTTTGAAAACCCTCAAACAAAAGTTCCTTTGTGGTTCCGTACTATAGCGCCTATACCTCCAACACCATTAAGCCAAGATCCATCAACATTCAACTTCAAAAAACCATTTGTAGGTGGGTTCCGGCCCAGACGCGTAGAAGGAGCCATGTTTGCATCAACCCTTTGTCGTATGCTCTCTCTTGTCTTATCAAGATGAGCGAACATTTTCGCCTTGTCCTTAAGTATATACCTTATTTGGTCATAGTCCGGCAAAGGTTGGCGAGCATTACCTTGACTTAGTGATGAAACAAAAACATTGTTGTATTCCGCCGCGCAAACCAAAGCGAGATTTGCTACTTCCTCAGCAGACTTTCCCCTTCCTTCAAAAACCGTTTTGTTCCTATTGCACCAGATATTCCAGGCAACATAAACGAAAGGAGTGACGACTTCATCTCCACATTCTAACATAGGAATGAGGCATAAAGGAAATATGTCTTTTGTAATGATAGAATCAATGTCAAAACTAGTGTAGTTCCAAACTTCTGAGGCCTGAGAGCATGAAAAAATTGCATGTAGAGTAGTCTCGTCTTCAGTTCTACAAAGTGGGCATTGTGATGCAAGAGTTTTGTCCTCCGAGATAGAGGTTGGCAAGTTGGTAAAATTCGTTGGAAGATTTTCCAGATGAAAACTAGTAGCTTTGGCGGGACAGGCAGTCTCCAAATTAATTCCCAATGATGAAAAACATTGGCCGTTGAGGTGGATGCACCGGTTCTTCACTTCCCACGATGTCAACTTGAAGATGGTAGCCAGATTTAACCGAATAGGACCCATTCTTTGTGTAGGCTCAAACTAGCTTATCTACGGGCCAAGCATCACATAGCGGGACTTTTAAGATCTCTCCAATCTCATAGGAGGAAAAATATTTTTTAAGCAAATCTTCATTCCAAGTTCCTCTTTGATAATCAATGAACCGCCATCATTTTATCAAAAAAATACATATTTGACGGGGATAGGAGTTTGAAACTGTGTGGGGATGTAAGCCATTTATCACACCACATACTGACCCTTGAGCCATCCCCTATCCTCTATTTTAAGCCTGCCAGGAGTAAGTCTCGGCTTTTGATGATGCCTTGCCAAATAAGGGAAGTTCATCCCCTTAAGGGAACAGTCAAGAATCTTTCCAAGGCAAAATATTTTGCCCGCAAAACTCTAGAGCAAAGTGAGAAAGGTTGATTGATGATCCGCCAGCCTTGCATGGCTACCAAAACTATGTTGAAAGCCTCAAGATCACGAAATCCCAGACCCCCTCGAGACTTTGGTTTGCAAAGCTCCGACCAAGCTCGCCAGAATATCTTCTTTCCTTTAGTGCCACCACCCCATAGAAAAGCACACATCATACTTGTGATGGATTCAATTATGTATTTGGGGAGAACAAAACAGGACATGACATAAGTGGGAATTGCCTGGACTACAGATTTGATTAGTACGACTCGAGCTGCAAAGGATAGAGTATTTTCCTTCCAGCTACTAAGCTTCTTCCACACTTTATCAAGAACGAATTGGAAAACCTCTTTTTTCGATCTCCCTGTCATGTATGGAAGACCACCCAAATACTTCCCTTTCCCATCGCCCTCTGGGATTTGGAGAATAGTAAAAGCAAGGTCTTTTATCTCAGCAGGGGTATCCTTACTGTAAAACATGTTAGATTTATCATAATTAATCATTTGACCAGGCAGGCTTCATAAGTCTTAAGTACCTCTTTTAGCTTCTTCAAACAAACCTCGTTAGCCTGAGAGAAAAAAATAGAGTCATCTGCAAAAAGAAGATGTGTGACAGAAGCACCGCCTCCAAATTGAAAACCAGTGAGAATACCCCTCTTTAGCCGAGCGAATAATTGAGGATAGTCCAGCAGTACAAATAAGGAAAAGAAAGGGAGACAGAGGATCTCCTTGCCGGATTCCCCTAGTCGGCCTAAAAGATCTGGTGGGAACTCCATTGAGCATAATAGAATAATTGACAGATCCTGATACAATTCATTATCAAAGACAGAAATTTTGGTGGAAAATTCATGTTAGCCATTATCATTTCTATATAATTCCATTCAACTCTGTCAAAGGCTTTACTCATGTCTAGCTTGAGAGCTAGTTGATGTGAACCAGTCGGTCGTACAGTCTGTGGAAAATTTCAAAAGCCACAATTGCATTATCCGTGGTGAGTCTGCCTTTTAAGAAAGCACTCGGGCCTCATCAATGATTGAATTCATTACCAATTTGAGGCGATTGGTGATGACCTTAGAGAGGAGCTTATAGACAACATTACATAAGCTAATAGGCCTAAAATGCATCATAGAAATTGGCTTTTTAATTTTTGGAATTAGAGCTATGTGCGTAGAATTTATTGCCGCCATGTCAGCCCCCTCATTTAGGATTCCAAGAATAAGATCAGAGATCGAGTTCCCTAGAATATGCCAAAGTTTCTGTAGAATTAAAAAAATAACTAAGAGGTTTAAAATAAAATAAAAAAAAGTGATATTTATTATCAAATAAAATTCAGTTGTCAAATTAACTCACCGGGTGAATATACATTTTTACGTGTAGATAGAACATATGTTCTAGACTAAATTCAAATTGTACTTTGACCAAAATTAGAAACTAGAAAAGTATTAATGGCAAGTTTGGTGCCACTGTTGATAAACGTGATTTTACCAATCGTAATTTATAAAAAAATCAGAATCAGTTTTGCATTTGAAAGTCGATTCTAAAAGTCAACATGAAAACTTATGAGTTTGGAAAATATTAGACAAACATGATTTTAAGTAACAAAATGTTCAAAATATTCATACAATAATATTTAAATAAACAAAAAAATTCAAACCGAACTAATAAATAATTAGATAGTCTTTGATCAATTTATGCAGTACCCTTCTAACTAATTATGCTAAACAATGTATATCTCCAAAAAAAGTTTTAAATGGTTCTGATACCACTTTGAAGAAAAAAATATTTAATACGCGACAATATAGATATTTTGAATAAATATTTTGATAGATGGGTGGAAGAATACAAATAAAAAAATCAATATAACAAATCATATTATGGAGAGGAGCAAACAATATTATATAGATCAACTATTTATCGAAATTTTATATGTATTTTGGAAAATTTTATCAATTAGCCCTCCCCCAAGAATTTTTTTTTGCTTTTTTTTTTATTGCCCCCAAGAATTTTTTTGCCGTTTTTATCACTTGAGCTCTGTAGTTCTACATACTGTTGCAGTTTTGCCCCACAACACCAAATTTCTGGCTTCGTCCCTGACCACAATTATACTACATACCACACTCAAAGCCACATAGAATGCGTAGACAACTCTCCTATTTATACATGAGTCAAACATAATAGAATCTCTAAGATATCTAGAAAATATAATTTGACTAGGAAACTATTAAAGCAAAAATAATACAATAAAACTAGTAATTACCAAAACTAAATATTCTCCTAAATAATAAGCTTGATTTATTAATTCCAAACTAGCCTCTCTTAAATAAACCTCAGCAATAATTCCGCTCCGATTCCATCACGAGAAACATCTACTCTTTCCATAGTACCGTGGTGGTACCTTACAAAGACATTTTCCCGCATCTTCTTATCTTCTTCATCAGTCAATTGGTTCCCACATCTTCTCTCTTCATCAATCAGTTGGTTGTTGGAAGGAGGTTCTTCAAAACCTTCTTCTATAATATTCCAAAGTTGAATACTTTCAAAATAAATTTGGATATGTTGTCACCACATAACAAAATTATTTTTTCCTTCAAAAACAAAAACTGGACAAACACTCAATCATTATAGATCCATCACATAGGATCCATCGCATAACACTAGCCCTGATACCAATTTAAAGAAATTTTTAAATGAATATGATACCAAATTGAAGGAATATTTAATACGCGACAACATATATATTTTGAATAAATATTTTGGTGGATGCGTGGAGGAGTACAAACACAAACAAATAATAATACGGAGAGGAGTAGACAATATTATATGCATCAACTCTCCAATTCATAAGGATCAATAATCTAACCACACCACAATTCTACTTCATATCACACTCAAAGCCACATATAATACGAAGACAACTCTCCTATTTATATAGGAGTCAAACATAATAGAATTTATGAGATATCTAGAAAATATAATCTGATTAGCAAAATATTAAACAAATCTAATAAAATAAAACTAGCAATTATCAAAACTAAATATATATTCTCCTAAATAATAAGCTTGATTAAATAATTACAACCCTATCTTTTAAAAAATAAGATTAAAATCACATAAAATATGGAAAGTGGATACTATATTCAAATTAAAAGGAAAAAGCTGGTTCCAAGATTTGTTTGGCTAGAACAGCGTTAATTTGAATTTGAACTAGTAAATTTAACAGAAATAAAAGGATCAAACATTCTGGCCAAATCCAACACAATCCTCGTTAAAGAGACTTTACTCTTTCAAGCACAAAGCAGAGGAATTCTTTGTACCAGTTAAAAACTTAAAAGGGATAATAATTCAATATGAATTATGAAGGAAAATATTCAATGAATCAAATGTGATCGAGGGTACGACGCAAACCATTATGCAGGTGGAGGTGGAAAAATTTCGACATGACACCTGACTACAAGTGAGACATAGACCACTTTCGAGACATAATCAACCACATCCCCCTTTTCGATTAAAAAACAATAAAAACGCCTCAAACAATGCAGCAAAAGGGGGAATATTTTTATTATTTTAATCAAAACTGTGATGTGGCTGAATGTGGACCAAGTGGTCATTGGTAGGCCAGGTCCACGACAGAACTGATCGGTGGAGGTGGTGCAGAGACGAATCCAGGACTTGTAGGTTGGGGTGGCGAAAAATTGCTGCCACACAAAATATTAGAGGCAAATTTGATCAAATATTCCAAACTACATATAAAATTTACTAGATACTATATCTAGTAGTATTTTTAAAAATTTCGGGGGACGACTGCCCCACTCGCCCCTGTCTTCGTGATTGAGATGGTGGAATTGGAGGTGGCATTGGCAAGGGAAGAGGGGTTGTGGCAGTGGCGGATGCAAAAACAGAGAACACTAGGCACACGGCAATTTGTGTGGAGTCACTTATATATTTATCATTTAAATAAAATAAAATATACTCTATGTGCTATAAAAAATTCAGCAGGGCTATTTAACCCCACATAATCGACGAGTGACCCCACTGCGGTGGAGGAATTGGAGGAGGAGTTGGCAGTGGCGGTGGAATAGGAAGATAAAGTTGAGAAATAACAAGCAATGGTAATTTCTGCCTTTTAAAAGTTTTGGATTTGGATACAATTTGAGTTTTGAATTTTCATCTCAAATTTAATTAAAATTATGATTTCTTTATGAAATTATTTGTAAACCAAAACCAAAACCTAATATCTAATATGTGAATGGTACCATAATGGGAAAAAATATCGTTTGTCTCCATATTTGTACTCATTTTTTATTCTATTAATAATATTCTGACATATGTGCCACTTCTCCTTAAGATTTCACCAATTTTTTTAGGATATAGGCCTTCAAAATTGACACTTAGTGCTCACGGTTATCATGCAGAATGTTGTTTTTCAGTACATATGTAATTAGTTTTAGACATGTGTTACATGTTACATACACATGTCATAAAGATGCAATATGTATTTTCTCGTTGTTACGCATGTAACACATGTTTTACGTAATAGGTGTCTGAAAATCACAATAGGTGCTCCCCAGAAAAAAATTGGTCCGTTGAATTTTTTATTCAACGACCCAAAACGACCAAAATTGTTTCTTATGCACTGCACAAACATGTTATGCATCATTATCGTATTCACACTTAGCATGTTATTATTAGTGAGACATGAATTTAGAAATAAAACTGAGACAAAATATCTCTTCCGACATAATGGTATCGGGAATAACCTACATGACTACATCACTTCTGCTTCCGCTGAGACACAACTCCTCTTTTGTCAATGAAAAAAGATTTTGCACTTTTTTTTTTCTTTTGCCAAGTAAAAGATTTTGCGCATTGCTATCTAAGATATAAACATATCACTTCATCATGAGAAATTGAGAATGATTGGAGCATTAATCCACAATCGAAGAATGCCTCTCCAAATTATTGTGACCTCTCTGATTTACCAGTACAAGTTGGCTCAATTAATAAATATTGGATATATTTTTACAAAGGTAAAGTATTTCATTTCCGTTATCGACGTGATGACTGTGTTGATGAGCGATATGTAAATACTTATAAGTGACATAAAGTTCCTAGGGTTTATCCTGAACGTGGTGATCGTAGTCAAACTTACCCAAACTTTTTTTTTATCCAAAAAAAGAAAAGATAAAAGGACGAGTCTCCAAATTAATGCGACCTCTCTGATTTTGCATCCCTTCGAGGGAAGAAAGGGTCAGAGCATATATCACAAATTACCAAGTGGTGCCGATGATCCAGTCCCATTGTAAAGTTTTTGCAGGCAATGTACCCTACCACTCGGTAATTTGTCCAAAAAGAACTCGTATTTTTATTTTCTGTCATATTTAATGTCTTATTTTCGTTCGACTATTATTAACTTATAGTATGATTAAAATAATCTTTTAAAAAAAGATCAACAACTTAAATGAAAAAGTGTATCAAGTGCGGCATTTTTTTATGAATAATACCTCAACTGTCATTTATATCCGAATAGTTGACATCATAACTTGATATCACTCATATATAGAGCTTGTACATTGATCTGAGCCTAATCTATTACACGGATGCCCAATCGACACGAGGATAGATTCAGGGGGAATATAGCCTACAAATATATTACATTTGGCACAGCTAACCAGATTATGTGCAAAAGCATTGCAGTTTCTAAATACAAATGTCATTTTTCACTTAACATTTTTCTTCAAAAAATTCCTTCTTTTTAAGATAGAGGTTTTTCTCTTCCAACTTTCTATACCATAAAAACTAAGAAACATCTGGATTACAAAAAAAACATCCCTTCGATGATAAAGTTGCTGCATCCAATATCCTCATTTATAGTAAAGCAAAAGTTGACTGCTTCGATGATCAAGTGCGGCCCCTGACATCTAATTTTAAATCTATATTAGTAACCATGGAATTGTATTCAAGTACTCCATTATTATAAATATAAAGTTGGCTCCGTTTCACAAGAGCTCGCTTTTAAGTGTTATTCAGCCCATACAAAGTAATTTATTCAGCCCATTCTGAGAACTAATATTACTGAACCCAGTGCACAATTAAATAACAAACTTCGACTTATCAAAGGTAAGGTAACACCGGGCGCAATAGTGTTGAACACAAAAAATTCAGTACATATTAAACATTTTTTAACAAGTATTACATGCTTTTTAAACATGTGTTAAATACTAATATCTTCATTCTTAAATATAAGATTTTCATTATATATTGCAAAAATTACGATATTTTTTAAAACAAAATATCAATATTACTTTCTTAAATAGAATTAGTGGTATACAAGTCATATTTAAGAGAGTAATATTGATATTTTGATTTAAAAAAATATCTTAATTTTTGCAAGATGTAATCAAAGTCTTATATTTAGGAATGGAGGGAGTATGCAATAGGTGTTCTATCATAATTAACACATGTCATATGACATGTAACACCTGTTTTACGCAACAGGTGTTAGAAAATCATAACATCCGTTCGTTCCAAAACAATATAAACTGTCAAAATTTTTATCCGATCGACCAAAGAATATTCATTATGTATTGAATATTTTTTTTTTTTTTTTTTGTGTGTTCGCGTAACATTATGGGCTTACTTGGATTGGGTTTGGTTTGGGATTGGTTTGGGTTTTGGTCTCAAATTCAGTCCCAAACCAGCTTTGGATTGAGTCTGGGCTTGAGTTTGGGTTTGGGTTTGGGCGGGAAAGGCTAAAAAACGCGCGGGAACTATTCAAATTCAAAATTTTTTCTTCAAATAATTGTTAAATTCAAAATTTTTAGCTCTTAAATTAGCGGGAAATGTTCAAATTCCAAATTTGTGAAGCCAAAATTTGAAATTGAACGATTATTTGAAAAAAAAATTTGAATTTGAATTGTTCCCGCCCGTTTTTTAGCCTTTCCCGCCCAAATCCAAACCCAAACTCAAACCCAGACTCAATCCAAAGCTGGTTTGGGACTGGATTTGAGACCAAAATCCAAACCAATCCCAAACCAAACCCAATCCAAGTAAACCCTATATCTTAATCCTTTGAAACATACATTGTTTGACTTTTCAATGAGCCAGAGGGCAATTTCCTAGAGATTTCGAATGAACAGAAAAAAGTAAAAATTGCTACCTCCATATACACATAATGAGAGTGCAAATTAATAATGCACCACCACCTTAATTATTTACATAGTTTAATGATAAATAGTTGAAAAAGGAGTCATAAAAGAACTTCGCAATGGAGCCTTCCCCGCACCACAAATTCACTTGATGAAGTTTGGATTATGTCGAGAGATTTTCTACGTCTCAATGCACTTAAAAATTTCTAATTTTGTGGGCTAGATTAAGCCAAAGAATTTTAATACATTAATCAAGTGATGTCTGGGAGTTATCCGCTTTAAGATTATGTCTCTTGTATTGAATACTTAGACATAAATTATATATATTTACAAAAGTTCTTATCAAGTCAAAATGTGTTTAGATATTGGCGGATGCAGAATTTACACGTTGGGAGACATTTGTTCTACTCCCTCCTTCTCATTTTAGATGTCCCAATTAAAAAACAAACAAACATATTAACGAAATTGTTAGTTATGTTAGTTTTTAGTAAAATAACCAAAAAAGTCATCATGAAACTTTAAGTATAATGATAGATGTGTTTGTTGAATTAATGAATGCAGGGGTATTAAAGGTGGAAAAGAATAAATGTAATGTTGAAATTTACAAGAGGAAAACTAATTTGGGAGAAGAAAAAAATGAGTTTTGGGACAACTAATATTATGACACTAAGATTGTATTAAATTTCAAATACTTAATGGGGCGAGATGTAAACTTTTAGAAGATTTTTCAGAAAAATTGAAAAATTGACATTTAAAAAAAAGTTACATCCATTTTTATTTTCAAATTTCAATCGAATTAGTTAGAACAAATTATTATTACTGATAAAAAAGAATGGAGGTTCTGTAAATTCATAGAATGTGCATTCCATTACATGAACTGGTTTTTCCAAAGTTGGTTGGTAAGATGGCAAGTTTTTCCATGTCAGCGGAAGATAATTGGAAGCCACCATGGATTTCCATTCCCAGGCACACACCTTAGAATTAATTTTGTTCTCAAAACTCTTCCATTTTCATGTAACAGAAGGTCCATACTGATTGCAATTTAAAGATCCCACATCGACTAATTTATATGCATATTTGCAATATATAAGATTTGGGCAATTCTCCCCCTCTTAAGGTACCTTTTGAGGGATTGAGTTAAACCAAAATCCATTTTTATCATCATTTTGTAAGGATTTATCTTAGGTGCTTTTAATCAAAAGTGGGCTATAATAATCACTAGGCAAATTGGCAAAATCAGTTTGGACTATTTTACGATTGGTGACTTAGATCCCTAAACATTATTTTTTAATTTTTAGGTACCTGAACAATTTACGTGTTAGTAAGTTTGGTCCTTCCGTTAAAAAAACGTGAGTCAACTAGTCAACTTTTTTAAAAAAGCACACTCAAAACACCAAGGGTAGTTTTGTCATTTCATATACTAACCCACTTCAAACCAACTCAATGACCAAAGTCACACAAATTAAACTAATGAGAAAAGTTGTTTGACTTTGGTTGCTTATAATTTGAAGAAATTTGTGGATTTTTCTTTGGTATAAATGGAATGGCCCTCTTTTATAGAGAACTCCAAGTAAAGCCAAGTTCAAACCCCCAAGATCCCTAAATGATCTTAATCTCTCTCATATGCCTAAAAAAGAATTAAGTCCCAACTCTGATGATCCCCTTCTCCTCATTCATATGTTTTGTGGAGTAATTAAATAGGGGATGTGCCTCATTTGATATTTATCAGAGTTATTTGTACACCAACAACTTACAAAGGGCTGATTCTAACACTTGATAAGAATTGAATTCCTGCCTTATGAAAGTAAGACTAGCACAACACTACGTGATAGATTTGCTAACTGATCTATGTCTTGGGAGAGCTCCATCATATACCTATAGACGGGTCAGATGGTTGTGGCTTCTCTCCAGTGCTAACAAAATATTGAAGGTTCCTTTAGTAAAATTTAAGCAAAACATTTTGCAAAAATAATAATAGGAAAATTTTGCCACAATGTGATAGGCTTTTTACCATCAAATTTGCACTGAAAAAGGTTAACTACACAAGAGAAAAACCAAATCGCTTGCATAGACGCATTTAGGTGGGCGAGCAGTGGCAGCGACCTCATGATTTTACAAAATCATTATTTTTCTTTAAAACTTGAATTTGCATTTTTTTTTTTTGTATATTTTTTCGCTAAAAGTTGTTTTTTTTGTCACCTCTTACATTTTCTTAATATATCTTTCAAATAACATAAAGTTTCTGATTCTATCATCTGAAGTAGCTATACCCTTTGTTGTTGCATAAGTACTTAACATAGGATCAAGTAATTGCACAAGCAGGAGCTATGCTACAGATTTCATTACTTATTTATCTTCACCCCTTTTGTTAGCCAACTAATGGCAGGGGATGTCCGTGGGGCGATTTTTGTGAGATCAATTTGTATTGAGAATAATGACAGATTGGACTGTAATCCTGCTAATCTTTTGACTTAATGCTTAATATATCTTATCTTACCCCAAAAAAAAAAGTAATTGCACAAGAAGAGCAACTATTGAAGAAATTTGATATTTTCAATCAACTGCTAAACTTTATATTTAATATTACGAGGTGGGGGAAGGTAATTGAGGATGTTTAATGCATTCTTTGAAAACTAGCCTTCCTATTACTCCCTCCGTTCCCATTTATCTGTCACTTTAGGACAAAACACTCGAATTAAGAAAATGATTGAGATACATTAATTTAAAGATAGATAGACACTTTTAACCTTCCATTAATACATTTATGTTGGGACAATTCAAATTAGTTGTTGACTGCATTAATTAAATATAAGGGTAAGTTTGGAAAAAATACATTTAATACTCTCTTGGTTTTATAAAGTGACAGATATTAAAAAAATTGATAAAGTATGTCTAGGCGACAGATAATTGGGAACGGAGGGAGTAATTAACAGAACATGTAAATCCAGTGCTAGCTACATACTTGGTGGACAAACAAAAATTGCAAAACCAAACGTGTTGTTTTTCTCTATTTCTTATTCCTTTCTCTTCAATCCACTTCTACAAATTTCCAATTTTTTAATCATGATGGCAGTTGAAAAATAGAAAAAGTTCATGAATTATTGGAATACAAATTCCTTTTTTCTAAGAAATTACTTTTGTTAATATGAATTATATCTTACCGCCCCCAGGCACAAGCAAATTGGCAAACTTAAGGCGATATCGGACTTAGTAGTTCTGGCAATGATGAAGTTTAATTTCTCTTGAAACCGTGTTTCGTTAATTCTCTCACCCAGACTTCCATCAATTTGTGCACATTCTTCGATTTAAGAGACACACTAACTAAAGAGTCTCTAATTAAGAGATAGTAATCCTTTGATGACCTTATTTTTTATTTTTTTAATAACATCTTCCCCTAATGTGTTACACACCACATTAAGGAACATTTTCTCTTGAAATTGGGCATAACCCTCGATTTAAAAATCACACTAACCAAATAGTCTCTCGATAAGTTAAGGAGAGGTAAATCTTTTACCGACTTTATTATTTTTTTCTTTTTTACTTTTTTAAGTTTCTCACCACATAAGTATATACATCTCACCTTGAATGAATAAGAAAAAGCTAAAACAGCTTCTTCCATGGCTAACCGAGGGAGGTTTTTTCTGTGAATGGAGAGAAGTAAAAGAAACTACGACTTCTTTTCTACATTTCATTTGTGGGTATCATAATAATTGGATTTTTATTGTAGAAGCAAACTCAAAAAAAGAGTGTTATTGGCCCAATGAATCTGTCACGCATTCTATACATAAAAATATAGTATAAGCCAACTTAAAGAAGATTCTCTATATAAGTGGGGCCAAATTTTTGTAACTGGAGCAAAATATACTCACTCTTATTCAAAATATAAGTTTTTTTACAAATCTGCACACAAATTAAGATACTAATTAAAATGATTAAAATATCCTTAATTAATACTCCAAAGAACAAATAAGTTAATAGAGAGTTACATTTTTTTTTTTTGAGCGCCCGAAGGCGATTGCCCCCAAAGGGGAAAAGCGGAGAGTACCCTAGATAGGGAAGATTGAAGCATGCCCCATGCCTGGGGAGGGAAGGGAAGATAAGCCTCATAAAGAGGAGAATTATTTGCCCCATTATGGGGAGATATAGGAATCGAACACGGGACCTCCGCCCCGTATTCGGGTAGCCTTACCACTTGGGCTACCCGAAACTACACATTTTGACCAAAATTAATATATGGAGAAAAATGATGCAAGGGTAAATTAGTCAATAAACGCATACTTCTTGTAAAAAGACCTTTATTTTGCAAAAAAAAAAAATAACTTCTAAAATGATTTATATTTTGAATCGCATGGAGTGTAATTTTTGTGTGAAAAAGTGGTATCACACCAATTAGAAAAAATCAATTTCCTAATTTCCCAAAAGACAGTGGCTCCCGAATCATGGAAAAGAGTTATACTGTGGAACCCGAGATATAAAGGTCCTTTATGAAGAGGATCATCCAAGAGAATCTGGAATTAATGTCCTTGGAAATTCTCCTAGAAAATTCAAAAGAATCCGAAAGCATTAACTTACTAGATTCAAAGAGATAGAACAACAGTAAGTTCAGTTAATTTCTTGAAGATTTTTATAAATTAAATCAAGGCCATATTAAAAACTTTTTTTTTGGTAAATACGATAAATTAGAGAATATCATACTGAAAGTCAGACACAACGAATTACACAATGAGGGAAGAACCTCAACATAATGGATAGTTCTGATATGGACAATGTGTTACAGAACTGACCACATCACTACAAGATAAAGAGAGAGAAAATTCTGTGATGACGTGACTAATTCAGGATCATAAGGTCCATGTGGACATGATCAATATCAGAAAAAACCCAACATAATTACATACTATACATCAACCCTCCCTATCCAGCAATTGTTTACTGAACATGACTTTAATTCCAGTCAGCAATTACTCACATATGGTGACTCTGTGTGATTCAATTATCTTGCAAATTACTCCTCTATATAAAAAAAAATCACAAGACCATAATTAGCATAGTTCCATTGGCAAAGCACGCCCTTAAATCTCCCACTTTTTGCCTTTTCTAATAACATTGTTGGCGACTTTACATTAAAATTACAAAAAAAGAGGGAGAAAAAAAAAGAAAAAGAAAAACTTAAAAGCCATTTTTTCTAGCCATACATACAATTTAACGTTTGTGGTAGAAAATGAGATAGAAGATCTCAAACCGAGTAAAGTAAACTTCTGTTAAAATGGATAAAATTATCCATGTCATGTAATGTGTTGTCACACAAATACATTTTATCCCTTCCTAATTTCAATCCGCTAATTAAGTATTATCCAAAAATGAATTATCCATAGTTTAACTGTGAGTTAGATGTGTCCTTAAAATAAAACTGCCGCAATTCCAGCCGATGTTAAGAACCATAATCTCAATTCTAATCCATTTATAATCTTTCTTAGTTTTCATCTTTTCCGCACTTTTCGTTGAATTAGTTTTTTACTGTTACTTAAAACCTTATTTTTTACCTCTCCTTTTCTTTATTATTTTCATATGTTTTAAACAAACAAAAAAAAATACTGGCGATTTCTGTTGTTGAAACCTTTGCTGTTTATTGGTCTCAGATTTGATTTGTCAGGTTGGTTAATTATATGGTTTTTAACGTAGTAAATGTGTCACATGTTGCTGTTGGAAATTTGTTTATTTTTCTGTTGTAAATTTTACTGTTAGGTATTTAGTTTTTTTTTTTACAGCGACTTGTGTCGTCATATTCCTTGGTTAATTAACCAGTTTGCTGCGATTATACCCGGGTAAGCAGAATTTAAATGTAATGGATGAATATTTTAGATATGATAATACTAAATAAGTGAATATATTGAAGTTTTCGTTAATTACTATATATGTATGTGAGATATAACATAACAGAAAAAAAATTAAAGTTATTTTGTTGGCGTGACAAATTCTTTTTAGAAAAATAGCGAAATCAGGTTGATAGAAATTAAAAAGGTAAATAACTAGGTAAATAAGTGGGGTAGTGAGGGGGTAACAAGAAGAGTTTTCAAATTTAAGGAATTTATTTCTACTTCCTTAGCTTCATTGAACTTTTTGTATACCTTCTTTGCCCACAACTTTTACAATTTTTTTTAGGGAATAATTGTTGTATAATTTTGAGAAAGACAGCTCGGATAAAAGGAGGAGACAATTTTCCATTACTTAGTAGGCTGGCATAGACAATTTGTTCTCAAAGAGAGTCGGGGATGAATTTAAAACTTAGACGAACTATAAAAAGATGTAGATAGTAGTAGAATTATCTATAAAAATGAATTAGTTGGATGAAATCAATTTTTTTAATAGAAAACTCATATTTAAAAAAATGGAAGAGACGATCATGATTTTCTTCCCCTGGTTTTTGCCCTAAGAGTACACATAGTAATTATTTTGAACATCCTAGTATAGATAAACTCGCACACACTAGAAGTGAGCAGTAGTGCACTACAAAGGGTCTTATTTTACGTTGAGGGTTCAAAGTTCGTATTAGTAAATACTTTTTTTGGTCCAGAATTAAATGTTGATTTCTTCTTAATTTTTTTTTTTTAATTTATAAGTATTGAATGTGTATTTATAAATGAACAAAATATTCAGTTTTAGACGGATAAGGGTGTAAACTAGCAGCAGTAGTCATAGCATCTTCAAAATAGTTACCATGAGATGGGAGAGTTCTAGTCTACTTGATGTTGTGGATTTCTAAGTATACATAGGATAGGTCTAGACAGGGCCACTTATTAATTATCTTATCATTTATTAATTCAATAAACACAATGTTAAACATTTAGAGATGATTTTCTCATCCTTCGATCTAAAAAACTAACTTAACAATTTTTCTTAATATGCGTGAAAGTTGATTTGTGACAACTAATTTAGGACAAAGTGAGTGTGATGCAGAGAGTGTCAATTAGTGAGATATTTGATACAGTTTAATCTGGAAATTAAACTTCTTAAATCGCATAGAAATTGTTTTATTTTTGAGAAATTAATTATGAAATCACATTCAAATACCCCCAAAATCCAACATTAATTTCTTCTTTTTATCGCGTTTGTTTTATTTATAATAAATATTATAACAGTCGATCAATCTTGACAAAATCCATTTATTTTTTCTACCCACTTTGCCATTTCCTACATCATTTTCCACTAATTTTCCCTTCTATAAATTCACGCACTTCTCTTTTCTCTTTTATTTCAGTAAATCTCAGACAAACAAAAAGAAGAAGAAAAGATGGGTTCAAATACACCTCTAGAAGTGAATTTTGGTTCAGCAAGAAGTTTTGGTACTATGCTTAAAGCCAACATGAAAGAAGCCTTATTCCCAGATGATCCATTTCGTGAATTCAAGAATGAGCCATTTTTAAGTAAGACAAAGAAGGCAGTTCAATATTTTGTTCCCATATTTGAGTGGCTTCCAAAGTACAATAGAAGCCTCTTCTATTATGACCTTCTTGCTGGAATCACTATTGCTAGCCTTGCCATACCACAAGGAATTAGCTATGCTAAGCTTGCTAATATCCCTCCAATTATTGGACTATGTAAGCTCAATTTCCCTTGTAATCTTTTTTTATTGTGCTGAAACCTATGTTACCCGAACTCTTCGTTTATGCTTGTTTTACTCGTGTCGACACAACACGATATGGGTATGAGTATTGGATATTTATCGTGTCTGGTTAACACTGATTAGACACTTTATTTTAGATGTTTAAGTACCTGACACTTAAATATATACACGTACCCAACATGCGTACCTGAGTCACGAGTAACATAGGCTGAAACCCTGTAACTTAAACTTGACTCATTCATTATGGACATACGCTCCTCTCATACTTACATAAGTTTTTCACTCACTGGTCCTACTTATGTTGTAAGGCATCCAAAAAAACGTTTGAGGTAGATGTGGGGTCATAAACAATAGGTCAGGTTTATAATATAATTTTGTCATGTTGTACTTCTGCAATCATAAACCTGATTTATTGGTTCTGAACTCACGCTCCTCTCACAACTGTAGAAATTTTTCACTCACTATAGATTAGATTGCTAGAAACATGTGAGGAATGCGTGTTGCTAGAACTAATGGGCAATGTATAGAATACTGCAATTTTCCCACATTTGAGGTAGATGTGGGGTCATAACCAATAGGTTAGAGTTAGAATGCAATTTTGTCATGTTGTACTTGTACATTCTAAACCTGACTCATTGGTTCTGAACTCACGCTCCTCTCATAACTATAGAAGTTTTTCACTCACCATATGTTAAACTCCTAGAAACATGTGAGGAAGGTGTGTGGTTAGAACTAATAGGTCATGTCTAGAACACTGCAATTTTCCTATATTATAATTTCTCAATACAGTCTTGAGTTGCGCTTCTAGAGACTCTTACTGTAATAAAGAATTGCAAGTACTGAACTTGTTGGGGTTTTTTTTTTGTTTTTTTTGGCAGATTCAAGCTTTATTCCACCATTGATTTATGCTGTGTTTGGAAGTTCCAAGCATCTTGCAGTTGGAACAGTTGCAGCAAGTTCATTACTCATAGCTGCAACAATTGGAGAAAAAGTAAATCCTCTTGATGAACCCCAGCTGTATGTCGGTTTAGTCTTCACATCTACACTTTTCTCTGGTCTGCTTCAGCTAGCTATGGGAGTATTTAGGTAAAATTCAGATTCATTACAACATTAATTTTTCATAGTCACTTCATTAAATTGCCACTCCCTCCGTTTCATAATAGACGTCCTCTACTTTAGCACATATGAATTAAGGGTCACTCAATCCTAGAAACCGTACTTGTGGAAGTGACCCCACGTTTTTCTCATATGAATTGAAGAGAGCTCAGCCCACATCTGCAAGCAGGTAGGTCCCGCTCAATTCATCTAAAAGGGATGTGGGGTCACTCACTATGACGTTCTATAATTGAATTTTCCTAAATTAAGGATTTTTTTCTATTGTTATTTTACACATTTTCCATCACAAAATTTTCAATTTAAGCACCATATCTCTCTCATAAACTATTTACTTTTTTCAATCCACGAGACTCTTAAAAAAAATCAATCCAAATGCACTCAAGTCTCAACTGCTAACGTAACTCTCTCTTTCTCTCTATTTATAATATGGATAAGGGTAAGTTTAGAAAAAATTGTCATATATCTGCGGAAGAGATGAATATTTAAAAAGACTTGTATTATGAAACGGAGAGAGTAATTGTTTAACAGGGCTAATTATGTTTCTTGGATTTTCAGAATGGGGATTTTGATTGACTTTCTATCACATTCTACTATCACTGGATTTATGGGAGGCACAGCATTGATTATTTGCCTTCAGCAACTCAAGGGAATTTTTGGGTTGAAGCACTTCACAAGTCATACTGATGTAGTTGATGTTATTCGTTCAGTCCTCAAACACAGAGATGAGGTTCACATTCTTACTCTTTTAAATTGCAAATTTCAGAATCTTATTCTTATTTAGGAGGCCGTAGGATCGGATCCAGTAACTTTGTGGTTGGAGTGATTTCTACATAAAAAAACAAAAAAAAATTGGTTGGTGATACTTTGACGGGTCCAGTGATTGCGCTAGTTGTTCAATTAAGTCTGATATGTTCGCTGATGAACACGAAAGCCCGAACATGAGGTAGTGGGAGGTGTTGGTCACCATCACTTGCACCTTCTTTTTTATTCATCAAACAAAAATTCTACAAAAAAAATTATATAAAAAAAAAATTAATAATATTTTAGGAGCTACTTTTGGGAGTTCGCATCCAGAGTCGTGGATATCTTTAGGCTACATAATACCTAAAAAAATTACAATATGCTAACTATTAGTTTTGTTTCTTTTCTACGTTTATACAAAGTAATGTAAAACATTTACAAATGATCTATTGAGTAAAACATATCAAAATATCTTGATCATTAAATTGTGTATAAATGATTATGCTTAGATGAATAAGAGAAATAGTTATCTAGGTTAGAGGTTCTTTAGAATATTTCGATGCGGGAGTCAATTTAAGGCCCGCCGCCCTTCTTGGGTTGTACGGTGACCATTAGAGCCCACTTTGGGCATTATGAGCCCATCATCCCACCTAAGGGCCCGCTCTGATACCATGTGAAAATTAGTTCATGGGACTTCATATTCTCTCAAAACCAATTGGTAAGGAGAGGTGTTAACCCATGAGAATATATGTTATTTGGATCTTCTTAGGCACTCGATGTGGGACTTCATATTTCAATAGACTGCCTAATAGTTGATCGGGAATGCTGTCATACGATGAGTCATGCACATTGTAAATGAAAACATTTGGACGGGTTTATTTTTATAAAAAGGGAAATTTAGTATCTTGCCTTTAAAATGGTTTTGATTATTGATAAATTTGTGCAGTGGAGTTGGGAATGTGCAGTTGTTGGAATAATCTTCCTTGCTTTCCTGCAATTCACCAGATTTATTGTAAGTTCTTTTTCTTTCCTAATATCACATTTGTCTTGCATCAATTTTTTTTTATCGTATATCTAATCCTAAAAACTTTGGCAGAAAGAAAGGAAACCGAAGCTATTTTGGGTATCAGCTATTGCTCCAATTTTAACAGTTCTTACTGGTTGTGTTTTTACTTATTTCGCCCATCCAGAAAAATACGGCATCCAAACTGTAAGTAATTCATTACGTTTTCTCTAAATTTGTTTTTACTAAGGAAGTTGGAATTGTTAACCCAAAAATAACTTTCAAGTTCCTAAAATATGCTACTACATCTTCATGGATATTCTTATTATAAAGCATGTCCTGATTTTGTTAAAGTATCATTGCCATTTTTCCTAGATTGAATCTTTATTTATATGATACCTTTCCTAATTTTAGCGAATCAGAATGTTTTTTTGCACTATTATATAATTTTCTAAAGGTGCAACATGGAACATGGCAATTAGATGGATGAAAATTGCTTAATTTAATGTGTAAGTGGGAATCAGTAACATGAATGCACTGAAAATAGATTGTAGAAATCACAATCTTTATGCGAATCTATTCTAGGATTACTTTAAAACTTGGCTTTGAATTTCTTCTCTTCTATTGCACTCCTCATATTCTCATTAAGTGGTTTTGGTATTAAGAATTCTTTTTAAATTTTTTCTATCTTCTTTAAATATATGTTATTTTCTAAATTTTGAGGATTTTTTTTAAAATTACCATTGTTCATATATGTACTTAGAAATACCTCTATTATGAAGCCGAAGGATAATATGAAATAAGTAAGTATCCATAAAGAAAACGAATAAAAAAAAAGTAAAGGAAATTTCCTCAAAGTGAGACAGTAGGAAGAAAGGAGTAGCCAAACTATTCCACCTGAAGAGAACTTTTCTAAGAAGTTTGGAATTCAACCTATAGAAAATCTAAATCAAATGAAAGGAAATTGAATTAATCTAACACTAAATGTGACATATTCTATGAACTTACTGACACATGGAACTTTGACATATTCTCTAGAACCTGCAACAAAATCTAGAAATTGAATTAATGAATGTTTATTGTGGGCATTTTGTGTATATCATTAATCTAACACTAAATGTTAGAACCTGCAACAAATTCTTGAAATTGAATTGAGGAATGATTATTGTGGGCATTTTGTGCATTGCAGGTTGGTCACTTGAAGAAAGGGAATAAATCCACCGTCCATTAATCAAATAAATTTTGATTCTAAATATATTATTCTACCTATTAAAGCAGGATTAATTACAGCTATGATTGCTTTAGCGGTAAGTAGGCAAAAACTTTCATAAACTCGAATGATAATTTAGCGCGCTTGTTTGTTTTATACCATATTAATTAGTACAAACTTTTTTTCAGGAAGGAATAGCAATTGGAAGGAGTTTCGCAATCATGAAAAATCAACAAATTGATGGAAATAAGGAGATGATTGCTTTTGGACTTATGAACATAGTTGGATCTTTCACTTCATGCTACTTAACTACTGGTACGTGAAATTACCTTTACTTTTTACCATGACGATTCAAATCTCCATTCTCGTTTGTTGGTTCCGTGTTGATGAGAGTTATGTCATCACTGTGCTGAGTTGGTCGTAACATTCAACGGACAACTAAAATTGTCTCAGCATGGTGTTAAAACAAAAAGTGTCGATCACTATAACCGGGTTATCAATCCTGCACAAGATTTTTATCTAAGTTTGTTAATCATTTTAAATTTGCAGGGCCTTTTTCCAAAACTGCAGTAAATTTCAATGCTGGATGCCGGACACCCATGTCTAATGTTGTAATGTCAATCTGTATGATGTTGACACTCCTGTTCTTGGCTCCTCTATTTAGTTATACACCCCTTGTGGCACTTTCAGCTATTATCATGTCAGCAATGCTGGGTCTGATTGAGTACAAGAAGGCTTATCACCTCTTCCAGACAGACAAATTCGACTTTATTGTTTGTATGGCTGCATTCTTTGGTGTTGCCTTCGTAAGTATGGATGTCGGCCTCATGTTATCGGTAAGAATATTTTCAAGCGCATTAAACGTTGCAGCCGTTTGGTGGTTGGTAGACTATGCGCCATACATACTAGATCATATAATGCACACAATATTCGCCTTTTGCAAACTTTATATGGGTCACTATTTGTATATATTAACGATTAGTAAATATTCATGTTACTCAGCACTATGAACAACTTTCTTCCCAAATTACTTGTCATTTATTCATTTTCCCAACTTATCTTCACATTTTATTAATTCGACATACACAACATTAATTGTATCCAAAATTAATGAATCATATACATTGTATACATTAACGATTAGTAAATATTCATTTTACTCAGCACTATGAACAACTTTCTTCCCAAATTACTTGTCATTTATTCATTTTCCCAACTTATCTTCACATTTTATTAATTCGACATACACAACATTAATTGTATCCAAAATTAATGAATCATATACATTTTATACTCGTCACTAATGGTATATCATACTACTTAGTGAATCATATACATTATAAAGTGCATCATTTATCATACTACTATATAGTATATAAACAAGATGAAATAGTTAGTTTGCCAATTGTTGATGCTCGAATACGTCTTGCTTGGCTAATTAATTATTTACCTTGCATTAAGAAAGACACATAAATATTGATGTTGTGATTTTAATGTTATGATCACTGGTGATTTCAGGTGGGACTATCTGTAGTGAGAGGACTTCTTTACATTGCAAGACCTTTTCCTTGCCAACTAGGGATCATACCAGACACTAAACTCTACCGTGATATGGAGCAGTATCCTAATGCTACAGGAATCACCGGGATTCTTCTGATTCAGCTTGGTTCTCCAATTTACTTTGCGAATTGTGGTTACATAAGAGAAAGGTTTGTTCTTATTAAAAAAGAGAAATATTTTGCTCTTTCATCCTCTACAATTTTCAATTGTTTATGATTCATATGGTCTTTTTGTGTGTTGCAGGGTTTTGAGATATGTAAGAGAGGATGCAACTACCAAGGAATCTAAAGGAACTGGCTTTGGAGTATATATTGCTGGACTTAGGAGGTATGCCTTTTTTCTCTTACATTCTAGGAAATAAATAGACATAACAAATTTAGTTGTTTATAAATTTTGAAGATCTCGTAAAGCATAGCTACTTAAATTTGAACATATAGTGATACTTTATCTCATATGAGTTATGGTGTAAAAATGATGAATGATATGTGAACACTAGTACATACGCCAAGTAATTTACTATAAAGAGTCGCGCTTTCAAACTCACGGGCATGACATGTCTTGTTTTGCTTCAATTGCATTAGAATTCTTCCCCTCAACCCCCTCTCTCCCACCACCAAAAAAAAAAATCTTCCTTATTAAGATGAATGAAAATCAAACTAAACATTATTAGAATTTTTCATGTGTTTTCAACTCAAATAATTCATGAAATATTAAAAATTTGTTTTCTCCATTTTAACAGCTGTTACCGCTATTGACATAACGGGAGTGGAAACATTGATTGAAATTCGAAGATGTTTGGAAGCAAAAGATATCAGAGTGAACATGACTTCCATATGCATTCTTTCTAAATATAGCTCATAATTTAATAGAACTCAACTTATCTAAGTTCATTGTTTTGCAGATGGTCTTGATAAATCCTAGGATTGGAGTTATGGAAAAGTTACTAATTACAAAATTCATTGACAAGATTGGGAAGGAATATGTATTCTTGTCAATTGAAGATGCAATTGAAGCATGCAGATATTCCTTCAAAAGTTTGAAGGATAAAGATGTTGATATTGAAAGTTCACAATGTAGTTCTATTTGAAACTGTACGAAAAAGTTACAATTTTCAATTCAAAATTGTGTAACTTTGTTGTTGCAATGGAATACAAAGCCTTCTTATCTTTTGCCATTCACATTTTAAAATAAAGTCCCAAAACAAAACAAAAAAAATAACGCTTTGGAAAGAATTTGTTAAGTTATTATCCCTTGCCAAGTTAGTGTTAACTTTAACAAATATGCACTGGTTTAATACAAACCAGGAATCGAACACAACAATGACAAATCGGAAAATCAAATTTTGGGGCTTCATTTTCATGGTTTTTTAAATTTATTTTCTTTTTAATCCTTTTACATTGTGAGGAATCTCTTCAGTTAAAAAAGAAGAAGAAGAAAAAAAAAGCAAAAGTGTATAAATAAAAAAAAATTAAAATTACGAGTACGAATTTATTTATTTATTTATTTTCGAGTACGAATTTATTGAGCACTCTAAACATGTAGGACTAAAATGCAAGTTTCGTAGCAAAGTTTTCAAATAAGACTGCAAACTTGCTCCCAAATGCAAGTTACAAATTCTGGTACGAATAAATCTCAATTTGGTACTCGAAATTATCTCAAAGTATTAATTCAAGGCCTCAAATTCAACTCGTCTAAAACAGTACCGTAATATGTATTGTTGTCTCAAAATCAGGACCTCCATCCAAATGTTCACAGTTAAATTGGCACGTCAGTCAAATAGGGACTAAAATAAAACACAAAAACCAAACATCAGAGAATAAAATGTAAAAATCAAAAGTCTCATTCCTTCTCCTTCCCCATGTTGTAATCCCCTCGCCTCCGAAGAGGTAAATGACTGATCATGAAATGCGCCCTATTCTCATAGGCATAATCAAACTCCTGACGTCATAGTTAAAGAATGAAGTGAACTACCACCGTGTTACACATCGTCATTCTGTTTTGGAAAGTTGCTGTATGTAGTCCTTTATATGACTATTAAATATATTGACCAACCAGGAAAAAAATTCACAAGTTTTTCAATTTGTTTCACAAATTTTTTTCCTTTTTAACTAATAATGTACTCGAGTATAACGTACTACTTCTATTCCATAATATAACCCGTTAATTTTCATTTCCCTTTTTAACTTCCTAAGCTCTAGAAATGAATGGAATTTTTTATTCAATCAATTATTGTTCATCATCCTTAATATTTGGTAAAAACTCATGTTGTAGCTCCTTTCTTTAATTTATACTAAAATATATAGAAATCCTCTATTAAGAAAATTGAAGGGTAATTCCTTAAATGACAATGCTCATTAGTCACTTAATTTATTTGTTGAAATTACTTATAATCTTTATGCATGTTTATGAACCCAAGTTTTGCTGGACTTCCATCTAGTGGTCTTTGAATACCTAATGCTTAATACTCTCTCCGTCCTAAATTATTTGTCCACTTTTGCATTTTGCACGGGAAGTAAAGTTTCATCAAATTGTATAGTGGGATATGGTAAAATGTAAAAAAGTGATCCTATTAAATACTATTCCCAATTTAATTCTACTTTCTCTTCTCTCTATATTTTTCTCTCTCCAACATTTAATGTAAGATGTATGATTAGAAAAACCATCATTAACGATCCTTTATTTAGAAAGTTAACAGATAATTTAGAACAGATTAAAAATGAAATGTGGACATATAATCTGTGACGGAGGGAGAATAAAATCTTTGAGGGGTAAGCAGGTGGGACCCAAAAATCACATTAGCTAGAAATTCAATATTTGTGCTTATTTTGTAAGTTTATACCCATGATTCATGTTAGTCTTTTTACCTCTCTATTGGGGCCAGACTGGCCTATTTTGTTTCTGTTTGGCCCATCTAACCTGCCCACTATTCATCTGAAAAAAATTGTTTGTTTTCTTGTATTTTCTTCATTCATATATTCAATCACTCATAATTCGTCATGTGTATATGTAATTAGAATAAATATTCACATGTTAAATTCTGAGTGATATATACATGTATAGGGACATGTATGGAGAAAATGACTTCCACCTCTATTCATCAGCTGAGATGGCTTTTATTCCCTCATTTCAGAGTTTCCCTCTTAACATATATAAAGCATACACTGGTCGAATTCTCTGTCACATTCTTTGTGACACTTTAATCATGAAATATTTTATTTATATAATTTTAACTAAAACGAATAAACTTTAGGGATGAATCGATAAACTTTAAGTGTGAATATAATCTCATATAATGCATGTACGCTAGTTTATTTCTTTTTTTAAGAGGTAAGGGGAGGAAAGGGATGACAATGCATTCTACAAGCATTAAATTCGAGACTGCTCAATATGTTAAGTTACAAATTAATTTGTCTAGACTTATGTACACTAAAACTTGTGTCAAAAGCCTTTTCAACATGAATTTTACTAACAAAAATAACTATTTTGTAACACTGGTTCTTTTTATACCTTTATTAAGATAATTTGTCTTCAATTATTCCATAACAAGGAACTTTAACTTTCTTTTCTTTTTATGTTCTTTTGGGATGTTTCTATAAAGAGGGAAATATGGAGTTGTTTCACAATATCATTGTACTAATTCTTATTTGGTCATCCTCTCTGCTACAATATTTTTTTTCTTGATAAACTAATTATTTCTGGAGAATGCTTCAATCATGCCCAATCATTTGATTCCTTCTCTAATATGAGAAGAATCAATTCCGACAAGCTAAAAAGGCGGTTGGAGACAACAGAATTAGAATGTTATTCCCTCCCTTCCGTAATATAAGTCCTCCACTCCCAGTGACGGATGTAGCTTTTTAGCACCAGGATCAAATGACCCCCGGTGAATTTTTTTTTAGTATTTATGGTATATTTTATTCCATTTAAATGATAAATGTATAGATGACTCATACTAGGGACAAAGCCAGAAATTTGGTATTGGGGGGCGAAACTGATAAAATTCTTGAGGGGGGCAAAAAAAAATTTGGGGAGGCGAAACTGATAAATTTTTTCCAAAATACACATAAAATTTCGATAAATAGTAGTATTTTTAAAAATCTCGGGGGAGGGGGGCGGCGTCGCCCCTGACTCATACATAAATTTTTTTTAGTGGCCCCATTAATAAAATAAAAAATCTCCAAAACCTTTACCAGTGTCGTGTGCTCCCAGTGTTTTGCAGTCCTGGATCCGTCATTGTCCATTCCATAATATAAGTCGTTTCGGATACGTAGGAAAAATAAAATAAAAGAAATTAAGGAATTTTGTTAATTAAAATATCAATATTACTATCTTAAATATGTTTGTATACCGGGTAATATTGATATTTGATTAAAAAATACCTTATTTTTTAATTTTCATTATAGATGTGGAGCGGCCGACTTATATTATGAAAATGAGAATTCCACATCCGACTTATATTATGAAAATGAGAAAATTTTGTGGAACTAAAGACAGAATTATATGACAAGAAGGGATCTTTTAATCTGGTCAGGTATGTATACTTAGCTGGCATTTGGTAGTAATTTCAAATTTGGGAGAGAGAAAGAAAAAACAGAATTAGTTTAGTTTGGCGCATGCAATATTTTATAGAAACAAAGTTTCTTGTAATTGATTATTATTGAGTTGATCTAACTATTTTCCAAAATTTTGTTTTCACGTGTCGACAAGAAACGTGGGCACATATCCTCTTGGTTTTTTTTTAGCTATTTTCCACATGACATCAAATACAGACAATCCCGTCCCAAGTCCCAACTTTCCTTTTCTATTGTTTTCCCATGAGGAAAGAGTTCTATTATTATTTTTTTGGTTAGCACTTGTTATCCACCCATAACGTGGTGATTAATTTGACCTCGTTCTGCGATTGGCCTGTAGTATGATCGTTAGTGGGGGAGGGCCTGCCCCATACTATTTTTATACACGGAGCTCTATTACCGAGGAAAAATTCCACGAGAGTCAATGTCCACTTTGGGAATCGAACCCTCGTCAACGGTGAGACATATGACAACTCCAACCAATTGCTCCACTCGGGGTTGAGTTTTATGAATTTTTAGTGAAATTAGATTGGGTCTAATTTGATTTGTGAAAGCAGTTATGGATCGAGTTTGAAATTTCTTTAAATTGATTTTGAATATTAAATTTTAAGTATTAAGTCATTTAAAATTTGATATAAATTTAAAATTAATGTAAGATTAAGATTTAAAAAATCAGATCAGACTCGGTCTAATTACACAATAATCGTGTTTTGTTTTTATCCCTAGTTCTTTGAGAGAAAAGCGCGAACAAAAATTGATATATTGGAAGAATGGAAATGTGATTTGAATCTGGAGCTTATAGTCTCGAAAGGTGTTGCTAACCATCCAAAATAACTATTTGTTACTTTATCCTTGGCTCATGTAAGAAAAAACAAACAGAATAATAAGAAGTGACAACTCATTTAGTTAGAAATACTTTTTGCCAAGTTATCATTAGTAAATTTGATCATATTTTTTTACCACTTTTCCCAATTGTATAAAAGGAAAAAAAAGTCAAGAGTGTCATAGTTCAGTGGGGCTGACCTCTGTCCACGATCGTGAAGTCCCGAGTTCGACACCCTCCCCCTACTTGGGGCTAAATAAAATCCATCTTCTTCTTGTGAGGTCTAAAAAAAATCAAATTTGGGTTTCTAGTTTTATTTGGTATGCTAATATGACTTTGTCTATGTGGTTACAGCTGTAATTTAATATGTTAATAGTCGCTACGGCTGCAGTGCAGTGCAAAATGAGGGTAAGTTTCGCATTTCGTTGTGTTAAAATTTTGACGGTTAAAATTGATTTAAAACGTGACACTTTTCCTAATTTATGCCACATGTCGTGCAGGATATTTGTCATGAGTCCAAAACATCTGTCCTCATGCGATCCGCATGGGATCCGGACTGGTTAATCATAGTGGTCACATTTGTTATCATTGTTGCAATTCATTCTATTCTGATTCTCCCATTTGCATCCCATCACTCCCTAACTTCATGTGTTCATGGTCCTTTCTCCACCCCCCCCCCCCCCCTCCCCCAAACAATCCCATCCCTCCATCTACCCTTATAATAAAGAAAGAAAACCATCTTATTCATTTCAAGCATAGTGCTTTTGTTTTTAGGTCTATACACTACATGTATCAGTCCGATCTGACCATATCTGATCCAGTATTTCGCCAGCATCATTCATATTTCTTCTCTCTCCTCATTCTGCGAGGATGTGGCCAAATCAACCACACTGGTCGCATAGAACCCGATCCATATCAGATATTTCCTTTGTTTTGAAACGAAATATTTAAACAAAACAATAAATTATACAATTGAGATGTTTTTTTAGTCAGTTTATGACCATCTAGTATATGGATTAATTTGGACCCAAAAAAATTATTAGATGGGAATATTTGTCAAAAGAAATACACAGTCTCTGTCCAAACCAGCTAGACAGAACCAGAATCCCAGAATGGGTTGTAATAGAAACCAATTATTATTATTATTATAATGATGAAGATTCAAAGAAAAAAGGTAAGGGTTTGCTTGGATTAGGTATCAAATTGATATTTTGGTCTTAGTATCAAATCGAAATCAGATTCTGGATGATTTAATGCTTCAAGTTTTTATTTCCAGACTTAACACAAATACAAATTTGAATTTCACTTTGAATTTCATATCAAATCATGCTCAATCTAAGTAATGAAATTAGGCGGAAACCTTAAGCTTCTTGTGGAGGAATGAAAGCATCTTATCTTCTCCCTTGCTAAAAGTGAACCTAATACAACTACTAGATGGATACAGTGGAGAGACAGCACAATGTGACATTAGTATTGTATTAGAAAAGGGACCACTTTTTTTTAATTTCTTTTCAATTTTAGTACTCAATTTTGATTTCTCTATTGTCCTAAAAAAAATTCCTAAACGATATGGGAAAGTGATCGAATTACATTATTATAGCATTTGATGCATTCGTAGAGAAACTTCTCAATTTGCCTTGTTGGCAAATCACAAAGGAAGGTTGGTATAGTTCGCAAATATTTTAATTTAAAATAATAAGTTTTGAGTTTGACATTACTTATCCGATAATAAATAAATAAAATAAAAACGAAATCACAAAGGGGGAGCAAGTAGCTGAAGATTTATGGGAATCGGGTAGCCCAAGTGGTAAGGCTACCCAAACACGGGGCGGAGGTCCCGTGTTCGATTCTTATATCTCCCCATAATGGGGCAAATAATTCTCCTCCTTATGAGGCTTTATTTTTTCCTCAGAGCGTGAGGGCGTGCTTAATCTTCACTATCTCAGGGTCTCTTCGCTTCTTCCCGAGGCTCAAGTAGCTGAAGATTTTGGTTTAACTTACCCCACATGCAAATCCAAGTTATGGGACATACGTTTTTTTTTTTTTTTACAATTTTTTTATTATATAGATTTTGATTATCTGATCTCCGTTCAATTCATGTGAAAATACTATAATACTAGCATACAATAACGGTACTATGATTAAATTTATTCACAATTGGCCATCAAATGAGCAAAAATAATAGTAAAGAAATGTCTCAAAGGCCCCAAATATCCAAAAGAGAAAGCATCGAAGGAAGAGCTATTTTCTTGTTTTTCATTCGTTCTTTTTTCTGTTTGAAAGGAAATTCAAAACTCGAAGATTTTTTACGTTTATTATTATTATTATTATTATTATTTTGTGCTTCTGACATTTGGTGAGGGTTTTAACTAATGCTCTTCTTTAGGAATTTCAAGTTAGAATGAAGAAAGAAGAGTGTTAGTTTCAGAATTAGTTTATATTTGATTTGGGAAAACTCAACGGGCAACTCTGAATGGGACCCTAGATTGTATCAGCAGAAGAAAAAACGCAAGTTTATTCGATGTATCAGTAGGGAAAAAAAAATTAATAAAATTTCTTTGTTTCTTTTGCTGATACACCATAGGGTCCCATTTAACCGATATATCAAAAGATGAAAAAACTGAAAATTTAATTTTTTTTTTTGCTGATCACCATAGGGTCCCACTTAACAAAGATTTGTCAATTACAAGTCGGATTTTTTTCTCGATATGGCGTGGGTTACATGGGACCTTTATGGTTGAAGCGATCACACTATCGCGGGAATGATCTCTCTCTCGTTTTATAGTTATGTCAGTCGATTCAGTACTAGCGTGATCTAATGGATCTGATTCATATCAGAATTATCCAAACAAGTCTCTGCCAAGTGAGACCCCTACAAGTCTTGGTACTCCTTGTATCCCAATTTATTTTTCTATATTTTATTTTTAATCTTTTTCAGATTAATTATCTAATTTCTAAATAAATGACTCAGTAATAATGATTTTTTTAATCCCTTACATTTAATGTTGGAGAGAAAAATAGAAATAGAAAATAGGTAAAAATAAATTGAAAGTAAATTTAATAGGATAATATTTGATATTTTACGATATCATATTATAAAAGTTGATACAACCTTAATTCTCGTATAATACACAAAGTGAACAAATAATGTGAAACTCGAACCTTAAGTCTCTGTCTAGTGAAACCATATGGTGTATCAGCGAGAGGGAAAAGAAAGGTTTACATCTTTCAACTACTCTGTTGGATCGAAGCGTGGAGACTCTTGGAGCGTGATTATCGTCTTTTTTGTTTTTAAAGAGAGGGAAAAGAAAGGAAAGTATCTTTTTCCATATTTTTTCTTTTCTCATTTTTCGGCAGTTTATGTATTTTTGGAGAATTGCTTGGAAGCCACGTAGATAGAAGGGATTCCAGCTGGCCATGCCAGCTGTCATATTCTCCGATTCAAAATGTATCTACTCTAATGGTGATTACGTGGCGGCTATGCTCCACGCGGTCTTCCAACTGCGTGACGCCTTGACGCTTCTGCTAATTGTTTTGAGATAGTTTTGATATATATCAAAACTATTGAATAATATAGTACAGAATTAACGTGACTAATTATAAATTACAATGTACATATGCACATGGTTCATATAAGAAAATTAATGTTATATAGATAGAGAGTTGTTGGATAATCCTCGGCCGTCAACAATGGTGGCTCCGCATAATCCTCTGATTCTACGGCAATTTCAATGCCCACTACTACTATTTTATTTGGAAGTTTATTCCTAATTAGAGTTAACAAACAAATAGTTTTGTCATGAATAACCTCATACAATATATACAAATGTCAAATTAAATTAGTTACATTATGTAGATTACAAAGTTTTAATTTTTTCAGTGTTTAGATTATTGGTGTGACTAAAAGGATGTAGATTTTGGAAGGTATTTTAATTGATTAAGTAAAATTTATGTAAACGCGCAATAATTATCAATGTCGATTAGACAGAAGTTGAATTCTCAACATTTAAATTAATAGACATCAACGGTAATAATTATAAAAGATACAAAATTATATGATTCAAGTAATATTGAAATATTCTAAAAGACATCAACTAATATATAAATCTGAAAATTGATTCATATATTAGGTTTCCTGCGGTATAAGATTTTCTTTTTATAAATTAGGGGTTTTGCAAAATCTTTCACAGTCCAGTTTTAAAAGTTTGTTTCCAATTTTCTAGAAAATAATCCATTTGATTAAAAAAACAAAAAGGAAAAAAAAATCCATACGTTTGAAAACTATGAAGATCCATCTTGTGAACTTGGTGCTCACTTGAGAATTAAAATAATGGCAGTAAATTTTAAAGGATTGGTGAGATACTATTAAAACAGCTAACAAAGATATGATGATTCTGAATATTGGGTATCAATTTGAAATTTTTAATCTCAGTATTAAATTATTAATCAACTCAAATTAAATTTTCCATTATTTAGTATTTGAAGTTTTATTTTTAAACTTAATCTAAAAAAAATTGGCCATTCATTTAAATTTTAAACTCAAACCAACCAAACTCAATACAAAATGAAAAAATTATAGAGTATTTAGTAGGAACATGCCATGAAGGACCTAAGAGACATACTAATAGGAACATTCATGAATATCTCCATACATTCCTTTTGGAATCATCAATAATAGAAGTATGGAACTCAATTATAGAAAAAATGAATCGTCATATATATGGATAATAGAGGAAAATAAATACTTACCCATAATTTATTTCCTACTATAGAATTACTTTAAGATGTCAGAAAATTTGAAGTACACAAGACAAACAAGGCACAATAGGAAATATATTTCTTAAGAGAAGATTTTTCATCAAAGGTCTCTTAGCCCAGTGTGGCAAGGGCCTGCCCACGATTAAGAAGTAATGAGTTCTAAACCTCCCCATTTATAGAGCAAGCTTTAATTGTCTCATTTTCTAGGGTTTTCTTCTTCTCTTGTGAGGTGTTATTTTCTCCCCTTATGGGACAACCGTCCATCCGGACTTCAAATAAAAAAAAGAGAAGATTTTTCCATGTTATGGTGAATGGAGAGTCTAGTATCAGGATCTGAATACAGTGTTGATAGTCACTTCTATCAGTACCGTGCATATAGATTTGAATTTTGAATAATTTAATCATACAACTCAATATTATAATTGTAGTAAAACAATTATAACAAGTGTTATTTTATCAAAATGTCGATGATCTAAATCTATCTACGCGGTATCGGTAGGAATCTGAAGTGGCTTTGTGGCCCATTAGGAGGAGGATATGTACGAGCTGTTTGGTTCACATGATCCATAAAGCTATAACCATTATTGGGTATGGATGTTAACACTTTTCCTTTTTGGTAATTGAAATGGATTTTTAGTTTGATTTTTTTTTGGGGGGTAATTATTTGGAATTTTTTGTTCATTAGAAATTTAGTGTGGATAAAGGCAGGGACGAAGTCAGGAATTTGATATTGAGGAGGGGGAGAAATTGAAATAGTATGTCGAACTACATATAAAAATGTTAAAAAAAAATTTAGGAGGGCAAAACTGATAAAATATTCTGAACAACATATAAAATTTATTATACTTAGTAGTATTTTTAAAAATTTCGATTATCTTCGTCCTTGGACAAGGGAAAGGTGATAATAGAAATATTTTGCAATCATTTTAGAAGCAAAAGTCTTTTTTTTTTTTTGCTAAGTAACTTTAGAAGCAAAAGTCAACCAAGCCAAAAACAGCCACTAACTTGGTTATTTTCAACATTTTTTTTCTCTTTATTTTTTATTTTTTTAGCCTCATCAGAGAAGGAATACCGCTCTAAGAAGAGAGTATTTATTTGCCCCATATAGGGGAGAGGTGTCAAACCGGACTATGGAGCTCTTGACGATTATTTTCAACATTAAAAAGATAAAAGTTCACCAAATGCTTTGTCATCAATTTATTATTTTTCTTTTTAAAAAATCTTTCAAGATTAGATCACCGTTCTAGTAAAATAAGAATCAATTACTTATAATAAAATGTTTACACTAATTTTACCCAAATTTTTTTTATACTAAGTTGAAATTAAGAGGGTTTGACTTAAAAAAATATTTTTAATGTCGTAAAATTTTGTTTTTTTATATTTTATTTTTTCTTGTAATAAAAGACATAAATCTCCAAGGTTCAACACTGGCGAGCAGCCAAACAAATTTCACAAGTAAAAAAACAACCCTCAAATTTTGAAATCAGGTGCAGTTAGGTTTTGCCTATAACAAAGCACTATTCAAGAATTTCGGATATTCAAATACATCTTATGATATATTAATGTCCAGTACACCAATAATGTTATCATATATATAATAATGTGATTAGTCAAATTTCATAAATTCACTTTGATTTTGTTGCCACTAAATCTCAGTCGTTTGTTGAAGCTAAGGAGCTGAGTCAACCAACCTTTATTGAACACTTCAAATTCTTTTTATTAAGGTAAGTTATAGTTCTGAAAATGTCGGCATGGCCTAGTATGTGTTTTTGGAGATGATTCCTCACGCACAAAGGTAAGTCTAAGAAAATCTTACTAACCCTAAACTTTAGTATGTGTTACAAATCCTCACACGGAAAATTAAGTTTTATGGGAGTGTATTTAGAGCTGTCAAAATGGGCATATATCTGCGGGCATGGCCGCCCCGTGAAATTAATGGGTGGGTATGGGGCTATGAATTCCATGCCCATTTATATGCGGGCATCAACGGGCATACCCGTGCGGGTATGGGCGGGTTGCAACCGGGCATGCCCGCTTCATTTTTTTATATTAATTTTAAATAGGGATTAATAAAGCTCTTCAGTCTTCTTCAAACTGAACAAGAATCTTATATCTCCACTATATTCTTGCACGCGTTCTTACTAAATATAGGAGTCATATTCTTGCTAGTAATGTACAAGCTCAAATATGTGTACGCAATTAGATTCACGGCTTCATCTATGAAGGTAACTAATTATGTTCTAACTTATCATTTATCATTTACCATATATAATATTTTAACTTCTTAAGGTGTGTGTTTTATATGTGAAGATGATGAAGATGAATCAACATTATCTAAAATGGATTCAAATAATACTTCTAGTGCTCATGATCTAGATCAACAGATGGAGGATATTAAAAAACAATATCTATTTTTTGTTGCTTTGACTTTAGCAATATGTTTGTTAATTTTGGATAGTTGATATTGAATTATTCTTGAAATTGTGGACATTGATTTGATTAATATTTTTTTCACTATTTTGGATATTGTGGAATTTGATTGTTCTTGAACTATTTTGGATTTTTATTTCCACTCTATAGGTTTGTAAACTGCAAGTGAATGAGAAAAAATTACATTTTGTTGATTTTTTCCGGATTTGATCTATTTTTCCCCAAAAAAAAAATAATAAGGGTCGCGCTTGCCCATCTTCCCACGGGCATTCGGCGGCCGAGTACGGGCATCCCTTTTGATGGGCCATTAAAAAAAGGGAATGCCCGCCCATCCCCATTTAAAGTATGCCCATGACGGGGCGGGTAGGTATACCCATTTTGACAGTACTAGGTGTATTCTATCTAAGTATATGTTATTAGATGAGAATCTTATGCGAAAAGTTTTACTCTTACAAGAAGTTAAGTATAAAAGGGACTTGCATGAATTTAAGTGCGGAAGTTGTAAAGAAAATTATAAAGATAAGATAAATTAAAAAAAAAAATGTATTTAATCGTTGTTTGACATATCATTAATCTTTTTTTTCGAATTTAATTTATAGATGTTTCTGTTAGAATATATGTCAATATATGTCAATATATTCTGATTAGTGTATTTATGGATAATGTATATTGAGCTCCCTAATTGTGGGTACCTTTTGAGGGAATGAGTTAGGTCCAAGTCCATTTTCTACAGCCTTCCCGCTTCAAGCTCTGCCCTTAATAACCATGAGGGAATTGTAACCATGAGGGAATTGTTATTCTAATTCTTAGGTGAGCTTCAAAACTAAAATTGTAAATAGCAAATATGTGGTTATTTATCCAAAAAAAATTATATATGAATTATTTTGTTTTAAGATATTCTTTTAAAAGTTGGAGTACATGAAAGGATTAATTTTAGCTTCAATTGAAAAGAGAAAAAAAAAAACTCATGATTAAAATAGTTTTATAGAATATGCGAACTCTACGGTACTCAAAATAGCGGTAATCAGTCCGCAAGGACAGCCCAGTTGGTTCCTAGTGATAGATTGTGCATAAAGACGCATGATAAAAATATTGACAGGTGTAGTGTGAAAGTTTCAACCCTCAAATATGGGGTGGCTTCTTGTGGTAAGTTAAGACAAGTCCTCTACCTGATTAGACCGTTGGATCACTTTAATTTATATCCTCCAAATTTTATATTGAATTTGAGAGTGAGGGCTATGTGTGCATGAGTAAACTTTTTGTGCACAAAGTAGCGGTAATAAAATGTTGGTTTTCATTTCTTACACTACATTGAGATAGATAGATAACGTTTGCAGTGGGATAAGGGTTTTATAATCTTTTCACAAAACGCAACTGTTCCAAGTGTGGGGATCCGCTGCGTTTTCACGCATTTACAAGTTACGCGGGTGCACCGACGATCCAGCCGTGCAAGACGTGACCTCTGCGGGTCCCAAAACACACGACACCAATATACGGCAAATAATCCTCTGTCCCATTTCTATCCGCATCTCTTTCCCTAACCAATCATAATTTACCATGTGTATATATAATTGAAAAAAATATTTATATAATAAATTCTAATTGGTTGGGGACAGAGATGAGATAGGAATAAGGATAGAGGATTTTCACTTCAATATACTACCTCCATTCAAAATATTACAAAAGTTTCACTTTAAATTCTACATCAGCTCTTATAAATAATAATTTAAATGTTCTCACACATAATGTCAATTCAAATCGACAAACTAGATTATGAAAATCTTCCTTTTTTATTTATAGCAAAACTAGATTATGAAATTGTATTTATGGTAGTTTGTCACTCCTTTCTTGCTGGCGGCTCCCCGCGTGTAGTAACGAGATTGTGACAAAGTCAGTACTCAGTAGCACTAAATAAATTCATTAAAAAAAATGAGGTTCACATATAAATCAGCCAAAACTCTATGCGTAAATGTTGGGATTCAACGTAGACACATCATCGGCATTTCATCCAGATTTAGGTCACTTCATTTACTGTTTCGACTTTTTCCTTCTTTTACCCCTTCAAACTTACTTCATAATGTAACCAGGGACGATTACAGGGGGAGGGGGCCGGCGCCCCCCGAAATTTTTAAAAATACTAATATTTATCGAAATTTTATGTGTATTTTGGAAAATTTTATCAATTTCGCCCCCCCAAATTTTTTTTTTTTTTTTGCCTTTTTTATCGCCTCCAAGAATTTTGGAATTTTTTTACCAGTTTTGCCCCCCAATATCAAATTCTTGCCTTCGTCCCTGAATGTAACGGTACTTCAAACACTGTATCCAAAGCTTAATTCTTGAGGGGAATTAAATATAATTTTATCAAGAGATAACTTTGTATCGAATTTCATAAGAAGTGTGTTTTTAGTGTTTTTTTTTAAAGATAATTGTGAAACATTTTATAAGCTAATAAAGTATATTTTCATGTCTTGAATTTTATAAAAGATAAAATTTTTTATTTTTTTGCTTTTTTAGAGCATTTTATATTTTTAAGTTTTAATTTAGGACCGATTTATTGTTGTATCTGTAAAGTTTAACTCTTTCTCGTGAGAATATCTAACTCAATACTCTTTAAACATGACACTATACGTACGGAATCGAACACCAGACTCCACTTTAACAGTAACAATAATAATTTGTTTGCCCAAACATGAATTGTTTTGTCTTCAATTTTGTAAAAGTAAATGGTTTGCAAGATAAGTCTTCGGTTTATGTACTTCCTCCGATTCAAAATATAAGTCTTTTTAAAAGTTATTTTTTGTTACAAAATATAGGTCTTTTTACAATAATTATGCATTTATTGGCTAATTTATCCCTACATTATTTTCTCTCTCTATTCATTTTGATCAAAATGTATAGTTCCTATACAACTCTTCATTAATTTATTTGTTCTTTGAAATATTAATTAGTGTTACTTTGGTCATTTTAATTAGTATATTGGTTTGTGTGAAAATTTCTAAAAATACTTATATTTTCAATCGGATGGAGTAGTTTACTCCATCTATTTTAGGAGTAGTTGCACTTTAGTTTGTGCATAAAGACTTCTAGAAGTCTTAAAACGGATAGACAACAGTTTAAGTATAAAATTTTAGATAAAATTGTGAAATGATAAATAATTGAGTGAATTCTTATACCAATAAAAGTAAATAATATTTAATTTAAATTTTATCTAATTATAACTAATTTTACTTAGCCAGTTAATCATTTCTCAAAATTTTATTACAGCCACTTCACAATAACTAATGGGATTCACAGATACACCTCCTGATTTGACAATTGACTAGATAATGTTAAAACCTTATAAACAAACAAACAAAACCCACTAGCCTTAAAAGTGTGGTCCGACATAAATTTTTAATAAATAGGAAATATTTTTCAGCCGTCAAATAAAAAATTTCACAATTCAATCTTTCTTAAAATGAATATTCATTGTAATTTTACAACACATGTTATCTAAAATAAATATTATAAATCTCATGATAAAAATTAATAAAAAAATACATATTTTATAAAATGTAATTCCTATAACAATAATAAAAAGTATTCAATATATATTAATTTTTTAATATTTTATATCCTATAACTGCAGTCTTAAAAGGAGGAGTCATTACTCTGCCCGTTTTGTCCTCGACTAAAAACCAAAGTAAGAAACAACTTTAACGGCAGCCGACTTCAAGCCATCTACGCCGGTCTTATCCCCCGGCCGGCTTCCACCACCTACCTACTAATCAACCCACATTATTTGTATTTCAAACTACTCAGTTTAAAACTTAGCAACTAATCAAGTTAAAAAAAATTAAACTACTAAAATTTACTAATCAATAATTTAATAAAAGGTAATAATAATTCAAACTAAAGTAGTTTATTAATGAAGTGAATCTTGAATTGCCTCATTACATTCAAAAAGAAAAAAATAAAGCCATCCCCTTAATAAAAGGGAACTAATTTTGTGAATCTGATGAGAGAGAAAGTCTCTGGTGGGCTTTGAGCTGTGATGTAGCTGTCTTTTCTTTTTTCCTACACACCCAAAAATCCCTAGAAAACTCCCCTTTATTTTCCCACAACCCTCATTTCTCTCTCTCTTCTCAAGCTCCTCCTCTACCACCACCACCCGAATCCCATTTCTCCTTTCATCCCATTCTTCACATTTCTACTTGGATCTCAAATTTCAAGATTTCACTACTCAGTGAAGAAGAAGAAGAAGTAGCTCTTCAAAGTAACCCTTCAAAAAAATAAGTTTTGTAGATTCAGATGTCTCATGTGAGATGAAGAATAAGGAAACTTATTTTCACCTAAATTTTCCACTAATTTTCTGCTTATTCTTGATTTTCTTGCAATTTTTTGTGGTTATTGTTGATTCAACCCACATTAGTATAAACTCAAATGGTCCTCTAAGTGATGCTGAAGCTCACTATATCAAGCAGAGGCAGCTTTTATATTACAGGGATGAATTTGGGGATAGGGGTGAGCTTGTGACTGTTAACCCATCTCTTGTTTTTGAAAATCAAAGGCTTAGAAATGCATACATTTCTTTACAAGCTTGGAAACAAGCTATTCTTTCAGATCCTTTAAATTTAACAGCAGATTGGGTTGGATCTGATGTGTGCAACTACACTGGAGTCTTCTGTGCACTCGCACCGGATAATCCCAAAATCCGGACTGTTGCCGTCGTAGACCTTAACCACGGCGACATTGCCGGTTACCTCCCAGAAGAACTCGGACTTCTTACAGATCTCGCCGTTTTCCACATCAATTCCAACAGATTCTGTGGAACTGTGCCGAGGAAATTCAAGAATTTGAGGATCTTGTACGAATTGGACTTGAGTAACAACAGGTTTGCCGGGAAATTCCCTTATGTTGTTTTGAGTTTACCTAAATTAGTGTTTTTAGACATCAGGTTCAATGAATTCGAAGGAAGTGTCCCTCCTGAGCTTTTTGATAAGCCACTGGACGCCATTTTTATCAACCACAATCGATTCGCCTTCGAATTGCCGGATAATTTCGGCAATTCGCCGGTTTCGGTGGTTGTTCTGGCGAACAACAAATTCCACGGCTGTGTTCCGGCGAGCCTCGGTAACATGAGCAATCTGAATGAGATTATATTCATGAATAATGGGTTTAGATCCTGTGTGCCGTCGGAGATTGGATTATTGAAGAATTTGACTGTTTTGGATTTGAGCTTTAACCAATTGATGGGCCCGTTGCCGGAGACTTTTGGAGGTATGATTAGTTTGGAACAGCTGAATGTGGCGCACAATATGCTCCGTGGGACTATTCCGCAGAGTATTTGCTCTCTTCCTAGACTTGAGAATTTTACTTATTCTTATAACTTCTTTACCGGCGAAGCTCCGGCGTGTTTGGCACTTCCGGCATTTGATGACCGCCGTAATTGCTTGCCGTCAAGGCCGGCACAGCGGTCCGCTGCTCAGTGTAAGGCATTTTTGTCAAAGAAAATTCATTGCAGTGTATTTAGGTGTCATCCTTTTATTCCCACTTTGCCCCCTCCTCCTCCACCATCACCACCAGTTCCAGTCCCGGTACTTTCGCCGCCGCCACCTGTTTTCTCTCCTCCCCCACCATCACCATTCCCATCTCCTCCACCATCACCAGTATTTTCTCCGCCACCTCCAGTGTATTCTCCTCCTCCTCCGCCTTCGCCTCCCCCACCTTCTCCTCCACCACCAGTTTACTCACCACCACCTCCTCCTCCGCCATCACCACCACCTCCGTCTCCCCCTCCACCATCACCATCTCCTCCACCTCCTCCATCGCCTCCTCCGCCCTCTCCACCTCCTCCGTCGCCTCCGTCGCCAGTCATGTCGCCCCCTCCTCCACCACCGGTTATGTCTCCCCCTCCCCCTCCACAATCTCCATCACCTACTCCACCTTACTGTGTGCGCTCACCACCTCCACCTCTTTACTCTCCACCCCCACCTTTATACTCACCTCCTCCACCCTCCCCTTACTACTATAGTTCACCGCCACCGCCATCTCCACCTCACCATTCACCACCTCCTCCGCCACCACATTCACCACCTCCACCCCCTGCATACATTTATTCCTCACCTCCACCACCCCCCTTTGTACACTCCCCACCTCCCCCAACTTATTCACCCCCTCCACCACCACCACCTTGTATAGAACCACCTCCTCCTCCACCATCTCCACTACCATGTATTGAGCCCCCGCCACCACCGCCGCCATACATTTACAAACCACCACCATCTCCACCACCACCACCCCCTCCAATTTACCATTCGCCTCCCCCACCACCGCCAATTATCTACAATTCACCACCACCTCCAGTTCACTATAGTTCACCACCTCCCCCACCAAGTCATTACCAATTTCCTCCACCACCACCACCATCACCCTCACCACCGCCCCCAATTCCGTGTGAAAATCCACCTCCAGCACCAATAGTCTACGAGAGCCCACCACCTCCGGCTCCAGTATATGAAGGGCCATTGCCTCCAGTAACTGGTATATCATACGCTTCTCCACCACCACCACCCTTTTATTGATTCTTTTGAGAATTTTCCTCTATCCCCCATCTCCAAAAATACAAACAGCAAAAACCCCTACAGGTACATTACTAGCCAATTTCTTATTTCCTCATCATTTTCTCACTTCTCTGTTCAATCGTCCTCTTGACCATTTTATTCAATTCGGGACGAGAAAAAATATATGATCAAAGTAGATATTCAAAAAATTGAATTGGGGGAAGCTGTTGGAGCCCGAAAAGTGTAATTTATGATTTGAGGATTGGATTGTGTTATTGTAATATTGAATTGAAGAAGAAACAGAGAAGTGGTGACAAAAGAGAAAAGAGAGCAGGTAAGATGGGAAAATTCTCTTGTCCAAGATTTATTTGATGAATTTGTTATGATAATGGATAAAAAAAAAAATTGAGTTGTGAAATAAAACTGGAAGAGAAAGAGAGTTAGATTTGTCAGGAAGTTTTTTTTTTAATCAAATTTTATGTATAGAGACCATAATTAAATCAAGGGCAAGAAGCAGTAGCTCTGCTGCTTCTGCTGCTTTTTGTTTTTTTATTTTCATTTCCTATTACTTTTCATACTTTTGTTTCTCAAATTTTTTCTTCCTTCTGTTGTTCTTGACTTTATTTATACTGTTATTAGTATAATCATCAACTTCTCTGCCAATTCATGTTTTCCAGATTTTAGCACTTCTTTTTTTTTCCTGATGGATTTATTACACAGAACAATAATGATGGTTGGATTAAAAAATTGGGTTGATCAAATAGTATAAAAAATGAGAATGATAGTTGAAATTTGATATAACTTTATGCCTTTTTAATCCTTATTTGATCCCAATTTTTTTATCCAATAATCGCTAACCATTACAGAATTGGTCTCCATCACTGAAATGAAATATGCATCAAATCATGTGACTTTGTGTTGCAACAATCACCGACAAATCTACGTTATGAGACCTTATAAAACATTTTCATTAAAAGTTGGAAGTTCGACTCTCTATTTTTTTATTAGTGTAGGGGGAGAACAATTGTACAATGTTTGTGCATAAATTTTTGTTAGATCGGTCGAAGTATTTTTTAAATCTCAATTATTTTTAGATAAAAAAATAAAAACTATAAATCAGGAACACAGAACCGGGCAGATTGTGCAAATGGGGATAATCATTGAATTGTTGAAATTCAACGAGAATCATGTTGGCCTTGTCGAGAGGAGAAGAGTTGTACAAAAGTGATTTGATATGATGATCTCCTAAATTTCGGATATGTGTTTTTTTGAAAGAGTCGTGAGGGATAGATCGCGAGTCCAGTACACAACGGGGTAATTCGGCATGTGAAATTTTTTTCCTTATTCGTTTATTTAAAAATTTGACGCTTAAACTTGATTTTAAAACCGACATCTGTTCTGAAACTCAAAATACCTGTCGTGTGTTTAAGCCTCAAAACTCATATTTTGAAGTATTCCATATGTAATAAAAAAAAGTTGTTGAGCATAGGATCCGGACTGTGAGAGATAACGGTGGTGGGACCTGTATTTTCCAAACAAAATAGAATCCCCAGTTATCTCTGTTTGGTGCTAAATTCAACCCTTAATTACCAAAAAAAAGAAAAGTGCATAATTTATGTTGGTATGATAGGGATTAGGACCATGTGGCCCGCCTAAACCCCTTCTGGAAATTTGCTCAAATTTAAATTTTTTTTTGAATTGGGTGTATTGGAACATTATTTCGTTTTAGATTGAAACAAAATATATTTAGATTTGAAACTCACATTTATTTGTAATTTAATTCCATAAAGACAAAATTTTAGAAGCAAACACTATCTATGTTTTCAACTTTAGCTTCACGCCTTTCACTTTAGTATTTGAAATTTGACATACTTATGGCGTATTTGCATTGGCTACAGTTTGGGTTTAGTATCATTTGAAATTTAAATTTAGATGGAAATCTAAATTCGTTTTTGGTCGAGTATGAAAATAAATTATTAAGAATTTGAGTATGAGATAAAAAAATCTCACATTAGACAATCAGACTCTTAATTTAGAGAGGCTTTCAAATTCCAAAACTTAAAATCGTACTTACATAATCTCAGTTATCATATGAGTTTAATCCAATTGTTAAATGTTTATAGTTGTTCAATCATCGATCGAAATTGTGTTACATCCTGACATAAAGCGAACAACTTTCAAAAGAATTAGTATTTCCGAATCTGTACAAGTAAAAAAATTTCAGAGATTTTTTTTTTTTTGAAACCCAAAAATTCAGAGATTGATTGCTCTTCGGAATTATATCCCTAAATAAAGATTTTTAAAAAAAGTGGTAATCTTACCCGTGATCTTGATTCCACCATATATGATAATGGCACCTGTGACAAAGACAGGATCGTGGCAGTAGCTTTCTCGAGATTCTAAAAAATACTACTTGATATAATAAATTTTATATATAGTTTAAAATATTTGATTAATTTTGCCCCCAAACATTTTATGCGGCATACTATTATAATTTTTCGTCCCAACCTAAATGTTCTGTCTTCGTCCTTGAATGACACCGAAATGTAAAATCACAGTAAACTCACCATTTCGCTTGCAGGACATTTTTGTTGCTGTCGGGCGCGGTTGTAGCCACTACAAGTCCAATTCCATAACGGTTACCCACCGCCACGTTTAAGCCTTTCAGGCCATTAAATTTCAAATGTACTCGCGGTGACCGATTACATCCCTGTGCTAAGTAGTACTCCTTCGTCCCAAATTATCTATTCATTTTGACAAATACATGGATATTAAATTTTTTGTGATTTTGATGGTAAAATATAAGTAAAAGTTTAAGATGCTCTCATTAATTTTATTAATCTCATTTAAATTTCTCTCTCCTTACTCTCACACAACATCCAACTAACTCTTAAATGTGTGTTGAAAAGTGATAATTTTTAATTAACTAAGAGTATTCAAGGAGGAGTTGGAATAAGGGTAAAATTGGAAAAAATGTGATTAATACATACTTTATTTAGAAAGTGGATAGTTAATTTGGTACAAATAAAAAAATAAATGCGAACAGTTAATTTGGGACGGAGGGAGTAATAAGTGCATTGAGTAGAATGTCAATGCCATTACAAGATGGCGATATTTGACAGAGTTTCTATTTGATTTTTTCCTTCAAATTTCGTATAATGTGAATTTGTTAGGATATTGCAAAGAAATAAGAAAAAACCCGATGTACGTGATTCGATCATTCAATCTACGTCTACGAGTCGAGAGGTAAACCTGAGGAACTTACATCCTCGAGTAGAGATTTAGAATCAGGAAAATTTGGGGATAAACCGATTTTAATAGATTCTTATTTACACTCCCTTCACAAATTATCGTTGGCTCTATTTGTAAAAGTGGGTTCAGTAATTAAACAAACTCATCGGTTGTATAATTTTGTGGTCGGAGTGGACTAGGATCTATTAGAACTGGTCCACCCATATTTTCCCCAAAATCAAAGGAAAACTAAATGTTGATAAAGTAAGAGGTAAATTTTACATAATTTTGGAGGTAAAAAGTAATTTTATTTATTAATCTTTCTAAAATTTTAAAATTTTGTAGAAATAAAATTGAAGTCTTCGAAATTTTGAGGCGATCACACGTTGCCCCTTAGATTTGTGATTGCATATAACTTTTCTTATTTTTGTCGAACTTAAGAAGTACAATAATAAAACACTAGGGAATAATGCTTAAATTCCATTTGCTCTAGTTAACAGAAATCTGGTATTACCACAAACCTCTAAAAGATCTCATTTTCATCAAAATTATCTAATAATTAAAGTCTAATTACATAAACACAAGACAATTTAACAGAATTATCACAGACAGAAAATGTAACATCTCAAATAAGACTTGTAAACCACTAATTTTATTTAAGAGAGTAATATTGATATTTTGATTAAAAAGCATTTTAATTTTTTCCTTCTTTAATTTTCGCTACATTTTCTAAAAGTTTTATATTAAGAAACAGTCAGGAACGAAGATAAAGGGGTGAGTGGGGGCAGTCACCCCCAATATTTTTAAAAATCCTACTAAATGTAGTAAATTTTATATGTAATTTGAAATATTTGATCAAATTCGCCCCCAACATTACTATTGTAATTTTTTGCCCCAACTTAAAATTCGTGCGTTATTCCCTTGGAATAGTGGTAGTACACAATTTAAAACTTTTGTCTGAATATGTTGTGAATGTTGGTTATAAGAATGGGTCTTCTGTAGACTGCCTTAGAAGAAGTGGACTTGTTTGATTTATATATAATGCTTCCAACAATTGCATGTGAAATTGTGGCTGGCTATAGGGACGAAGTCAGGAAATTTAGTGTTGGGGGACGAAACTGCAATAGTATGTAGAATTAAAGAGCTTGAGTGATAAAAACGGCAAAAAAATTCTTGGAGGGCAATAAAAAAGGCAAAAAAAAAAAACCTTTTGAGGGCGAAACTGATAAATTTTCCAAAATACATATAAAGGGTGTGCTTGGACAATGTTTGGCTTGAGACTGGTTTGGTTTGGTCTCACTTTTGGAGGGAAATGCCCAAAATTTAACCACTTAAAATAGGCGGGAAACATTCAAATTCAAATTTTTTTCTCTAAAATTGTCGGGAGATGTTCAAATTCCAAATTTTTGAGGCCAAAATTTGAATTTGGACGATTATTTGAAAAAAAAATTTTGAATTTGAATATTTCCACTTTATTTTAAGTTGGTCAAATTTTGGGCATTTCCTTCTAAAAGTGAGACCAAACCAAACCAGTCTCAAGCCAAACCTTGTCCAAACACACCCAAAATTTCGATAAATAGTAGTATTTTTAAAAATCTTTCGCCCCCTGACTGGCTATATACATATCTTTGGGTCCCCTAACTCTATAACTAGTTTGTATTTCCAAGTTATTTGGGAATTGCAAAACCCATGTTCATTGCTTAATCCGTATTCATCTCTTCTTCCCCACCTTTCACATCTTCAAATTATTTCAATGTTATCTTTGATTATTTTTCTTGGGCAAGGTAAAGGGATCAAAGATCACCAGCATATAAAAAAAAATGTTTACATGGTTTTTGTTAGTACCATATTAATATGGATAGTTTCATCTTAATTTAGGTGTAATTTATTATTTTTCTAAAAGTTATTCCTAAACTAGTGAATGTAATATACATGGGCGTTAAGTGATCCCTTTGCTCCTCACACTTGTCCAGAGTAAAGTCACGAGTTCGAGACATATTGAGAGCAACTTATGTGACAAATTTGTAAGATTTACTGCCAAAAAACCATATTGCATATTAGATTCTGACCGGATTAGTCAGGTCAAATTCCCAGATACCAATAACAAAAAAAATATACTTGTGTAGAAAAGTCAAATCATTCCAACTCTACTTCTTGGGATTTGACTTTTTTATCTCACGTGTATTGCATTTATCGGTTCAAGAGTAATTTTTAGAATAATAAAAGTTGCAACTATAGCAAGATCAAACTACTATAGCAAGATCAAACTACTTGATATGATCTTAAATTTTAGATTGTTGATTTGATTGATAGTCGTTAAAGAACAGAATAATTATTTACTTGTTTCCCGGTTATCCAATTAAGGATCCAACAGTTGAGATTGTTCTAGTACAATGCTGCCAAAAAAAATCTGTTATCATCAGAATCAAATAGTATATTGGATCTTTAAAATAAAATACCGATTGGTATATTATACGATGTATTATACAATGTATTAAAATATCTAGTACTTACAAACTAAAAGTCAAATGATATTGTATTGCAATAGAAAGTTTTAAGCAACAAAAATTACACACTATTTAATTTTCTTTAGCAAAGGGCACATTGTTAAAGTCGATTCGCCTGCTGGCATATTGAAATTGTCCTGTTACAGTTATATACCCATTCGGCTTTTATCGGCCTGCCAAATGGCAACATTGAAAGAGAGAACAAGAGCAAAATGCTTTTATTCTGAGAATGGTTAATAGTGGTTCTTTACTTTCTCGAATTATCGGTTAGTAAGGGTGTCAATTGAATTATGTGAGCTGAGTTTGGCATATATCTCACACTCACACTCACCTCACGCTCAACTCACATAAAAATTAGAAAGTTCAACTCACGCTCAGTCCGAAAAAGCTCACAAAGTTTGAGCGCACGCTCACCTCACATTGAGCTAAGATCGTGAGCCTAGTAAGCTAAATTTATATTAGCAAAAAAAAAAATCCGTAGCAAGAATAGTAGAATAAACGAGCCATGAGATTAAATCATGAGAAGAATACAAATATACATAATACAATAATTTATGTATTAAGTTAAACTAATAAAAAGATAACCAAATATAGGGTTTGAGAAAAGAAAAATGAATCAATGAATTTTGTAGCCAGTTTTTATATATTTTTTAATTAGAAATTTAGTATTATATATACATAATATATTATTATTATTCGGGTGCAAGCTTTTAACCGAGCTGAGCGGGGTCAAGCTCACACTCAGCTCACATAAAATTCGAGCTTGATTATTGAGATCACACTCGGCTCATCTAAGCTCACGGTCACATTTTTTCGAGTTATGTGAGTTGGTTTTAGACCGACCCGAACCCATTGACACCCCTATCGGTTAGAAGTTAAGCGTATTACTGTTTCAGCTACGATTGGTTATCTTATTTATTTAGAGTTCTTTTCCTTTTAAAAAAGAAATATAAAAAGAAGATTATGTTGTTTTCTTTTTCTTTTTCTTTTTGCTTTTCTATATCCGCTCATATTCTCTTTTATGTTGTCTAACGAAATGCAAAAAGAATATACATATGCTGCATACCATAGCCACACCTTTCTATTCTTCAGTAATCAATATCTTGAAACTTTGAACAGAGAATTGACGTGCAAAAAGGGGAATCTTTTGGTTTTATTAATTTGCTCTAACCATTATTATTTTTTTTGGTTTAAAAAAGTTCGGGTGGGTTCGACTCCGGTCACCACCACTTGTCAGTAGGCGCCCAGCGACCATAAAGTCGCCTACAGAGTACTTTACGGATCACCCACCAACACAGCTCTCACGTCGTGCAATGAATCGAACACTTGACCTTTCAGTAGCGACGCTACGAATCCTTACCAACTCGATGCCCAACTTTGTTTTGGTTGTTCTAACCATTATTGGTTACGGTTAAAGTGAAGATGGTTGAAACTACTTTCCATGACGGGGAGTGCGACACAGATTAATAATACATAAAGAGATATAAAATACAATAATATAACTCATTAATTTTCTAATAATCAGAAGTATGAGCGAAGATAAGAAGAAGACAAGTTTAATATTTGATCATAAATGCTTAAATTGACTATTCCCAAAATACCAATAAAATATATGGATTGAAAACTGTTATAAACTTTGGCAATAAATACATAAAGTAGTTATTAGCAGAATATCACTCAAATAGTAATCCCGCACATTCTAATGAGATATAGGATTTGAAAAAATCCGAGTTATTTATTATTATGGGAGTGTCGTATATATAAGATATAACTGAGAAAGCAAGCTTGTTATGATTTTTAATAAATAAATAAAAAATGATTTTTTAATAAAAGGAAACCGGAAAAGGAAAAAAAAACTCAAGTTTGTCATTGCTACCTAGTGGAAAAAAATGTATGCAGTATAGATGATGAAATACTTGACAATTGAATTTAAACTCATAATATTATGATTTTTTCTTATATGGATCAGATTCACATAGACTTTATGATTTAGAATTAGCTACGTTATCATAAAATTGTCGTTCTCCTCATTCTGTAGTGATTTGGCCATTTATGTACCACATGTTCCAATGAACCTGATCCATATAAGAAATATCCTATTATAATAAGTGGTGGATCTAGCATCTTGAGAATAGTGTGACACTACTCGATTCATTCAAATATTTTAGCAAATGAAGTTTTTGTTAGGTGATTCGAACTCGTAATTTTATCAACATACATAAATTTTTAGGAATCAAAAGTAAAGTTGTTTGAAATCGTCAAGGAGGTAGTAGCCCAGTGAGGCAAGCCTCTACCCGTGATCAATAGGTCCCGGGTTCGACACCCTCCCCTACGTGGGGCAATAAAAAAAAATTTCCTCTGGTGAGGGAAAATTTAAGGTTGCTGACCAAAAAAAAAAAAAAATAAGCTATTTGAAATCCAAGTCGATCGACTCCGTAGTGTAGGCAACAATTGTTCAAAGAACTGACAGATGGCGTTTTGCTGATCAAGCAGATATTGTGGGCCTGTTGGGCTACGGACCAGCCCATCGGTCTTCTGGAATAAGAAGCAATTGGAAGAGGAAAGAATAATCAACAAGTTCTTGGAGGACATCTTGATTCATTATCTATATTTATATTGGACTCTGTTAGATAATACTCCCTTTCATTCTTCAATATAGGTCGTTTATGACACTTTGAAAAAATTAAAAAATTCAAACAAATAATAATTTTTCCACCCCGATTTCAATAATACCCCTTTCTTCCTCCTTCTCTTTCACTTTTCCAATAAAAGATATGTTGAGGGTATAATTGGAATAAATTATTAACACATAATAAAAGAAATGTAAATGATAATTAATTTGAATATATATATATATATATATACACATATATCCTAAACGACAATTATATAGGAATGGAGACAGTATTATCTTTCATCTACTAAAAATAAATCGATTCGTAAGAGAAAAAGTAAAGCCCACTGAATCAATAATACAAAATCTAAATGCGTTAGTTATTTTATTTCCCTTTCAAGAATCCAGAAATTACTTGAACTTTCGGGATTAGCCTTAGACTAGCCTTACATTTGCATAATGGGACAATAATGTCATTTCAAATTTTGGGACAGCTCAGAACGAATTTGGAAAATTCGTCCTCAATTGAGGATGAATTTGGAAAATATATCCTTGCTAAAAAAGTATCCCAAAGTTTATAATGCCATAGTTGGCCCGTTATCCAACTGTAAGGATAGTCTCAAGGTAAACTCCTAAACTTTTGATCACCGGGTTGAAAATAATACACTTAGTTTTCATTTTTTTTCCCCTTATAGTTGCTTGAAACAAAAAGTCTTTTATTTTTCTATTAGAATTAAGTAGAGATTGGTACGAAATCAAGTCGCCAAAAATCGAATCTCCCCATAATGATTCTTACATTTATATTATTTCAGCGATTAAGAATTTTTTTTAGAATATTGAATAAGTGTTGGAAGTGGCTATATTGTGACTGAATAACTTTTTGTCTATAACAAATTATTTTGAAACAACAATCAAATTTTTTTCTTAGTATGACAAAGAGCAACTATAACTTTAATTGAAACTGCTTGTATGGAAGGAATTCATATTTAATTAGTTTGGAAATTGAAGCTTCACGTTGTGAGAATTCTTATTATAAACCGGAATTCCACGTAGAAATAAAAGGAAACATTTGGAGTATTTATATATTAAAGTGGAACTTCGTAGCTTCGGAACAAAGCTTAGGTGGACGTGTACTTAATGCGCCCACGCACTTGGTTAATGTTTTACTAAATTTTTATTTTGACCCAGGCAATTTCTATCTCTAATAGGTTTAGGAATTAAATTAGTTTATCCTATTAGACTTGGGCTTCCAAAATTTAGTTGGGTTTGGGTATTAGAAGAAACCTAATATTTTTGTTTTCTATTCTCTAGTATACTGCTGCCGTGGTTGTCATCTTGTATATTAATGAAATTGTTCGATATACAAAATATTATCGGACGAAAGAAAATTTACAATACTAAAGTACTTACATTATGTACCCAATATATGTTAATTTTATTATTAAATAATGTATTATAAAATGTATAAGAAGAGTTCCAGAGTTGCGGAATATTAGCCTTTAGAAAATCTTTACATTCTATTGAAGGTGAAAATCTCCGGACTTCTCTAGTCATCAATGATGGGAGGACTTGCTGCTCAAGCACGTCTAATCTATTATCTGCGCCTTCTTATTCGCAATTTGGCACGATTACCTATTTTAATCATTAATAGCTAAAATTAGGACAAGCACAATACCAGTGCGCACATTGGCGGAGCCGGGGTAGGGGGTAAGTGCCCCCTGTTTTCCCCCAAAAAAAATAAAAATAAAAAATATTTTTTTTTTATACTTTTAGTTTTGTTTTTGTAACACCTCGTTCCGTGAACATTTTGAATCACTTTACGATTTAAAATTAAATTTTTTAATTCGTGAATTATATGAATGACACTACTTATATCTTAATAATTTTGGTTAAAATTGTAACAAATTTGTGTAAGAGACTATAATATTTATAAGATTTCATCAAAAAGTTCATAATTACTAATAGATTATAATATAAGATTTTATCAAAAAAAAAAAAAGTCTACAAGTTATAGTCTTATAGACTACAATTGGCTTTTGAATTGGCTTTTGAAAATGAGGCAAATTTATAGGATTCAAGATTTAAGTTGGAAATTTTTTATATTAATTACGATTCATTAGACTATGTGGTGTGGACCGTGTGACCAATATTCGTTCACATTAATAATAAGCCCTCCATGTTTCCTCCAACTTCATCTCTAAATGTAGAGGGAAAAGGGTGAATAAAATGTGAATAACTCTAGTCTATAAGATTTCATCCAAATTTTTTTTTTTTTTTTTATGTTTATATGCTTTTATGGATTTATTTTGTCAATATTAATTGTGCCCCCAAAGAAAAGTTCTTGGCTCCGCCACTGAGTGCGCATGTAAAATATATTTACGACCTATAAGAAAAAAGATACTTACTTTATAATAAATTAAATGTTTATATTTTTACATATTAAAATAAACATTTAATTTCGATCACGAAGAATATTAATGATGTTTAATCAACCAGCAACAGTAAAAAAAGATTAGGTCAAGCTTAATTATGATGTAATCTTCAGTCATTACTATGTGTAATAGTGGAATATATATATATATATATATATATATATATATATATATATATATATATATATATATATATTTTGAGCCGAAAAAAGAGAAAAATGAAAAGAGAAGAAACTGGGTAGACAACTTCACAGTGAATAAGTGGAAAAAGGGCCTTGCCCCTCTTATGTATTAGAAGATTTATAATTTGGTCACTAATGCAAAAGAAAATTAAAAACTCAGGTCCTATTAAGATAAAATGTGATTTTTTTTTTTTTTTTATTTATTACTAAGATATATTAAGAAGACATTAGTAAAAGGTTTAGTGTAGACCTTTTTTTTTTGGGTTGAGGGAAACAGTGTAGATTCACTTATTAGTTTTTTTTTTTTACTTGAAAACTTATTAATACTTTATATTTTGATAAGTTAAGATAGTAGTGATTCAATTCGTCCTTGACTGCACCTGTTAATTGATGGCCATCTACATCTAAGTTGCATTGTGCTGTTTTACCTCTTAAATTTGCATAGTCTTGCATCTTCTACCCTTTTTTATGCCCCATCAAACTATCTCGCAATCAAGTTAGGTACTACTAATATTAGAGGTTGAATATTTATTCGAAATTTTTTAGTATGTAAAAAGGTCCAGTTTCAACCTAATAATTATCGACAATGATCGCCAGATTATAGTATAGTGGATTTAAGGTCTGAAAACGACCAAAAAGCCACTTGAAATGGTGAAAAAGCTCCTTAATTTACGTTGTTAATGGGGTAATTAATTGGGTGAAAATCCTCTGTCCTCAACCAATCAGAATTTACTATATAAATATTTTTTCTAATTATATATATATACAGGGTGAATTGTGATTGGCTGAGGATAGGGATAGAGACAGGAACGGGGACAAATGATTTTTTGCCTAATTAATTGGACAGCAAATTGTTCAACTTTTTAATACGAGGAAATGAGATTTCTATAATAAAAAATAAATAATAATAAGAAGAAGAAATGAGCAGTAGGAAGCACGAGCATGTTCCAAACATTCTTCAAAGAATTTTTTTTTGTTTTTGTTTTTGTTTTTGTTTTTTTAAGACAGCATTTAATTGGGGAAAAAGATATTTTATCTCAAAATTCTGTTTCATCTGCTATGATGTTAGCTACGTGTTTACTTTGTTATTAAGTTTTACATTTTTTTAGTTTATAAATTTTTTCATAAAATGTCAACTTCTTATTAATACTGAAGAGTCTCCGCCATCATTATGTGAATGATCAGCCTTAACCTGTGCAATGTTCTCTCCTATTATTCTTCAATATCAACCTTATTCGTTGTCTCTATATAGATTTGCAGGAGGTGGAATCATCCCTTGCCATTAACACATACAAACAAATGAACATTTTAATACAACATTTGCTACTTTTATTAGTCAGGGCGGACACATAGATCAAACATTTGGAGGCTAAAATATAATATACTATTTCAAAATAAACCATCATTTTCATATATTACGAGACCATCTTATTATTTTCTGTAACATCAAAAGTCAATATTATGCTATACACACTAAAATAACATTTACTTTTCCAAGAAAAAAATGATGTAAATATAGTGAGTTCTCCACTGCTTATTAGAGTTCCTTCAATCTTTTAAAGAATAAAATCTATATATTTTGAAAACATAATTTTTTTTTCCACATAATTTAAGAGATTGAAGAAAATTAGGCTTTAATAAGCAGTGGAGGACGCACGCATGCTTACATTCATTTTTTTTTAATGCAAACTAAAAGGGTATTTCTTGAATTCCACAAGGAATTTTCTTGTGTTTCGCTTGTCTTCAAAAGTAATTTTCAACAGTTGGTTCGAAAATTAACAAGTAAAATTTATTAGAGTCGTGTTAAGGACACCCTCAACACCCGTCTCCAAGGAAAACATTTGTTGGTTAGACTAATAAGTAAATAACAAAGTAAAAGGTGATGAAAAAGAGAATGTAATTTTTTTTTAATTAAGTTCACATAAAAAGTACTTCTTATTAAATAAAAGGTATTTGCATAATAATATTACTGGAGGACATATAAGTAGGAACTTAGCAAAAAAAAAAAAAACATATAAGTAGGAGCAAATATCTTAATTGTATAAAATACTATATTTTTAGTTCCAAATTAAAATATTCAAAATTATGACATTGGTTATTAAAAGAGAGAATCACTATTTATACTCATTATCTAACTTTGAAAAGCAAGTTATACCCTTTATCTTTTTTGCGTGCCATATATAGTCAGTACAATTTTCGAGATGCCATTTATACCCAAACTGGGCGGAGTCCGGTGAGGGAGGGCGGCGGAGATCATGTGCAGCTCACATGGTTGATTTTGCAGAGGACAAAATCGTCCAAACATATTTCATCCCTAACTCCAACTAATTTAAAAAAAAAAATCCTCTTTCTTCCCCTCCATCTTCTCCGATTAGGCCCAATAGTTTAAAATTTTCTGAATCATTCAAGGGAATGGGTTCTAGTTTTTAAGTGAAATATAGCCGATTTTTCTATCAAAGTTTATCTTTTTTTCATAAATTTTGCTATAAATATTGGAACTTGAACACTCTTTCAAGTGTTGAAGTTTCTCAGAATCTTGAAAAAATGGTCGATTGAGCTGAATTTAAATTGCAAAGGAAAGTTTGGACCATAAATTTTTGAGTTGTCAATTCAAACTACTACTACCCCACCTCTTTCCTCAAGAAATCCATCTGAAATGTTCAATGAGAAGGTCTTTGGGTCACCAAAAAATTGCAAATTGCTGGGCTATTCATGCAGACGGAATCTTCATTTTCAATTGCCAGAATATAAAAAAGTGCAGTGGCGGACTCTCGGCTTCTCCACAGGCGTGATGGCCAGCAAATCGGAAGGTCCCAGCACCAGTTGGCCGACCACCAAAAACTTAACAGCTTGCCGAGGAAGAAGACTGTAAGGCCATGAGTTTAGTCGGTCCGCTGAGTCGATTTTTGAATTCAATTTCAATTTTGAATATGCTGCTTCAATGATTTGCATTCTATTTTATTCATCAACTGCCATATTTTGCTTGATTTTGAGAGAGAGAGGGGCTATTGTGATGAAGAAGATGATGTGGTTGGGATTTCGGGTCGAATCTTGAATCGGATATGAAAATGGGTTGGATACAACCCGTTCTTATTCCTTGGATTGACGAAATCGCCCCTGGAAATTCGTACATGCTTGCCACACGTTTGCTATTCCGCCCTCCCTCACCGGACTCAGCCCAGTTTAAGTATAAATGGCACCTCGAAAATTGTATTGGCTATATATGGCACGTAAAAAAGATAAAGGGTATAACTTACTTTTCAAAGTTAGATAATGAGTATAAATAGTGATTCTCTCTTATTAAAATGAAGAACAAACCAAGTGCCTGTAGTAGGTAGCAGGCTAGCATAATTAGAGTATGGTGGCATAATTATGACATTGGTTATTATTAAAATGAAGAACACACCTATCATTATTTTTGGTGCAAGAAGATTATAGCAATACTTGATCACAAAAATTCAGGCGATTGTTCCTTTCATAATCATATTCAGCCTTTTGCACTTTGTTGTAAACAATTTTAATTTACTTTTTATTTTTTCATTAAATACTCTCAGGCTAAAAAAAAAAAATAAATAATTTTAAGATCTTGAATATGTTGTATATTTAATTTGAGACAAACGGGATAATTTTAAAACAAAACTTCTGTCTTTTGATTGAATATCTATTTTGAATTTAAGAAATAAATTCGAAATAAGGTCAATGAGACATTAGTCTAATGACTAAGACTGATACCCTCATAACGTAGAGATAATGAGTTTGAATCCTATCACAATTTCTTAAATCCCTTGTTTCTTATAATATAGGTCACCTCCCCAATAATTTTTTTTTTTAAAAAAGAAATAAAATTATTCGTAAGAAATATGAAAATATCGCAAAGTTTTAAGAATGCATCTCATTGGAGTAAAGCACCAAACAAACTTTTGACACGTTTCCTCCATATTAGTTCTAAAGTGAAGCAGCCATGATATTTGTTAACGATTGCTCCTCGTCCATTCACTTTTTTTTTGGGGGGACATTTTCATGCTTTTATGGCTTTTTTTTGTGCTTTATATCAACATATAAAAGCAATAATATTATCAAATATATAAACATTAAACAGAAATCCGTTACGACATATTTCTGAATTTTAATTTATATCTCCTTATATTATATCCCAATAAAACTTTTGTTTACGATATTCTGTAAAATGCGCACTATAATAACAACCGATTTCTAGCCAAAAAGTAACAATTTTAGATAAATATTTCGTAAAATATCTTAGTTTTGATTCATACATATCTTTTCCTGAATTATTAAAAAAAACAGAAATGTTTATACATATATGTTAGAGCAAATAGCTTTTTCTGCCACAAAATTAGTTACGAGTGCTATATCTGCCACAAATCATGTTTTCGTGCTATATCTGCCACAAAACTAGTTACAAGTGTTATATCTGCCACAAATCGTTTTTCCGTGCCTTTTTTGCCATGGAACATTTTATGAGTGCTAAAAATGCCACAAAAAGAGGGAGGGTGAAAGGAAAAATAGGTAAGAGATCAAATTAATTTCAAATAGACCCAAAAATCACATTTTTATATTTAATTGGGTACACAATTTATTTTTTAAATAATTGACCCCTTCTTCCCAAATTTATCAAAGCCTCCACCACCTTCTTCTTCCTTCTCCTCCCACCTTGAGCCGCTGCCACCACCTCCCATCCCGCCACCCAATCCTTAACCCCCTGAAAATTAACCAAGAATAGCAATACATATGATGAAAGCACTTCTAGGTCTATATTTCAGACACATGTAACAAATTTCACAATGCTTTGCTGCTGTAACCTTTAGAAACTGTTTTACAAAATACATATAAGTCAAATCAATAAGAAAAATGCTAATCAATTTGTACTACATGATTAACCAAGTGCTTTGCTGCTAAAACCATCAAAAAAATTTAAACAAAATACATACTAGTCAAAGTACTAAACAAAATGTAGATTAGTTTGCAGTACATAATTAACCTAACAGAGATGCTTTGCATCTGAAACCATTAGAATTCTTGAACAAAAAGGACTCTCGCAAAGCAATATGCAAAATGCAGACCAATTTTCCAAGAATATCTAATTGTTCTTAGGCATTTTTGCTAGGCTATCACCTTCACCACGCCTCTCCAAAATCTTCAAGCAGTCATTTTTTGGCATATTTGGTACTCTTTGGTATGGGTGGGGACAGGGATTGGGTAACGGGATGGGAGGTGGTGGTGGCTCGATGTGGGAAGAGAAGAAAGAAGAAGGTAGCGGTGAGGGTTTTGGTAAATTTGGGAAGAAGGATCAAGTATTAAAAATAAAATAAAATAAAATAAGGTACCCAATATAATTTAAAATTTTGATTTTAGGGTCTATTTGAAATTAATTTGATCTCTTACCTATTTTTCCTTTCACCCTCCCACTTTTTGTGGCAGTTTTAGCACTCATAAAATGTTTCATGGCAAAAAAAGGCACGGAAAAACGATTTGTGGCAGATATAGCACGAAAACGTGATTTGTGACAGATATATCACTCGTAACTAGTTTTGTGACAGAAAAAGCTATTTGCTCTATATGTTACCATCCTTTAAATTCCTTTACTCAAGAGTCAAGAGGAACCCTCCGCACCCACCCGCTCTCTCTTTGCTTTTTACCTGAGAAAAAAATTGCACTTTTGCTTGTGGGTCAAGATTCCTTAGCCAAAAATTGCTTGAACTGACCCATGGAGTAAAAGATCTACAAAATTATTATTATATAAATTAACACTAAAAAAGAAATTCCGCAAACAAAGAACAATACTCCATTTCGGGAAAGCGGAAATATATCTAACTATTAATTTCAGCAGGACACTGTATGTAGGACGAAAATAACCTTACAATTACAAATCAAATTTTGACACACAATTAAATTGAAGGTTAAGAGAGTTAAGTAAATTTAGAGTAATTTTACTTCTATACTCCTGTATTTTTAGTAACATGTTCGGCACATGTTGCACTAGATCGAAAATCACCAGAAAAAATAGTGTCAGTTTATTTTTAATCAAATATAAATATTATAGTGATATATTTAACCAAAAAAATAATTGAGTAACAAAAAACCGCAAAACATAAATAATTTAGCAACCAAAATAACTATTAAATCGCTTAATTAATGTCTAGCGAAGTCTAATTATCGATTGTTTTTTATTCATTTAGTTAGAACCACGTTTCTTATCGTATTAGATTTGATGTTCTTGCCTATTAATGCATTAAAAAAAAGGAAAAATGAAAATGTTATAGTCTCTTGTTTGGTTCAACTCTTGTTCTTCTAATGTCTTAAAAGTAAGCATGGAATTAGGGGTGGTGTCAAATCCTGTCAAAATTTTGAAAACTATATTTTCTAAAATATAAAAGGGAAATGTTTAACTGCTCAAATAATTTGCTATAATTGGCTATAAAATATCATTGATCTTCGGGGTTTTTTAAAGGATTTTACGTTATTTTTCACATTTACACTTTAATAGGCTATAAAATGCCCTTAACCCCCTGTTTTTATGAAGGATTTCACGGTATTTTATATTTTTACCCCAAATTATAGCTAATTAATTGGCTATATTTGAGCCGCCTAAGCACTACCCAATATAAAAGATGAAAAAGTTCCGAAATATTATTAACAAAAATTATATTTTTTCTTGCCTTACGAAGTATTATATATGTAAATTTTAGTTTCACTCCAATATATGAAATTTCTATCTCAATTTATGATTTAAAAGAAAACGAAACGGTTTCAGATAGTTAAAAACTCTACTTTTGTTTATAAGTAATTGATACATTTTCACTTTTTTTTTTGTATTTTCTAAATTATTTGATTAATTTCAAATTTTGATAAATATTTGTCTTGTTTCTTCCAAGTTTACCCTTAGTCAACTTTATTTAATACTATAATTTTTCAAACAATCCACACTTACGCATATCATACCATATTTTAATGACTATAATTAGAGGTAATTTATATTTTTTTTCTTCATAATTATTATTTTCCAATTATTTTATTGGTCAGTGTAAAAAAAGTGTATCAACTATCTAATAGTATTTTACATTCCTGTATGCTGACATAATAAAAAGATGTTCCCTAGAGATAGTTAAGAATTTGTTCTGTATAAATTCAAGATAAGGAACAGATTCAATGAATTAAATATATACCAAGCAATAGCATAAGCAAAAAGAAAGAAAAAAAAGAAGAATGATAGTAGTAGCAAAAAATAAAGATGATTGAGAGGTGTTGAGAAATGCAGTTCTCATCAGTGGCGGAGCCAAAAATTTGTCATAGGGGGGTCGAATTTCTTACTGACATTTTTTAGGGGACAAAATACAATATTTATAAAAAAATATCACAAAAATTCCTATAAAAAATTCGTCGTTTTTGAAAATTTTGGAGGGCTGGAGCCCCTCCTGCCTCCATGAAGCTCCGCCACTGGTTCTCATGCTAAATTTGTAGCATTTAGCGTGAAGAATCACGTAGACGTCCACTAGAATCTTTATGAAGCTTCAACGCATTCGAAATCCCAGAAATGGGTGGGCCTATCAGCCACTATCATCAACCTTCAACGCATTACGTTTCCAATGCTGATGCTTTTAGCCATTATTTTTGAGATTTTTAGATTTAGGGGTATTTAGATTAAGTCTGATTTGAATTTGAAAGTCAAACTGAGACACAAAATCTCTTTGAATTGAATATGAAAATGAAAATTAGACCATAAAATTCAAATCGAGACCCAATTCAATCAGACTCCTAGTGTAGAATTGAATTTGTGTTTTGCCATATATAAGATTTTCAAATTAGTTTGCTAGATTGACCATTGGTTCTTCAGTTTCTTTTTGTCTAAATCAGGGGTGTCCACTGTCGACAGTAGTGACTAATTCCTTAAGCCCCGAAAGTTCTCTACAGGAGTTCTCCGAATAGGTAAATGGTTGGCCATGAAGTTTATTTCATTCTCAAAGGTAGAAATCGAACTCCTAACCTAATGATTAAGGGACGAGATAAGCTACCACTATCGGTTTTTTAATTGTTGTTCATAATTATTCACTTTTTTAATTAATAAATTAAGAATCAACAATCAAAACTATATTCCGCATGTACAATCAAAACACAATTAACTTCGTTTCTTTTGTTTTTCTACTACTCGTTGGGTATTTAAACCTTGTAAGGTACTACGACCCTTGATTCCTTCCCTCTGCCCTCAAATCCATAAAGCTTTCGGCGGGAAATAAAGAAAAAACAACAAATTCTATTCAATTCATCATCAACAACAAAAAGCAAAAGCAACCTCTAATTATCTCTCTCTCTCTGTATATATATAAACCTGTAGTAATAGGAATAGTAGTAACATAGAAAGACAAAAGGCGATCTTCTCCCCTCTCTCTCTCCTCTTCAATGCAGCTGCCAAAAAGATGCCGAAAGTGAGAGAGGATACAAGTTCTTCAGTTTCCGGCTACTAATTCCAATTCTTCGCTTCCTTTTCTGCATTTCCATTAATTCTTCTCGTTTCAGGTTTGCTATTTCCTACCTTTTTCACTTCTTCAGATCTTCCGTTTTTATGTTTATTTGCTTTCCAATTTTGGATTCTTAGCTTTAGGAACAATTTAGCTCAACTCGGCAAAAAAATCGTCTGTCCCAACAATTCAAAATTCAGAATTCGTCAAGTAGCATCAGTTGCGGAGCCAGGAATTTTTCATAAGGGGAGCGAATTTCTTACTGAAATTTTTTAGGAGAGTCAAATACAACATTTATAAGAAAATATCACAAAAAAAATTTCTCATAGAAAATTCGTCGTTTCTGAAAATGCTCCTTAATAGCTCCGCCACTGCGTAGCATACTAGTTAAAAAAAGTAGAATTGAAGAGAATATTCATATAACAAATTCTCGATTCACTATTTCGTGTCTCGTTCTTTATCCTATCAATAAGAGTTATCATGTGTTAATTTTTAATTAAAAAATACATTAGAACCTCAAAAAAAAATTAACACGTGACAATTTAGATAGACAAGGTGTCAATTTCTTAGTCCGTGAAGATTGTTCATCATTTGTTCATTTCTTGTTCCGATCAAACTTCGCCATGAGATTTCAATTATAAATGATCTGTAATTAATCTAGCTACTTCGTAACTATAATGTGAATTCTGTCGATTAATTTTCAGATAACATAAAATTGATTCCTTAGCCTTTTTTTCACCTAATTATTCGGATAGAAATGAAGAGAAGAATTTAATTTAGGGAATATTTGGTAGTATTGTTGGATGATGAAGAAAACAACACGCATTCTTCAATCGTTCTGGGAATTTGGGGGGTTATTTTGGTACTTTCGATTTTTATTCTTTACGGTTCAACAAGCAAGCTCCGTCACGTGCGTGTCACGTGTTTTTATGTGCTTGTCTAAGAGCATAAAGAAATTCAGTTGGGACAGGAGGAGCTTCCTCGTGTCGTGACTATCTTGATCGACATCTCGATTTGGCTTTCTCCAAGATCTTTGATGCGTTGCTATTATTTTTTATTTTTTTAGTAACGGAAGATTGATTTTTTTAGTATTGAAAAAGTTGTTCGAATCTTTTATCCTATTTTTTTTTTTCACTGTTCAATTAACAATAAGATATTAAGTGTGATCTAAAATAGATAGTGACATTTAAAGGAAAAGTGAAACCCACAACAGCCGTTACAAATGAGAGAGAATGAGAACGGATGCCTTAGAGTAGAGGGACAGTCTACATCGAAACTTATTAGTTCGAATCAGAAGTGCTACGCGAAATACATTAGCCTTCCTTGTTTGATTTTTGGGATCTCAACTATTATGTAATTCCACCACTTAAAATTTGATAATCCTTCTAATTAATAATTAAATAGATGCACCTAAGGAGGGGATCCTTGAAGAAAATGTAACTTATTGAGGGGAAAAATAAGAGTAGCAGGTGGTAGTTTAGGGATTGGAAACCTTGGAAACTGCAAATACCATTTTTAAGAAAACAAAACACAAAAAGAAATAAAGAAATGCAAAATCCTATATTAATGGGAGTTTAGAATCATTTTATTCATTCAGGAAAGAGGTCAGTGTAAAGATCAGGCAGTATCCTCTGCAAGTGGTCCACAGGTTTGACAAAAGGCCCTAAAAGAATAAGGGTAGTACAATAATTTGTTTGTCAGGCAATGTCCCAAATTCATAAATGTACAGTAATAATTTACTGTTGAATTTAACTGACTTTCTGTAGAGCGTTCACACTTAACTGATCAGTTTCATGCCCCCCACCGTTTTTTCTAGTTCAGTAAATACTGCCCTTTACCCTTTTGATGTTTTGGCCATGAGATGAGAGTTTGTTTCTTGATGTTTGACAATGTATGTCTATTGAGAATCCCACATCGGCTAGCTTGTGAGTATATTTGTAATATACAAGGCTTGGGCAATCCTCTCCTTCTTGAGGTACCTTTCGAGGGATTGAGTTAGGTCTAAATCCATTTTTAACCCACCGATATTCACGCTCCAGATATCCAGGACGTGAGGGGCTTCTTGAGATCTTGAGTTAGCTCCTAGTCCATTTTTAACAATGTCACTGATTGGACTTGGACAGGACAATTCTGTTTTTTCCTTCTAAACATTGAAGATTGTTTGTCTTTTTGCAGTGGAACAAGAACTAATGGGAATAGATTCTTACCTCTTTTGCATCTCCATTTGAGCTTTTTATTTGCAATGACAAACTCATTGTCAAATTCAAAAGCTGATCAAATGGAGGGCACAACAAAAAGTAGTATCAGTGAGAGGTATGCGAAGCTTGTGGACGGATCTTGGCTCAGTCAATTCTTCCATGGTTCTAATCCTTGGATGGCTAGATATGTCTATGGCTTGATATTTCTTGTTGCAAATTTGCTTGCATGGGGTGTTCGTGATTACGGCCCTAGTATCTTGACAGAAATGCGGAGTAAGATTAATCCATTTATTGTTCTGCCATTGTTCTTATCAGATCTCCATCAACAATGTCAGAATGCTAATTGTCTGGTGCCAACTGCAGGACTCAAAGAATGCAAAGGGGGAACAGAATGTCTGGGAGCAGAAGGAGTTTTAAGAGTTAGCTTGGGATGCTTTGTATCCTCTTTACATCTACTTGTTTATATTTCATTTTCAAACAGAGATCAAATTTCAATAGGATCCTAACAAGGCTACTCGTAATTGTCTTCTTATATGATGGAAAAAGATACTTTTAGGTACAAACGGCTTATCAAGAATGATAACTAGCAATGTGAAACCCATCTTTAATTGTGGAAAGAACTATTTGCTTATGATTCAAAAAAAAATGTTGAATCTCTTAGTAAGCCCTTAACTGCTCCTTTAGCTGTTTTATTTCACTATGTTTCTATCTACTGCTGGTACTTCTAAGTTGCATGAGCGTAGAGAATTATGGCACTCTGGGTGGTGGTCTATCAAGATTTTGATGATGTTAGTGTTGACTGTAGTACCTTTTCTTCTTCCTACAGAGGTTATTTCACTTTACGGTAAGTGTTGTGCAGCCTAAAATCTTCATATCTGCCCGATTCGTTTTCTGTTTTTATCATTAGATATAAAAGTTGGTTACATTGTAATTGATGTGATGTTGAATCTGTTTGTTCTGGCAGGGGAGGTTGCTCACTTTGGTGCTGGGTAAGATTTGTCTCCAAGAGACTTGTTTCTCCACACTGCCTGGATTTATTTTTCTAACGCTCTTTTCTGAATGTTTGTGCAGGATATTCTTGCTGATCCAGCTAATCAGCATAATCAGTTTCATTACTTGGCTGAATGATTGTTGCCAATCCGAAAAGAATGCTGAGAGATGGTATGCAATGTGTTCAGACATCTTCAATTAGGATATGCTTGCAAGTGAGGTTTAAGAGTAAGCTAAAAACATGATCACATCCCATGGGGAGGATGTTGTTCTAGCTGGATTATGTATATCCCAACTGCACATGAAACCTCTAGCAACTTAGCTTGGACATCATTTTAGAACTTGATGTGCATAATAGATCAGCAGCTTTTTAGGCTCTATTTAATTGATCTTCAACAACCACCTTCTACTATAACTTGTGACCTATCACTTATATGAGAATTTCTTCTGCTTGAATTCATTTTAGCAATTAGATTCCACTCCTATCTGATCACGAGTCTTTACTGCAGCCACATCCATGTGATGTTACTTGCCACAACGGCATATGTTGTCTGCATACTTGGGATCATTATGATGTACATTTGGTATACCCCAGATCCATCTTGCTTGCTTAACATCTTCTTCATAACCTGGACACTAGTACTTCTCCAGCTCATGACCAGCGTATCACTCCACCCAAAAGTAAGTTCCCAGTCCTACTATCAAACGTTTCCATACATTTTGGTCACAACTCATTTTTCTCAGTGTTCATTTTGATTTATTTTTAAAACAGGTAAATGCAGGTTTTTTAACTCCAGGGTTTATGGGATTGTATGTTGTGTTCCTTTGCTGGTCTGCCATCCGAAGGCAAGATTTTGATCTTAATACTTGTTATAACTTTTCAATGTTCGAACCTTTCTTTCTTAATATCCCAATGCTCTTCCTTTTTTGACTTGCTTTATAGTGGTAATGGTGGTTTAATAATCCAATATATAAAGCTTATCCCAGCTGTATACGTTTAAGGAATTGTTGGGAATGCATCCAGTGCTTATGTCTTGTTTGAAATGTTTGACAACCATTTCAAAATTTCGATGGTATACATATAATGCAAAGATTTGTCTCGGCTCTTGACTTTTTGTGAACTTTTGTTTTGCTTTTTTTCTTGTATCCAGGTGCTTAAATTCTTATAGCTCCAATATTTACTAAATAAACTGAAAACTTGGTTGATCTTTTATGTCACAGTGAACCATCAGAGGAAAAATGCATCAGGAAAGCACAAGCTAAAGGAGACTGGCTCACCATTGTAGTAAGCTTTATAACCTAAAACAAATCTTTGTTATAGTTATAGACATAGAAAATGCTTGATCTAGTCATATAGCTGTGGCGTCAAGGATGCACAAAATGCTAAAAGCTCTTATTGTGATGTAAATTTTGCTTCCTCAAATGTCTCATAAAAGTTTCAATATTGGATTACAAGATAAGTCGAAACAAACAGGCTTCTTATTATTGTGATTTTTTTTTGGGTACAAGAGGCGATGCAATCTGAAAGGAAAATCTTTGCCATATGCTGAAGTTTGTTAAATTCAGTTTGCACCATTTTCTTACCTATTGATTATCTGAACTTGCAGAGTTTTGTTGTTGCTTTGCTTGCAATTGTTATCGCAACCTTTTCAACAGGCATCGACTCAAAATGTTTCCAGGTTTATCTCATTTTTACCTTTTTCGTCTAATATGCAAACCCCAATAATGTGGATCTGACAACAGCATACTGCAGTTCAGGAAGGACGAGAGTGAGGAGGAAGATGAAGTCCCTTATGGTTATGGATTTTTCCATTTTGTTTTTGCCACTGGAGCTATGTATTTTGCCATGCTATTGGTTGGTTGGAATACTCATCATTCTATGAAAAAGTAAGTTTCTTCATTTTCCTGAAAATTTCCTATTCTCTCTTCTAGTTTGCATCATATTAAAAGATGTTTACGGCCTCAAATACATTGTCGGATTAACTTATTTTTGCATTTGATTTGGTAATTGCTTGGAAGAAATATATGTGCTACACCGTCCTGTTTAACAATCATGTATGAGTTCTCGAGTATTTGAAGGTTTAAATTCCTGTAATACATTCTGAAACTTTCTTCTTATATGACCTTTCTGCAGGTGGACAATCGACATCGGATGGACCAGCACTTGGGTAAGGATAGTGAATGAATGGCTAGCTGCATGTGTCTACAGTAAGTACTTCAGCCACAATAAGCTTAATTGATCTTTCTGTCTGAAATTAAACGTCAGTTTTTATATTTTTAAAATAAATCAGAATGTCCGTATTCAACATATTCCATTTCATATTTGCTTATCACTGAAAATTTGTGATTCAGTATGGATGCTTGTAGCACCAATTATATGGAAAAGCAGGCAAGTAGGGGAATCACCAGTGTGATAGTTAAAGTAAAAAAGAATCTCCCCAAGATGGGAAAAAATGAAGAAAATATTTGTTGGAAAATTTGATCACCATGAAATGATTTTGCCAACTTTATGCAAGTCTTTTGGGCCTCAGATACGATCATTGATTCTGAATTCCACAAATAGCCAAATTCTGAGGCCATTTCATATCTCACTGATGTAAAATTCTTGATCTATAGTGTTTGAAAGGACTCCAATGCATGTGAATATTTTATTGGTGGAGCACTACAGAAATTCTTACGTATCAAATTCGATTTAGTATCATTACCGATTCTGTATACGTACTACCACCATAAGGTGAGCAGATATAGGGATCTTTCCATGTTACTCTGGTATTGTGATTGGGTCCTTTTTTACCTTGAGATACATAATGTCTTTTTAATGAGAAATCACGCATGTTGCGTTACATATTTCATATTGTCGTTAACAGAAAAGCAGATAAACTCGAAACATAAATTTAGATAACTCATAAGGGAAAACCGCTATATGTATACACCAATATTTTTTTTGTTTTTTCTCAGATAACATTAACCTTTTTAATAAGATCAAAATAGCGCTACAATTTTACGAGTTAGCTCCGTTTGTCAAATTAAGGATTTCGGCCAAAAAGGTCACGTGTAAGTCACATGTGACCGTGGCTGGGGGTTAAAATTGTCCAACGATCCATTTCCATTAAACCCGACCCAAAACGTATTACCCACCCATTTAACCCGACGTATATAAATGAAATAAACTCAATTAACTTCATTCTAAACCTAAAAACAAATCAAACTAACCCTAATTTGAAAATTTCCTCTCAAACCCTTCCCAAACCCAACTGAAAATCAGCTACGAATTCATAGATTGTGATAAAGAACCCTAGAGTAAACATGCATATTCGTCTTCCACACAAGGAAAATCCAACATACAGTAAGAAATCGTTGAAATCTCTTGTAGAAGATGAATCGTTTTTGCAGATTCAAGGATGTTTTTGAGTTTGAACTATATATACTGGTGTTTAGTTTTAAGTCGTCATTTGTGTTTGTAGAGTGAAAAAAATTTCTCAAAAAGTTGTATCTTTGTCTTTTTAGTGTCATTGTGGTCCCAGAAATGTACTTTTTTTTATTTATAAAAAGGAGCTCTGATTTTTTAGATTCCTTGTATTGTAGCTGTTTTGTCTTGTTTATTTTTTGAGTCTTTGTTGTCATTTGTGGTCCCAGAAATGAAAAGTTAATACCTTTGTAGTATTAAATAGGTTGTTTGGGGTGGTCCCCAAATTAATTGATACTTTATCGGTAATTGAATAAATTAAAGTTTCATTTCTGTGTAAGAGTATTTTTTTGGTTTTTCCTCTTTTGTTTTCTGGTATTTTGCTAATTTTGAATTTTTTTTTTTTCGCAGCCCTGTCAGATATTTTCAGTTTGAAGGTATTTCACGGTGGTAAGTTTTCTGTGAATTTGAATGGTCATAAGGAATATGTGGGTGGTTCTGTAGATTATTTTGACTATTGTCACCCTACTAAAATGACCTATGAAAGTATTAAATATATGTATAATAAATTAGGTCATAGGAGGGGGGTTAAGTGTTATTATGATGTTCACTTTGCTGGGGGAGAAAAAATGGTCATGCCAATTATGGCTCCAATAGATGTGTCCCTGTTGTGTGACTATGAGTCTAGTAAAAGGGAGGTTGAGTTGTATATTGTTATAGGCAAGGGTGGTAAAAGTAGTGTTCCAAAGTAAAAAAAAACAGCGAAAAAAACGGACTTTGTATAAGGGAGTAGTAGTTCACATGGTAAGGGTAAAGAAACTGATAAAGGAAAGAAAGTTGTGACACCAAAAACAAAGAGTGTAAGCAAAAGAAAAGGTCCCTTAAGTAGGAACCTAGATTCTGAATTTGAGGAAGTACAAGGGTTGGGTGGCTACAATTCTGCTTCTGACAATGATTATGAATCTAGTGAGCCTGAGTCTAGTGATGCTGAGTCATTTGATGAATCAGATTATGATAATTTAGATGATGACCATAGGATAATTGCTGACATAGAGAAAAAGAAAAGCGAGACTGAAAAAAACAAGAACAAACAGCAGAAGGCTGAAACAAGCAAGGGTAAGTCAAAGAAGGTTACTTTTGATTTTGTTGATGATTCTGATACATCACATTCAGTAGAGTATGATTCATACGAGTTCATCAGTGGGAGTTCATCTGAGGAAGAAGTGATGGAAGTTCAGAAAGAAAAGGTAATCAGGTTCAATCCTGAACTTGACATGAAAAATTCAAGTTTCAAACTTGGGATGTTGTTCAGTAACAAAGCTGAATTGAGAGAATCTGTGAGGAACCTTCAGGTGGTTAAAGGAAAGCCTTTGAAGATTAGAAGATCAAATGCTGATTCATTTCATGCAACTTGTTCTGGAAGAAAAAATGAGTTGTAGATGGGAGTTGTATGCTGCAAGACAAGGCACTAGTTCTGATTGGCAGATTAGAAAGTTGTCAAAGATACATATGTGTAGTAGGTCAACCAGCAAAAAACTTATTGGACCAACATATCTGACAAAGAGATATGTTGATGAATTCAGAAATTCAAATGGTGTTAAAGCTTCTGGTTTTATAAAGAAGGTTCAGAGAGAGTTATAGTACAATATCTCTCATCACACTGTTTATAGGACCAAAAAACTGGCTGTGAGAATGATTGAGGGAAAGTTTTGTGAACAATATACAAAGCTTTGGGATTACATTGAAGAACTTAGGGCAACTGATCCTAATACTTCAGTTGGGTTGAAGACAGATTGGGATGGTAAAGATGAGAGATTTTTCAGGTTTTACTTGTGTTTGGGAGCAGTGAAACAAGGGTTTTTTAATGGATGTAGGAAAGTTTTGGGGTTTGATGGTACACATTTAAGAGGCCCAGATCCTGGCATCTTATTGACTGAAATTGGCATTGATGCCAACAACTATTTGTATCCAGTGGCATTTGGGGTGGTTGAACAAGAAACAAAGGACAGTTGGTTGTGGTTTCTGGAGATGTTGAAGATAGATTTGAAAAATTGAGGGTGATTGCCAAAACTGGACAATAATAAGTGACAAGCAAAAGATGATGGTATTTCTTTCAGTTTCCTATACTTTAATATTTTTTACATTATTTAACTTATTTTTTTTTACTTGCAGGGGCCTTCTTCAAGCTATACAAATTCAATTACCAGGGATTGAAGAAAGGCATTGTGTAAGGCACATCCACCAGAACTTTAAAAAACTATTCCCAGGTAATGCACTTAAAGACCAGTTGTGGAATTGTGCAAAATCTAGTCATCCTAACCAGTTTCTTGATAATATGGAGAAATTGAAAAATCTGAATGAAGATGCATATGATTGGTTAGTGAAAGGGTGTCCTCCATCCACCTGGTCTAGGGCATACTTTAGGAACACAACAAAATATGACTTACTGTTGAACAATATGTGTGAGAGTTTTAATTCTGTCATTCTATATACAAGGACCAAGCCCATACTGCACTTGTTAGAGGATCTTAGGTGCTATCTAATGAATAGACATGAAGAGAAAAAGAGTTGGATTAGAAAGCAAGTTGGTCTTTTGTCCCCTAAGATAGACAAATACCTAGACAACATAACTGAGAGAGCTGCTGAATATACTGTGAGTGGGGCTGGTGGGAAAAAAGTATGAGATTGGTGGACCATGGGGGGACAAGTATGCAGTAGACATTGAAAGTAAAACTTTTGTGTGTAGAAAGTGGGAGCTTTGTGTTATTCCTTGTCATCATGCACTTGCAACAATAATGACTAGAAATGAGGATGCTGAAGTGTATGTAAGTCAAGAATATCACTTGTTCACTCTGATGAAGGCAAATGAACCAGTAATCAACCCTATTAGCGGTGAAGACTTGTGGCCTGGAACTGGTAAGAGGGCACCTTTGCCTCCAAAAAGACTGGTTCTGCCTGTTAGGCCTAAAAAACTTAGGAAAATGGACAAAACAGAAGAAAGGCAGCAAAACCAAAGAAGGTTAGGAGAGATTTACCAGAAAAATTGTCAAGGGCGGGAAGATCAGTGATGTGTAGGGGCTGTAAACAAAAGGGCCGTACAATAAGGAAGTGTCCATCAAAACCTGTTGAGGGTGAGGGATTAGGTGCCATTCAAACTAATATGAACAAATGTGGACTATGTCTTGAGTTTGGACACAATAAGAGGACATGTCCAACCAGAGACAACCCCACTGAACAGGAACCAGACGAAGAGGTATGTTCATGCTATGCATTCATTATAATTTTGTTTAATCTTTATTTTCTTAAAGTTAAATGTTTTTTGCAGAACTTGAATTCTGAAGAAAGTGCTGAGTCTGATGATGAGAAAATGGAAGAGGAGTCTGAGTAATATTATGAAACAAATGATAATGACGAACTTTCAGTTTTTGAACCACTTGAAGAATCAAATGATGAACAAGATGGTGGTGATGAAGAAGAACTTGATGGAAATGTTGAAAAATCTCAAGTTGCTGCACAAGAGGGTGTTGCAGCAACTCCTACTCAGCCAGAATCTCAGGTTGACCAAGCTGAAATAACAAATGAAGTCCCTGAACCAAGCAACCCTAAGCCCAAAGGAAAGACTTGTTGCCATAAGCCATGACACAACCAAAGGACATGCCCAAGTGAGAGAGATGTTTGGATTCACAACATCTCTTATTTTTAGAACTTGCTAGTAATATTTTTGGCAAAATTTGAACTTGTTAACTTGGCAAAATTATAATATAGACATTAAAAAGTGTAAGACTCTGAAGTCATTTTTTGCTCAAAAAATAGACTAAAAATAATTGTTTTTTCAATGAAATAAATATTTTGTAGAAAGTTTTAATATAAAGAAACCATAAGAATGACAAAGAATAATATGGATACGAAACGATAGGAAATAAATAACCTTTGGTGCAAACATTGATGAAACATGGAGTAAAATTGTGAAGATAAATTGATGGACTTGTTTGGCTTGTTAAAAGTACACTTATTCCTTTATTTTTTGGCATTGTTGCAACTGTTGCAACCATTTTGGGAGATTAACTTTTTGTTGTTCTATCAAGTTCAAATTTTTTTTATATAATTTTAGTTTTGTTTTTGTAACACCTCGTCCCGTGAACATTTTGAATCACTTTACGATTTAAAATTAGATTTTTTAGTTCGTGAATTATAGGAATGACACCACTTATATCTTAACAATTTTGGTTAAAATTGTAACAAACTTAAGTGTGTAAGAGACTATAATATTTATAAGATTTCATCAAAAAATTCATAATTACTAATAGATTATAATATAACTTTTGATGTGTTATTTACACGCGTGAGGTATACACGTGCCCTAGATTTTTTTTTTTGATGTATTTTTTTGATTGGGAGGGAGTGGAAATAAATGTACTCCCTCCTTCTAAATGGCCTTTTATTTTGGTCTAATCATACAAAAAAGGTCTTTGGGGCCTTTTTATTCAAACTTGTTCTTTTTGGATTCAACAATCAAACATGATATATATTTTAATTTTCATAGTAAATATTTATTTTTTCTTCTCGAGAGTCCTTCTCTTTGATGTGCCATGCACGTTAATGACAATGAAAACTTTGTAGCTTTGCCATTTTTTTTAAAGCCAGAGGACTTGGAGGTTTATGAAGCACTGATCAGTAGAGTGAAAATGGTGAACAAAATGTGTATAACTCTAGTCTATAAGATTTCATAAAAAAAAAAATTTGGCTCTGCCAATGTTTATATGCTTTTATTAATTTATTTTGTCAATGTTAATTGTGCCCTCCCAAAACAAAAATTCTTGGCTCCGCCACTGCCAAGAGGTACGAACCGCAACGGGCTTTTGATTCAAGCAATTACAAAATTTGGTGGGATTCAATGATGTTTTCATGGTTCTTGATGCATTTGAGTATGAGGAAGACATACCTTGCAAAGTATTTTGTTCTCACGAAAGGGGAGCTTCGGATTTGTTTTAATGGGGAGCTTGGGTCTATGAAAATGGAGTAAGGGATATCATTTTGGGGGAAGAAAGAGTAGTTAGGGTTTTGTATTTCGAAAGGAAATAAATTTTGGACAAAAATGCCCTTAAAATGGGTTGTATGTGCGTTGCACGTGACCATTTTGGCCTGAAAATCCTTAATTTGACAAACGGAGCTAACCCGTAAAATTATAGCGCTATTTTAATCTTATTAAAAAGTTAATATTATTTAGAGAAAATCAAAAAAAAAGTTGGTGTATATATATAGCGATTTTCCCTAACTCATAACTAAACATAAATTTTGAATTTTGTAAAAAATATTTCTTTTTACAAACAATTTAATTTATGTGATATTCAAGACGTTTTATTTCTAAACCACAACATATATATCCCACTCGTGAATAAAACATTCCATATTTGATGATAATGCAAAAGAAAAGAAGGTAAAAACTTTATTTCACCCCCAAAAAAAAATTGTCAACTACCCACCAAAAGCACCCTTTGGGTTTCAACTACCCACCAAAAACCACAAGGCTTCTGGCCACTAATAAAGCCCCACGTTCCCCTAGTTAACCACAAGGCTTCTGGCCACTAATAAAGCCCCACGTACCCCTAGTTAATGATCAAGTCCATTATTACTTAAGCCGCGGATTTGGATTCTCACCAAGGTAGTTAATCCTCGTGATAACATCTTTGTATCTCGCCAACTTCGGACCTCTTAGTTGGCACCATCTACCCACCATAAATCGCACTAAAGACCTTTCCGATGATTTAATTATGAAAAAAGAGATATACCCTCGATGCATGGAGTATCTAGGGGATAGGGGTTCCAATCCTACGAGTGCATGGGTGTATTTGGTTTAAAAATTTTTATTTGAGATTTTTGTCTTAAAAGCATGAAAGTTGAATGTTTGTGAGAGGAGATGCACTACCAAAGTAAAAAATATATATTTAAAGTGACACAAATATCACAATTTTTCTCTTAAAAACAATTTTCAAAAAGACCCTTAAAATATTAAAAGTTTTTAACATAGCCCTATAATATATATATATATTTATACATAAGCTCGCTCCCAATATTTGTTAGATTCGTCTCTGCCCCAATACGCATGCTTCCAAAACCGCCCTCCCCTCCGCAGGTACAAACAAAATTACGAATTCTTTTATTTCACTAAGAAATAAAACCCCTCGTGAAAGATTTACAAACAGAATGCCAAGCTTCTGTTGCATTTCGCCACATCGGCAACTAATTACCCATGAAATAAATGTTCTGACGAGTTGAGAAGCTCTTAAATAGGCAGATGAGCAAAATATTCCATAAGCTGTGTCACATAGTACAATGTAATCTTGAAAACATTCATATGCAGTAAATGGCAAAATTTCCAAACTTCATTGAGATGTTCAGGAGATCGAGCATCTGCAGACACTATCCACGTCCTAATCAACAGTCCGTAATCTATAACAGCCTCAAGCATCAACATTTTAGAAAAATAGAAGGATCTGTCAATAAATAATATTAACAAGACCTACCTATAAAACCTTATCCAATCGAAGGAAGCTAAAGATATGAACAAATAAGCAAATACAAAAAAACATTCTACAACAATTACACCCTCATACAATACAATAACTGACTTGACTCGCAAGAGAAAAGAATAATGATAATGGCAAATAAAAGACCTAGCAAGTAAAATAAAGTGACAACTCAATGGAAAATAAAAAAGACCAAGCAAGAAAGATAATACATCTTAAATGCAAACAACAGCAGCTCGGATATTGGTGAAATGCACTGCTGTTGAATCACACCGTCCTTGAATGCGAAATGCATTAGAATTCACAGGGAGCTACTCATCCTTTCTCAATAACAAAGTGCTCCAGACCTGACTATCTTTTATACAGCACCAGAAAACCAACAAGAATGGAACTTCACCCACTTGCGAATGCAAACCCTATTCCAAGAACCGAAAACTTCCACCAAATGGTTTCAACGGAAGCAACGAGGTGATGCTTGACTAACAATTAGAGTACCACTTTGGCTCACTCACCCAAATGGGTTGCCGCCCATAGAAGAGTAGTAGGTATTTGGTGCAGCAGGTGCTGGTTGTAATCCACCAAAATGTTGATTTGAGATAGGTCCAAAAGTAGCACCCTCAGGGCCAAAGTTTAGCTGTCCATGTGGTCTGCAAGGAAACGGAATGTTGCAGAGTATACAAACTATTTAGGAAAAACACGTGCACACACAAAACAAAAACTTCACATGTTCATATTACACAATCTGCATAAAAAGCATTATTTTTTGTTCAAAAAAAATGAATGGATTTTCAGATAATACAAGGGAATTTATAAAGGCAGCTTTTACAGTCAAAATCTCCTTTAATAGATAGGTGGTCAGCACGTGCTGAATTATATATTATGTTTTCTGACCTTTAATTGAGAAAAACAACGTAGACAAAAGAGAATAGTCACCTTGATGGCATGTTACCAGGTAGTTGTTGTCCCATGTATGAATCTGCAGTAGTCAAAAGTGAATGAACGGGTAGATAATATTAAGTAATTTAACAAAGATGCAATTGATCAAACATATGTGAAATTAAAAGATGGCGTAAAGTACTTGAAGGCATCATGGTAGGAAAAGATTGCACGGGGGAAAGCATTGCTGGAGGGTTAGAAGCAGGAGCACCTAGGCTTGAAGTACGGAGAGGGCCTCCTGGAGCATGAACCGTAGGCAATGCACCACTCAATGATGTCATCGAAGGAAACTGCATTGCAGATAGATCTTATGAAATAATCATTTCCAAGACAAAAATTTGGAAGCTGAAAGAGAAAAGATAAACTCCTATCCCAATACACAGTAAAAATTTTCCAACAGAAAAACTTTTTGAGATTTAACTTTGCCAACAAATTAATACGCAAGTGAGTTGTAAATATTCTTTAAGAAAGTGATACAACTGAGCAAACTTGCGATGGTAACTGTGAAAATTAGTTCATGTGCCTCCATATCCTCTCAAAATCAATTGGTAAGGAGAGGTGTTAACCCATGAGCTTATATGTTATTTGGATCTTCCTTAGGAAGTCGATGTGGGATTTCATATTTCAACACTGGCCCTCACATCGAGGTGGGAGTCAATTTAAGGCCCGCCGCCCTTATTGGGTCGTACGGTGACCATTCGAGCCCACTTTGGACATTATGAGCCCATCATCCCGCCTAAGGGCCCACTCTGATACCATGTGAAAATTAGCTCATGGGCCTCCATATCCTCTCAAAACCAATTGGTAAGGAGAGGTATTAACCCATGAGCTTATATGTTATTTGGATCTTCCTTAGGAAGTCGATGTGGGATTTCATATTTCAACAGTAACTGCTAAAATCATGAAAATTAGTGAATCAGAAAGAGATAATTCCAGAAACCGAACCTTATTTAATTTGCGGTTGCTTGTTAAAAACAGTGCTCATGAGACAAGTATTACAGAATTTCATAACTCAGCAGCTAGTATTTTAAATGATTCAGAAAGTATCTAATTTCTTAAGAGAGGGTGATTCTCATTCTATCCTCCTTATTTATATTGCTTATCCACTTGTTTGCTATCTCCCAGATGCCTTCGAATTAAAATATTAAAAAAAAACACCTTACCATTATACTAAAGCAATGCAACCTAGCAAATTAGTCTAGCTGAGACAGATTTGCATACCATTGGGGCAGCAGCTGGAGCGGGAGCAGGAGAAGGATCACTATTGACATCAAAAGGATTTGTTGACTTCGATGCTTGGGGAAAAGCAGGTGGAGGCTGCAATAATAGATCAATCACAAGGGTTACTGCTGCACAATTAAACAAATCAGATGGAAGAGTGAAATCATGAATTGAAAGATACCATATGCATGTTGTATTGCATGGGAAAACCCATGCCATGGGGTGGACCACCATGCCAGCCTGGAACAGGTGCCGAGTACGATGGATAATTTACAGCAAATATATCCTAAATACAGATTATAAGCATTTGAAATTAATAATGAAAATTCAACACTTAAAAGTTAAACACAATGAAACTCATCATAAAAAAATGCTAGTATACCTCAGGCAGTGGTTTTCTTCCACTGGATTTAACTTCTACAGATGAGTTCTGTGCCCCCATTTCAGAACCAACCTCCAAGGCGGGCCTTATAACAGGTTGTGATGCTTGAAAAGATGCTGCACTAGGAAGTCCTTGTGAATTTGATGCAATTAATGGATTCCACTGCTGTAAAAATTTCAGGCCTCAATTTTTTTTAGCACAATAACCTTACCAAAAATAAATTCATTTAGAGGAGAATAGAATCATACATGAATGCTTGAAGGTCCAACAGCAGCAGGAACGGAGTGTTGTATTAAAGGCTGGCCACCCATACCAGGGAACATATAATGTGGCCGTGGCTGTGGCTGTGGCCATTGTCCTTGAGTAACATCATTTCCAAATGAGTTACCACCAGAAGTTGGCTGTGTTTGCATCAAACCAGGGGTTGATGCTGGTGCACCAGAGGGAAATGTCACTGAATGATTCACTGCTGCAGCAGGAGGAGCAACAGTACCAAAAGGCAACCCAAAGTGCCCAACTGGTGCAGGACCACCTCCAGTCAAGTGACCAGGATTCGATGCTGGCATTGACAATTCGGAAAGTACAGATTCCAGTGGGTTCGCACTCACTGGTGCTTGAGATCTTTTTACTTCAGATGCAGAATCAAAATTCGCCCAGTTATCACCTCCAGTCGGCGCAGTAGGCATGCCTGTACCCGATTGTTGCGGTTGTGGTATAGCTGCAGGGATGGGAGGTACAGGAGCATCATCAAAATCAATTAATGAAGTTTCCACTTTGACTTCAGCAGGGTTCCCGTTAGAGGAAGCCAGGCTACTTGAAGATGCAGTTCTCTGCAGAAGAAATATCAATTAATGAAATTTAGAGTCCGAATTAATGAAGTTTCCCACTTTAGAGTTTTGGCAAATAATAAAAGTCCGAATATGAAAAGATATATATGAATAACGCTGCACTGCAATCAAATTCAAGAAAATAATTATGTCACCGGTGCTAGCACTGGCAGTAAACCAGGTTAAAGCAGATTGATGAAGAATTTGAAGATCGCGGCCCAAGAAAATAAATAAGTATCATAGTTTACTGGAGATGTACAGCACATCATGCCTATTTTCTACAACCTAGTCCAGGTCGAATTACATCACAGAACCAGCTACAGAGACAAGCAGTAGCTTAAGGAAGTTGTAGCCTAAATTCAACCACAGGAATCTCACCTGAGTGCGTGAAGCACCATTGACTTTTGGAGGTTCAATAACACGAAGGGGAGTTACATTCTCTCCCAAAATCTCTCTTATTGGTCGAAGCACTGGGGGGCTGGACCCATCCAGATCTCTTTGAAGGTCTGGCGACCTACCATCAAGCCCAGAACTTCCATCAGAAAGTCTGTTATCTTCAGATCCCCTTCCATTTCCGAATCTATCCTCACGTCTCCAATCACTAACTACGTCAGTACGAGCAGGACTTCTCTTGTGATCACTGTATGGTCGATTCCCTTGATCATATCCTGGACTCCTTCCACCAGGACTTGATCTATCACTATAACGACGTTCATTAGCATCATCATATGGTGGGCTCCTGGACCCACTCTGATAACTATCCATCCTCCTGTTCTCATTGATGTCGTCAGTTTCCCCCTGCAGAAAACCGATTGCAGTTTATGGATCATAATAGAATAAGCAAACATGATAACTAATGACTCCACAAGTACAAATCAGTCGTGTGACCTTGTAGAGGACATACCATAATTGACCTCTGCAAACAAGATAAGTACCGTGAAAATAAAATCAAACATTGGGGATAACAGGACTATACCATTTTTGCCCTTGGAGGCTTATCGGAGCTCCTCTCACCAGTAAATCTCCTTTCCACATAAACATGCTTAATAAAGGCGCGAAGCCTCTCCACGTTACTGGCAATGATTATGCAAGTCAGAACTACTTATACTTGAAAATAATAGCAGAATATGTTAATGACTATTAACCTGGCATCAGGAAGAGATTGACGTTGTGGATCCCACTCCTTCAGATAAATTTCTTTTGCACTCTGTAAATGAAAGAAGAAAGATAATGAATAAATCAAACTTCAGAAATGCTTCTACAGGCCTTAATAGTACAAAATATGCCTACTTACCGCATTCCCACCGCCTTGAAGTGCACTTACTTCTTGTGCAGTGAATTTAGCCATAGATACTGATTTTACTCTGTGGGTAAATTCCCGGCTGCACACAATTTGAAGTATAATCTCAGAGATAGATAGACAGCCAGGAAACGAGTTTTAGAACAATATGGCACACAATAACCACTAGCTAATAGATCTTTGCAAATGAAGGATGCAAATATAACCAAACTTACTGTATCCCACTGCAGTTTGTGCAAATAAATGTCCAGAAATTAGTACAGACATATTGAGGTCCCTGTTTGGAAGATTGACAAGTCAGATCAATAACCATTTATCATTTTCCATTTTCCTAGTAAAACTTTCACAAAACAGGAAAGCTTCTTCAACAAAGTTCCGCAGAAAATTACAGGGAAAAAATGAAAGCTATAAAATATTATAAAGGCTACTTAAATCAAGTGGCAATAATCTGTAAATTGCCTGTTGGTAGTTCACCAAATCAACACTTTGGTAGTTAATAAAAGGAACAGAAGAAGTGTTAGGCGACCATCTTCATCACCTTTTTTGTTCAAAAATGGAAAACCTGCTCTATCTTATGAGATTACCCACTAAATCATGAATGCAATAAGTTGGTAAATATACAAGTATTACTGACTTCAGAGCTTTTGCTTGAAAGAAAATATACCTTCCAAGTCTGTTCTAATTTCAACTAAATTAATTGTTACTCACAAAGCAAAAGACGAGATTCTTTAAGGAAAGTGTAAGTGAACTATAGTGCTATTGTGAATTCCCAGTCTCAAACATTTGAAGTCTCTGACTAAAGAACTCAGAATCTTTAAGAGGGTTTGTCTAGAAAAAGTACAAATAGGCAAATTTCTGATATCTAGAAAACCCTATTCTATCAGTAAGTATGGTATTAAGCTATTCCTGTCAGGATATTGATCCATACAAAAACTAGTACGTAGCGAATGATTAAAAGCCTTAAACAGTCAAAACTCCTTCCAGTAAAAGAACAATACAAACTGCAGAGGTTAGCAACAATTCCTTGCCATAGTAGAGATAATTGTGAAACCACAGAAAAAAACTAACAATATCTTGTGCAATAATCCAAATTTACATCAAGTGAAGTTATTCCAGATAAAGTTCTAAAAAGTAAGAACACCAATTGCAAATTCAGTGAACCCTCTTCCCTCAGCCAGAGCTACATGAGATGAAATCGTATTGACCTCCTTTCATCTCTGTTCAAATATCCTAGGTTGATATTAAGGACACAAGAGAATAGCATGGATATAGGAGCAATATTCTTTCCCATTTAAGCTTCCTATTTTTTCACGTTTCTTAAACCTTTAGGAAATATTACTGGTCGATAATTTGCTAAATCATGCTGATATTAATACATCTGTGTCTGCTCATCAGATAAAAGTATAAAACTGAAATGCAATGAGTCAGGCATAACACTCACAGGCCACTTATCCAATCAGTTTACTATTGTCTACAGAAATTGTAATTCTTTGCCACAACACATAAAATATATAACAATTCTTCAATTCATGAACGCAAATTAAATTATACTAGGAATCTAATTTGGAAAGTTCCAATAAATGCCTGCTGAGTACTTAAAAGGTATTTCCTCTCGTACGATTTCTTCCAAAAAAGACATATCATTCCATGGAGTGAATTCGCTTTCACGATTGTTAAATGTTTACAACAAAGAAGAATATTGTGAGTCTCATTCTTTAAAGCTCCGGCAATACTTCCAGATCCAATGGGCGAGTTTTATCACCAGAAATTATGCACAAAGAAACAGAAAATCAGCCATTTAAAATGGAAGGAAATTAAAATAATTTTAATTTTTCTGCCACCCTAGGCAACAAAGTTCAATTTTTCAAAATCAAATTAGCAATACCAATCAAACATTGATTCTCATCTCTCAGGTTAGAATTCTAGACATAAAAAACAAAGTATTCTCAGTAAATTCATGAAGGGGAAAACTCCATTGGATTTGAAATTCGTAGTTGAATTTTATTCTTTAGATATCCACATGACAAAAATCAGTGCAACAGAAATTGACTGTCAATTTCTGCAAAATACAAATGTGTCCGCCTTCAAAGACTGAGCTTGAGCAATTTATACTAGTTAACTATTAAGAAAAAACCAAAATACTACTACAACCACCCACCCTCTTTCAATGATCAAGGACTCAAAGAAGTAACTGAAAAGACCTATCGTTAGCGCCATCACTCCTCAGGGGAAATGCAGTAAGTTGTCAAAAACTGCTAAACACAAATCGAATTGTACCAAAAATCGCATAAAGCAAACCAAAAACATAATACCTAAAAACCTGTAAAACAAAAACAAAACTTAGCAATCACCGAACCAAGTTCTAATATGAAACAACATTAATCAAAGCACAAAGCACAGAAATCGAAAAACAAAGGAAAACAGTGAGCATACCAAGCTATTACAGTTAATACACCTCCGATTATCAGGAAGCTTGAGCAGATTTCGTATAATTCGCTCGTTCTTCTCATCCTCTTTTCGATTCGCCATTGCAAAAACCGCAGTTTTCCAATCAAATAAAAAACCGCAGCTCTCTCAACTCAATCCTTTACTTATTATTCAAAATCCGCAACTCACAAAAACACAATTCACTACAAAAATCAAAAGAAAATACTAACAAAAAATCAGTGATAAACGAAGATGAATCCTTCAATTACTAGTAAAAAATCAAACTTCCACAGCCATAGATCTGAATAGAAATAACGAAAATATGATGAACTTACAGAGGTGCGTTTCTTCTGCGTCTGCGCTGGAAGTTGACGTCAGATAAGAATTTTATTCTTCTTTATTGTAATTTTTACAGATCGAAAAATGACGGCTTTTGTACAGCTCAAGTTCTAGAGAGAGAGCCTTTGGCAAAAATGAGGATAGAGAGAGACTGGAGAGGCTGGAGAGAGGAGGGAATATAGGGTGTTTCGCGGAACACAGGGAGAACAGATGAAGACTCCGTTTGTCGGCTTTTGCCTTTCGGTTAGTTTGACGGTGTTTGGACTACGGAAATTTGAGGGACAATTCGTACAAGGCGACTAGACGTTATTGACTATTTTGACCTCGGATTTCGACGGAATTACGCCATTGTCTTCTTCTTTTCGTCGTGGCTGTGCAGTCCGGATCCTACGTGGAACAGTTTTTTTCAAAAATATACGAAAGTCATGAGGCTCATAACAAGTGTTTCGTGCGATAAAAATAGAATGTGTTTTGAGGTTCAAAATCAGTGGTTATTTTAAATTAATTTTAACTGTCAAAATTTTAATCCAACGGACGAATGAAGTTTCGCACATGCATAATTAACTCCTATTCCTCACTGAAACCAACCGCGTGGCTGTAGGGTAGTATTAGATTGAGTAATTTACAAAAAAGGAAAATTGATATGGGACTGAGCGTACAGTAGTGTCTGCTAGTCCCACTTAGCGCTGAATTGCGCCACGTCGCCCCTCCTCAAATTTCTAGATTACAGTTAAAATACAAAAAAGATATGGGACATGAGTTAAAAGTAAAAAATTGTCTCTCTCCTCATTTTATAGTGATGTGACAAATTTGTACAATTTTTTTACTTTTAATCGTGTCCATATCGAACAATCTTTTTGTATTTTAATCATGAATCGTGAGAGAGAGAGGCGACGTGGCAATTCAATGCTAGTAGATTAGCGCCTCTACCATGGCCCCTGATCCCATATCGAATTATCCTACAAAAAAAGGGTCTTCCAACTATTTTAAAAAAAAAAACTATTTTATTTATAGTATTTTAGTTTTAATAATATTTTTGCAATTTTTTTAGTTTCATATCTATTTTATTTTGATGGTTGTTGTTCTCATCTGGTGGAATATGCCAAAATCTCCGCTGCTCATACGGTGGATTGGGTGATGTTCGTTGTATGAGGACCAAAAATATCAAAAGAAAATAGATGTCGAACTAAAATCACATGTCGATGAGGTATTTAGTTGTCAATGTTGAAGTACAATAACGTAGAAGTTATTAATTTAAATTCTCTTCTCCGCATTTTAAATTTTTTTTATTTCTTGTAATAAATATAGTTTTCTTCTCAAATAATAATAAAAATTAAAAAAACTAAAATCATAGAAATATAGAATAATGACTAAGTCGCTACAATAAAAATAGTTGGAAACTATTTTTCCAAATTACTATATTGCGTATGACCATTTCTTTTTTCTTTTGTTTTATTTTCCAATTCTGAAAGATCGACTAGCATTTGTTAATTCTTACAAAGTTATATCAAAATGAGTATTTTACAAAAAAGGGTCTTTAAACTATGCTTAAAGCGTAACTTACTTGCCATTTATTCCCTTAATGATTATAATTTCATATCTTTTTTGTTTTTATATTTTTAGTCCTCACATAGTAAAAAAAATATCACATAATTCCGTCGCATGGACAGTAACAACTCCACCGAATTAGTCAATCGAATGTCCCTAAATAATAAATAAGCGGATAAGTGTAGGCACTAATTGGTCCAAGACTAACAAATCTTCTTCCTACACTTTTAATTGGCTACCTAATGAATCAAAGAAATAATTTTTTTTTTTTTTTTGGAAGTCCAACAGGGCATACACCTCAAGAGGGAAGAGAGTAGCACCTCATAAGAGGAGAAAAATATAACTCTAGAAAGGGAGACAATTTAAAGCATACCCTCAAATGCATGCAGAGAAGGTATAATGAGCAGACTAGTCACTTTCACTATGCAAGTGAGCTCATGATATCAAAGAAAGAATTGACTAGAAATATTTTCTTTCTTTTTAGCTGAATAATTGGGGCTAGCTAAATGCCGCCGCCACAATCGACATTTCTAATCCATGCAATGCAACGACGTCGTCGTCCATATCCAATGAGTGTCACAGTGTGTCACAAAGGACTACATAGAATTTCCATTTTATTTTCACCAAAAAAAAAGAAAAGAAAAAAGGAATTTTCATTTTATAAACAAAAAATACATAATTTCTCCACATTGCTGTTATTTCCAGATGCAACTCTAGACAACACATCAACAGCTTACCTCTTTTCTTTTTGGGCTAATTTCATAAAAGTTCATGAAGTCTGGGCAAAGAATACTACACCCACATTTGTTAAAATTATGAAATCAACTTTATATGTCACGTTAAAGATCATACTACATCTACATATATAAATTATTCTCTGTGTTCATAATAAAAATCATTCCAACTATTTTATCATATATATTAAGGAATGAGAATAAGAGGCTTTTTAAATTTTATAATCTAAAGAAATCTAATATATCCCTATTTAATCTTAATTTCCAACTTATCCATTTTTCTTTTTATTGCATAATATGAAAAAAGTAAAATTAGAAATATAACAGATATACATATTTAACTTGAAAAAAACTAGCGAAACTAAAACGACTTATATTATAATATCATTTAAAACATTACGAGAATAATCACGAAAGTTGTGTCTGTATATTTTATTTGTCTCCCCTCTAGTACATTAGTTGACAAGAAAAGGTCACGTCACATTAGTTAACAATATTAGGAAGGCCAAATGGTGTATTTAGTCCTGAAACAATTTTCGCTTGGCAAGGAGAGAGAATAAGGGATGAGGGAGAAGAGGGGGGGGGGGGGAGGCGGCAATGGGGGAGAAGGAGGGAGGAGGGAGACGGTGGCGGGAGGAGGGAAGAGGGAGGAGGGAGAAGAAGTTCCAATTTTTACAATTATGTATTTATTTTTAAGTATCTTTACAATTAAGTCCATATGGTATTAATTATCTAAAAAAATGTGAAGTTCCAATTTTGCCCCACATCACTTGTTGACTAACAACATTCAATATTTCAAAAAAAAAAACGGAAGGACCAATTCCAGGCCCATAATTTGATTGAGGATCTAAAAAGTTGCAAACAATCATTAAGGACCAACCTTTCCAAGCGAAAATTGTTTCAGGATTAAATACACCAATTGGCCAATTAGAAAATCTTCTTCTTTGTTTTCCAAACTGGATTACGTTGCAAGAATCAAGCAAATAAAAATAAGTTTCGTCTCTGTTTAATTAATTACTAAGATATAGAAGTAGTACTATATTGAGAGAAGCTTTGGGTAGATGAAAAGCTCTTTTAAAAAAGCAATATGTTATGAAAGCTTTGGTGTAGAAGGCATGTTCCAAAGAAGCAAAGTGTTAATGTCAAATTAGTTGGTTTCTCTCAATTTTGAAAGTAATAGTTGGTGTACCAAAGTTGCAAAGGTAGGCCATCCCATGACTACTATTTGTGTTTTAACTTAATCATAATTGAAAATATGACCATTAGATTATTCTAATACATCTTCTAATATATTGTCTAATATACTAATGAGATCATTTTCCAACATGTAGTGAAAAACCTTAATGAGAGAGAAAACTCAAAAATGGGAGAATAGTCTCTTTTCATTGATATGCAATATTTACAACATATCACTTATATACACATTTACTTTTTTGTGAATAAAATGAAAGGTAATTAATATATACATTAATTATAATTAATTAATTGAGTGATTTACTCATGTGATTATGATCTTGACAGTCTCCTTAACTTACTTCATGATGAGTAGTCGTAGTATGCCCCCAAACTGGACTTGTGAGAAAAGATGTCAATGAGACCAATGGCATTGATAAGAAAAGTAAATCAAATCAAAGAGGGACGAAATTTCTGGTGAAGATGTTAGCAGATTGAGAGTGGGCCGAAATGGGTAAAGATTTAACAAGGTCAATTTGCGTTTTTCACGGATTATGTGACAATAAATTTCAATGTGTTTGGTTTGTTCGTGGAAGGCGGGACTGATTGTAAGGTATAAAGTGCTTTGTTTGTCACAAAATAATGATGTAGCGCGGGAATGATGTATAAGTAGACCGGGAAGGAGATATTTTAGCCATTATAACTCACAAATAGTGGTGACAATAGCTCGATATTCTGCTTCGGAGGAACTCCAGAAAACAGTGAGTTGCTTTCAGATTTCCAAGAAATAAGAGAAGAATCAAGAAAAATACAATAACCAATAGTAGAACGTCTGGTGTCGGAGCAGCCAATCCAGTCAAAATCAAAGAAAATATTGAGTCGTAATGGTGATGAAGAAAAAAAAATACCTTTAGCAAGATAGCCTTTGAGATACCATGGAATGCGGTGAGCAGCCTTGAGATGTAATTTTGTGGGGTTATTCATAAATTGGGAAAGTTGTTGGACGATATGCAACTCTAAAATGGGATAAGAGTTTATTTTCATTGATATGCAATATTTACAATATATCACTTATATATACACATTTACTTGTGAGTAAAATGGAAGGTGATCAATATGTACATTAACTACAATCAATTAATCGAGTGATTTGCTCATATGATTATGTTACTGATGTGCTCCTTAATTTACTTCATAATGAATATTCGTAATATGTAGCAATAACATAGAACCAAAGTGGATTAATGTGTTTGGACTAATTGTATTGCTCCACGTTATAATAAGTTCATTGATATAATAAACAATGTAGTAGAAGATATATCAGAAGGTTTTGATTAATTAAGTAGCTAATACTTAAAATAACCGTTGCTTCTTTAGTGTTTTCTTTTTGTTTTTGGTATTCTTAACTCTTAAATCATACTATATTACTTATTTTGTTCTAATTAATTGAATTTTCGTTTTAGAAAATATATATTTTTCATACAAATTCCATTTTCATTGTAGTTTCGAAATATTTTGTCTCGATATTTTCCCATTAATGATAATCGGTCACGTATCAGTTTGTTGTTTAAAAAAAATTGTTTTAACTACAGGGATAGTGACACACATGACAGAATATTATTAGTGAAATAGTGAATGAAACACAAATATGGGACGATATTTTTTTTTCATAATTAATGTTTAAATTTTGACACAACATATATCCTTTCAATATTTGGATGGGTTAGATACCAGTTGATATGAAATTTGCAAGTCCACACATATCAACAAATATAAAGTGATGAGTATAAGATTGTCCCTGCCAAAATTTAATTATTTAACTAAAAAATTATCTAATTATTACAAAAAAAAACAATTATGATCTTAAATAAAACTAATAACTAACAGAAATAACAAATAAAACACAAAACTAAGTATGATAGTTAAAATTAACGATGATGAATGTAGTAAGACTCTTCTAATATAGTTTAGTCCTTTTTATGGAAGGAAAATTACGATATGGGATCAGGGTCCCATGTGGGACACATGTGGTTGATTTGGCCACATCCTCGCGAGAATGAGGAGAGAAGGAAATGCAGTGATGTGGCCAAATCTGAACCGCATAGTCCAGTGGACCCGGTCCATATCAGAAGTGTTCTTTATGGAAACCAAATGATTTCGATTAGGTTAATGTTAGAATTCACGATTATAAGGTAGACCAACTCTCTTGGCGAAAAATCCCCTGACAGTTGGTTGGATCAACTAAATGCATGTAATTTCGAGCTCTGGGATAATTGGTTGAGGTTACTTAAGTTGATGCCGTTGAGGAGGGTTCGATTCTCTTTTGTGGGTTTCGACTTCTTGCGGGATTTTCGCGCTAAGAGCGCCATGTAAAGATTAGTATGAGTCGGATATCTCTATTAAGAGATAACGTTGCAGATCAACTACGCGATCGAGTCCGAATTAGTCATTCAGGTGGATACTAGATTCTCCAAACGGGTGACAAAAAAATAGAAATACAATAAGATTGATCTCTTTAACTAAAGATTGTGGGTTCAAATCCTGAGAACGAAACGTGATTGTTGGGCACCCCGAAAGGATCATTGCAGGGAAAGTGTGTCCTTAGAATTGAGTGAAATCACGTTGAACTAGTAAATCATTCGCTTCGTGTTAAATATGGACCGAGTACTTTTTCACTCCCGCCATAAGGAGTTCCCAATTTTTTCATAGGGGACTACAGAAAAGTAATCCTTTTAATTCCTTTTCAGGTAATGTTTGGTGATTCTAATAACTGATTATAATTGGTTATAATTTAGGATGAAATTATAAAATACCGTGAAATACTTTATAATAGTAGGGGATCAAGGGTATTTTATAACCTATTATATAGTAAATGTGTAAAATGTCATAAAATCCTTACTAAAAGCAGAGAGTCAGTGGTGTTTTATAGCCAATTATAATCGATTATTTGAGCCACTAATCATTTCCCTTTTCTTTTCGTATTATGCTGAAAATCTCTTTTTTCTTTTGTTGCTTTTATTCAATAGCCAAGTATTTGGAAGAGATTTGATTAAAAAAAAAGTATATGGACGTGATGAACAATAATGGAAGTAGTAGTGGCGGAGATAGGAATTTATCTTTGGGGCGGGGGCAAATTTCTTACTGAAATTTTTTAGGGGGGCGAAATACAATATTTATAAGGAAATATCACAAAAAATAATTTTTCCCTATAGAAAACTTGTCGTTTCTGAAAATGTTCGGGGGCGGGAGGGGGCTCCGCCACTGCTCATCCATCATAGTAATACAGTTACCTGATATTCAAGAAGAAGATTAAATCAAAAATTAGAAGAAAAATAATTTGAGAAAAAATAGTAGATAAAAGGGAGATCCATTAGTGCCATTTTAAAACATCAGTTAATCCATGAAGTAGCAAAGGCAATTGGTTTTTATGAAAATTTCTATGAACAATAATATACGATTACTTGTAAATGATGTCAAGAGAATTTAAAGGGATACAAATTGGCCTTTTCGAATATATATATACACGTAAGTGTGTCAGGATGAAATATATAACAAATTTTGATGCTATGGGAAAAACTGTAAGAAAATGAAAAATCACATAAAGTGTGTTAATTTATAAAATAATAAAAATATAGAATATTTAAGAAAGAACATGAACTAAATTCAAAGATTAACATATCTCAAGACTTCCAAACCCCTAAGCTTGTTAGAATTTTAACCAAAATTGTTAAGATATAAGTGGTGTCATTCTTATAATTCACGAACTAAAAAATCTAATTTTAAATTGTAAAGTGATTCAAAAAAAAAGATATATATATATATATATATATATATATATATATATATATATATATATATTGGAAAAAACCACCGTAAATCCGCCACTGGAAGTAGTGATTGTCCAGAATTCCAAAAGTCACAAAAAATTATATTTTTACTATCTGAATAAAAGTACTTTTTTATTATTTGAATAAAAGTACTTGCAAGATTGAAATAATGAAATCCTACATAAAGAATTATCATATTCATACTTTTGCCATCTCCTTAATTATTCATGCCTTTAAAGATGTTTGGTTTCTTTACCAAAAGTTGTATAAAGTAGATGATGCAACCATGCTTTTAATACTTTCTGCCCATGTAATTATTGGAAACCCACCATATGGTTATCAAAACCTTTTTTTTTAAATAAAAGAAATATAATAAGTGCATGATATTGGGAGTACCATAAGAGATCATATGGATAAAATTACCATTTAGAGCATCCAAAATGGTAGCAACTTTGTAGCACTTTTTGAGAGATTCAGATTGCTATATTAGATTTTGGAGTGAAGCTATTCACATATTCCGATTGCTAACACCTCCTTTACACCCTTAAAAGGAAGGAAAAAATATATAAATTCGCTTACTTAAAATGACTTGAAACTATCAAAGGTGTCCTAGCCCAGTGGGCAGACGTCTGTCCACGATCTTGAGGTCGTGGGTTCGATACTCTCCGCTTACGTGCGGCAAGCTTTAAACTTCTTCTCCTCGTCTGAGGCAGTTCTCTATCCCTATATGGGGCAACCGCCCAATCAGGCTTTAAAAAAAATGACTTGAAACTTGAAAAGAAAAAAAAATGTAAAAATACTGGCATTGCGCGGTTCCACCTGAAGTACGCTTGAGGCATAGCACTGCAGTAGCAAAGAATGACATGCACGCGAAAAAATAACAGCATAAATCAATTAACTATAACTCTCTTATTTAAGAATCACTTTCTTTACTCAAGTATATTATATTTGTTAGTGTATGAATAATTTTTAGGATGATTGTAAGTTTGTGAATGATTGTAATAAAACTTTTCGCTCATAGAAACGACAAAATTAAGAAATATGCGAGTTTTTATTTTGTATTTGGATTGATATTTTATTTGACTTTCTTGAAGAATTGGATTAGATTCGAGAATTTCTATCATAAAGATTTTTTTTGAGTACCCGGCAGTAAGAAAGTGAGTAGCACTCTAGATAGGGAAGATTGAAGCATGCTCACATGTCCCGGGAGGAAAGATAAGCCTCATAAGGAGGAGAAATTATTTGCCCCATTATGGGGAGATATAGGAATCGAACACGGGACCTCCGCCCCATGTTCGGGTAGCCTTACCACTTGGGCTACCCGATTCCCATTATCATAAAGATTAAAAAATTAAATTGTTTGTGAAAGAAGAAGTCCGACCAAAATGAAAAAAGTTATTGGAGGATGAACCAAAAGTGGTGTCCAAATGCACGGTTAAGAAAATATAAGTATACTACAAAAAAGAAAGAAAAAAAAACCAAAATATTAACATACAATTTTTTTATTTTTTGAGAGAATAATACACATACATGAAACCTCAGTCTGAGAAAGGAAGTAGCATATAGTATGTCAACGTAGAGTCACTCAATTCTAAAACTGTTCTTATAAGATTGGTCTCACAACTTCCTCACATGAATTGAGCGGATCCCACATTTGTAGATATGCCCCACACAATTAATGTGAGAGAACTGTGGGTCTGAACAATCCGACTCCTATGCGGAATAATTTTTTTTAGTATGTGCAGAACATTTTTTTTTTGCCTTGAAAACAAAAACAGGTGTTCGGCAAACATGTGTTTTTTTAAATCAATCTCAGCCGTCAAAATTTTAATCGAACGGATTAGCACATACGTAATATTTCCCGTTCCGCACTAGAGTCGTGATGGGTTCTGAAACCCCTCAGATGAACAGTAATATGATTGAATGTTCTATTACTGAATGTTCATTAAATTGGAGCGATGCAAGGGCAAAATGGCCTAATTCATCCTATGTATTTACGATTCTCTTTTAAGGTCCCATTTATTTAATTTTAACTTTTAGCATCCTAAATATATTTACGATATGTCAATAAAGGACATCCGTCAATTTTTCTGTCTATTTTTCGTCAACCCAGTCAAATGATCAACACATGATATACTTTTAAGGGTATTTCAGATATTTCACACATGAAAACATTTGGGTACTCAATTATTTTTTAAAAAAAATTATGAATACTCAATTTAAATTAACAAAATAAAATCCAAAAACCCATCCTCCCCTCCATCTTCATACGCCCTTGACCTCCTCCACCACCGCCGCCAACCACCACACAGCAAATATGATGATTAGTTTACAGTTCCTTCATTAAATTTCCTTCTCTTATGAAAATTTGAAGAGAATCTTTATTATTGATAATCATTGATCATCAAGACAACAATCTCACTGGGCCAGCAATTATAAGAGATTTTATTGCAGTTATTAAAGTTGAATTTTTTTATTTAATTCCTTATGTAGAGATCTATTCATGGATAGTTTGGTTCTATTTAGTTTGAGATACTCTTTAATGGTTAATTTACTTTTGTTTGTTCTGTAATAGTTTTGGAAATATGGTGATGCAGGTAGTGGTGGTTGGCGGTGGGTGAGGGTGGCAGGGACGGTGGTTGGCGGTGTAGTTGTGGATTAATTCGCCGGAATTCTTCTACATGATTTAAAATCTCAAAAAGATTCAATATTGAAGCTTCTAACACAAAACCTATAAATTCAAGTGCTCAAAAAAATCACAAAAAAAAAATCAATTAATACCAAAATCAAGAAAAAAAGAAAAAAATCCTAAATTGCAGAATACGAAAATGGCAGAGAGATAAAATCCCAAAATCAGCTTATATCATGACCATGAAGTTTACAATTGCAGATGAATTTTATTGGTGCTTGATCTTCAAGAAAATAGCTCAATACACTAATTCAAGAACATTCCCATAAAAAAAAAGTTCAAGAAAGCCCATTAATTTTCATAATCAAGAAACAAGAAAATGTAAAAAGCTAATTCTTTTGTCCAAGAAATCTAAAATTTCTATCGATACCAGCCCAAAAGGCACATTAATTCAAGTACATTTTCATAAATTAAAAAAAAGTTCAAGAAAATTTAAGAAAGCCCATTTGAATTTAGAGTTAAAACCTTAAAAAGTTTGGATCCTGGAGAATTTGATGGGGGGTTTTTGAAGAAAGAATTGAAGTGGGCTTTGGATAAAGAGATTTTTAGAGAGATAAAGTTTGGATCTTTGGTGGTGGGAGATGATCAGCAATGAACAGAGGTGAAATTATGGGTACTATTTATGAGAATTTAAAAACTTTGTGGGATTGCATTTTGTTCTAATCCCATCTTTTACGCAAAAATTCAAGTGGGTGGTGGTGGTGGAGAAGAGTATGGAGGATGAAGAGGGATGGGTTTTAATTTTATTTTGTTAATTTAAATTGAGTATTCATAGTTTTTTCTTTTAAAAGTACATCATGTGTTGACCATTTGACTGGGTTGACGGAAAATAGACAGAAAAATTGACGGATGTCCTTTATTGACAGATCGTAAATACATTTAGGATGCAAAAAGTTAAAATTAAACAAATGAAACCTTAAAAGAGAATCGTAAATACATATATGACAAATTATGTCATTTTGCCCGACGCAAGTGACCCAAAATGTTTGATAGAAAGTAATTGGAAACGTCACTGAATTTCAGAGACTGGAGTCAGGTATAAAATTGAATTTAAAGCCCATATAAATTTGGACATCTAAGGCCAGGACGGCCCATGTCATAGACCCCAAATCGATCATAGGGCTAAAGGCTTTTTATTAGTTTCTCAGTCAAAAATTAAATGTTTACTTTTCTATATTTATATGGTGGGATACGCGGATTTGAGTTTGGGCGTTTTGAAATATAGTTGGGTTTATTACATGTCATACAGTAGTATATACAATATAAGTATGAGCCCATTATGTAATACCCTATTCGTCCAAATTGAATATTGAAGAATAGTTTAAATAAAAAAGAATATATCATTCATTGATAGTTTATGTGGATATATAACATTTTTTTACCAACAATATTATAATATATAGAGAATATGATAGAAGTTTAGCATTCAGCCAAGAGAAGTTTATAGAAAAAACATCTTAATCTATTTTAAAATATTTAGAAGAATACGTACAAAATGCAATTAATGCTCTAATCACAATATATAAAAAAAACCACAAAATATAATAAGAAACCAAAATTTTCAGCAACGTGTTCCATAATGGTACATAACACGTTAACTCAAGCTAGTAATGAGTAAAATTGTCAATAGAAGAATAAAGTATATATTTTTTTCCTATTTACATAAGACTTTCTACACTAAATGACAATTATATCTTCGCTCAATATTGAACCAAATAGCACTGTATTTCAATATAATTATATTTTAATCTCTCTATTCTGATTATAATTAATGATAAGAAGAATCAAGCATGTGCAGGAAACAAAAAGTCGAACAAATGTACATTGAAACATAAAAGTAATCAGGTAGCATGAATGACTAAATGATTCGATCACGATGTTGATAAATGTATTTCTTAGGCCAATTAGTGTATTTAGTCCTGAAACAATTTTCTCTTGACATATAAGGTTTTTGATGATTTTTTTTTTTGAGCGCTCTAAGGCGATTGCCCCCGAAGGGGAAGAGTGGAGAGTACCCTAGATAGGAAAGATTGAAGCATGCCCCATGCTTGGGGAGGGAAGATAAGCCTCATAAAGAGGAGAAATTATTTGCCCCATTATAGGGAGATATAGGAATCGAACACGGGACCTCCGCCCCGTATTCGAGTAGCCTTTTACCACTTGGGCTACCCGATTCCCATGGTTTTTGATGATTATTTACAGCTTTTTAGATTCCCAATTAAATTACGGGCCAGGGAATTGGTCCTTCTGTCTTTTTAAAAAAAAAAAATCAACGTCCGTTAATAAAAGTTGGTCATGTGAACAGGGGTAAAATATAAATTTCACATATTTGTTTAGATAATTGATACCACGTGAACTCAATTGTAAAAATACATAAATAAAATACCTAATTATAAAACTAAAAAATAAAACTCATCCCCTTCCCCCTCCTTTTTCCCCGACCCCAACGTTACCCATTCCCAACTTCTTCTTTTTCGGGTACCAATTTGGTTCATGTATTGATGAAATATTGATACCCAATTTTTTAGTTTCAACAACCTAACATAAAAATATTGATGAAATGGGTACCAATTTGGTTCATGTATTGCCTAGAGAAATTATGGGAAAACCAACATTCAAATTAGCAGTAACAATGATGAAATGGGTACCAATTTGGCTTGTGGATAAAATATTGGTAATGAGCCTTTACAGCCAATGCCGGATGCATGCACGGCAGACTGGTGCAATTGCACCACCAGTATTTTGAATTTTTTTTTTTTTTTTTTTAAAACTAGACCATTTATAAGTATGGTCCAGTTTATTACAATTATTAATTTTTTTTTTTTTTTTTTTTCATTTTTTGCCATTCTATCATTCTTCTCACCAAGACACCAATCTCACGTGATTTCTCTCTTCTCCGGTGACCGGCGTCCACCTCCGCGCCTCCGTCCAAGGAAAGAATGCTAGGCGACAATCTTCCAGTATATCCAACTTACAACATTAAAAGAATGAGTACTTTCTCATTGATGTAATCTTTTGTTAAACTGCTTTTACGTTATGTTTTTGGTAAAAAAAAATTCAATTTGCACCACCGGATTTTGACTCCTGCGTCCGGCTATGTTTACAACTCAAGAAATTCTTTGGAGATGGAGTTGAGTTCATCAATGGAGAAGATATTTCCTTTCAGCTGATTTGATGATAAATTAACATAGGTTAGATTTGAGTGTCAATGTTTTGGTAAAAAAATCAATAAAATTTGGGGAAGAGGTTCAATCTCCGGCGACCTTCCACAATTTTGATCACAGTTTGTTTCAAAATGGGTGATTGCTCTTAAAAACTTCGAGTTGTATTCCTGTTTAAAATGTCTTGACAATAATATATGCCATACTCGAATAGGTGGTTGTCTTTGCTCTTGAAATTTAGAGCTCATATTAAGGTTGCGCTGGTTGAACAATAGCAGCCATCAGTGATTCTGGATGACTGCTGAAAGGTGCTATGTAGTATATTATATTGGTTTTTGGTTGTTAAATCTATGTAAGTATGAAATCACATTATCAGTGACGGTGGAAGGTCGCCGGAGATTTCTTCAATGTTAATGGGGACTTGCAGGAAGAAGAAGAAAATAGGGGGACGGTGGCGGCAAGGAGGGAGGAGACGAGTTTTAAGGTTTATTTTTACAATTAGGTATTTACTTTTAAGTATCTTTACAATTAAGTTCATATGATATTAATTATCTAAAAAAGTGTGAAGTTTTAATTTTGCCCACATCACTTAACTACTACTTATTGACTAACATTAAAAACCCCAAAAAAGACGGAAGGACCAATTCCCGACACATAAATTGATTGAGGATCTAAAAAGTGTACAAACAATCATTAGGGATTTTTGTCTGCCAAGCATAAATTGTTTCAGGACTAAATATACCAATTGACCTATTTCTTATTACGGTAATAATAAATATTAATGTTTGATTTTAATTTAGTCGTTCAAAATAGAAATTATTCTGATTAAAATATTTATTATCTCTTTTTCAAATTTAGTGGTTAAATTGAGCTGATCTAACTGTAATAACAAAAAAAAAAAAAGCATTAATATCTTGATTAATATCCTGACTTTAGGGCAAAAAAATTTCTGTCCCTTTCCTGTCCCCATCCCTGTCTTCAGCCAATCACAATTCACTCTGTGTATATATAATTGGAAAAAATATTTACATAGTAAATTCTGATTGGTTGAGGAGAAGAATGGAGAGAAGATTTTCACCCTGACTTTAGCCATGATCAAAAGCATAATTCGAATTTGCATGAGGGTAGATTTTTGTTTAAAAAAATTACTCATTTTTTTTTAATTTCTTATTTTAAAGCGATGCATGAAGTTGGATTTTTTGAAGTGCTTTCTTTTATTCTTGTGAATGTCCACTTTTTGACTTATGATTAATGCACCCTTTCCTGACTTTTGGATCATTCAAGTTCTTTAATCAGATGATTCCAGAAATTCTGCATTTTCTTCCTTATTTTATGTCTTTGTCCTGTGTATTTTCAGTATAATTACTGATTAATCATTTTATTGAATGATTATAATGTGACATAATAATAAGAATCAAGCATGTGCCGGCAACAACAAATATACCTTTCCGATATGAGACTCATGTTCTATGTATTTATTTTTGCACACAAGATGTTTGGTAAAATGTTCTACTAGCTGTTTATCCATATACTGAAATTAATGACGGATGCAGTGTTTCATCGCTGGGTCACACGGTTGAAAAATAATTTTTTAGTAAATAATATGTATTTTCACTTTATTTAGATAATATGTTCAGACCATACATAAATAAAGTGAATACACAAGTGATTACTATTAGGTTCTAAGTCAGGGACTAAAATACTAATATTATAATCATTCAATCAAAATATTGAACCAAACTGTAGACAAATGTCTCCCAATAAGCCAAATGAAATATAAGCAACTTATCAGAGAAGATAGGGTTGGACCGAACCTATATTTACTCTACAAAATCTACATTTAACTTCGGTGAATATCACAAGGTTCATAATTCAGTGGGGGCAACGGTCTACCCAGGGTTAAATACTCTTCCTGCGAATGGAGCATGCTTTAAATTGTCTCCCTTTTTAAGGTTATCTCCTCCTCTTCTTGTGAGGTGTTACTTTTCTTTGGGGTGTACGTTCGTCTGAGCTTAAAAAAAAAAAAAAAAAAAAAAGTTCGGTGAATATTTTGAGTGAAATGTGGGGCCATGATTAATGGAGTGGTCCTTCCTCATTTTGCCCCTTATTATCAATTGCTAAGAGGAGGAAAAAGGCTATAACAACCATGTGGGAAGGCATTTGGTAAAACTTGTCTGCAAGTATCTTTCACACTTTGTCAGTAAAATTTACTACATTGTAAGCATCTCCCAACACATTTCTCTTTGTATGTTTCCTTGAAGTCAATGGTTCTTGATTGAACTAATATAAAATTACTACATGGAAATATATTATAAAATTCTTTATTCAATTTTTTTTTATCACAACATCCAATGCATACTACATGGACAATTCAAGGGGCGGAGCGAGGGCATTCGCCACCCGAAATTTTTAAAAATCATTAGATATAATAAATTTTATATATAGTTTGGAACATTTGATGAAGTTCGCTTCTAACATTTTTATGACAATTTTTATATGTAGTTTGACATACTGTTGTAATTTTTCGCCCCCAACATACCATTCCTATCTTCATTCCTGGCATAGGCCACTTGAGTCTAGTAACACTAAAAAGGCTTTTGTTTCACATCTTCATTAGATATGTGAATGAATAACATAGAATAATATATGAGTATGGATCCAGGAGTAGAGGCCTATCATAATTTGACAATTTGAGATATTTATTTTTGATACAACAGGAACAGATATTACATATTTGTCGATTTAGATGTTGATAAATTCGTAAGTTGCAATTTAAAGTCGCAGTTTAAAAGACAATATAACATATACGAGGAGTGAGAAATAAGTATTACTGTGATTTGTCAACTTGAAATATCCTATTAATCTACAGAAGATGATCATAAATAAATAGTTAATATAAGTGTTGTCAAATTGTAAATCGTGATTCGAAAATAACAATACAACATATACAGGGGACATAAATTTTTTGCTCAAGTTCAATCATAGGATGTCCTTCCCTTATCAAATACTTTCAAAAATCCGAATAGGTACATGTGATAGTGGAAAAGCATTCTCTCAAATCTGTATTGACATAATAATTGAGGAAAACTACTGAACCCATAATATAACTTGTATTTTTTGCCTGCTTGGAATGATAAATGGTTGCAATATAACATGCCAGATGTTAGATATATCTCTTCTTGATGTTACTTTCTTCAGGGGACATATTTCATAGCCTCCCATTAGATAGAGGCACCTAGCATCCCCCAACCTTCTGAGTTGTTGAATGGTGACCACGAAGGATCTAGAATTTAATATTTAAAGGGCAAAATATAAGAAAACATATATTTTAATAGTAACATAATATGACATGGTAAAATGTAAACTTTTAAAGGATTCTTAGGAAAACTCATAAAAGATTTAGCGTTTAAAAAAATGCGGAAGGCCAACTGTCACCCCTGACCCCAGTGGCGTATCTAGGGACCAAAAGAATTAGATTTTGCCCCCTCCCCTCCCAAAATATACATATTGGATCCGCCCTTCTTGCCTCCTTAGATACGCAATTAGTGGTGACAAGGTGTTTTAATCAATACATGAGACTTCGAATCTTCTAGTACATTTTCTAATAAATGTTACTCGGGATTTTGGGGCCGGTTCCACAAGGGTTGAATTTTCCATCTAATACCCTTTCTAATACACTAATAAGATTACTCTACGTGTATCAACATGACTGGTACATAGCAAATTTAGGGGTCTGAATCAATCGTATTGTTTCATGTGTAAGAATTTAATTGGTGTATTAGAAGATCCAAATACTAACCAAATCTTGACTATTATATCGATTCGACTGTTGGGAAAAAAAAGTCTGTATCTATTCTTAAATAACTATTCAAAAAAATTATTGGTGTAGTTGCTAAGGCTTATGTCTCATTACGTAGAGGTCCTGAGTTCGAATTCCCTCCCCGCTTATTAAATATCCTTATTTTTTGTAATATATAGGTCCCCTTTCCTCAATAAATAATAATTTAAAAAAAATTAAAAAAAACTATTTAAAAAAATTATCAACTTATTTTAATTGTGTAATAACCATGGTTTTGAAACCCGGACCGGACCGGACGGTCCGACCGGTCCGACCGTCGATCGGACCTCCGAGCGGTCCGGTTAGGGGCCAAAACCCGTTTTCATCCAAAATCGCTCTAATTTCAGCGACCGGTGGACCGTGCAGTCGGACCATCCGACCCGAAAGCCGGAGCAGTTTGGGAAAACCGCCGAGTCACAAATACTTTTTTTTTTAAAAAAATCTCTGTATAAAACCGGCGGTGCGGGGCGGTTCACGGCAGAGGAGAAGGAAAAAAAAAAGAGAAGAGAAGGAGCGCCGGAAAAGGAGAAGAGGGAGCAGGAGAAGGAGAAAGGAGGCGCAGGGGAAAAGAGAAAAGAGAGAAGAGGAATGAGGGGCGTCGCTAGGAGAAAAGAGAGAGAAGATGGCGCAGAAAAAAAGAGAGAGAGAGAAGAGAGGGCGCCGGGAAAAGAGAAAAGAGGAGAAGAGGGATGGGGGGCGCGGAAGAAGAGTGTGAGGGGTAGGCAGCGGAAGAAGAGGGAGAGGGGAAGGCAGCGGAAGAAGAAGGAGAGGCGGGAGGGGAAGAGGGTTAGGCGGCAAGAAGAAGAAGAAAGGATTGTAGGGTTTCTTGTCTAGGGTTGTGTTTAAGAGAATATATATACTCATGACTAAGAGTGCAATTAAAATATTAGCATATAAAATCCTATAAGATAATTATATTACCAATAAGTCCTAAACTATTTATTTTGTAATTATATCACTTTTTTATTTGTAATATTTTAAATTTTACATTAATATTAATATCCAAGTTTATATCAACGAGATATTTATTTAGAAAATTTTGCATTAATTTTATTTTTTATTAATAAGTATATATATTATATATATTTTTAATATTTATGACGTCACCGGGTCGATGACGGTCCGACCAGTGACCCGTGACCCAGTAACTTTTCCGGGTCAATGCCCGGTCCGGGTTTCAAAACCTTGGTAATAACCACTCAAATATCAAATCAAATTGACCGGACAACTGAAACACTTCACACTTGAACCAAAGTGCCCCACCTTGAAAGGCAAATTGGTCATTATTGTCCCTAAACAATTTATACCTCAGGTGTAAGGTCCCAAACGATATTTTCTGGACATTAAAATTCTCAAACAATTTACGATTGGTGTGTAAAATCCTTCATTCAATAAAAGTGTTAGTCAACTGTTAATTCAAAATTTTAATCGGGTCAACCAAAATACTTGTAGGGGTATAATTGGTATATCATAATGCTTTTTCTTTGAACATGCAATTAAAAAAAATAAAAAAAATTGGTATATCATAATGCTTCTCCCACCACCGACACCTTACCCTCTCCCCTTCTTCGTCTTGCTTCTTCTTCACACCCAGCGAACCACCACCACCGACACCACACGCTCTCCCCTTCTTCATCTTGCTCGTTTTCTTCTTCACAACCGGCGAACCACCACCACCACCACCGACACCCACCATCTCCCCTTCAATTGAACTCAAAGAAAATAGGATTTGAGATTTCGTATGCAAATTGCATACATATTTTGGTGCATACATAGCTCACTGAGGAGGGTCAACTACACTAGCAGAAGGCAATGAAATCAAGAGTTCCAAGGTAGGATATTCTGCACCGATTTCATATTATAGTGAGGGTGATTTTTAGTTTTCTGCAAAAATCAGAGGAGCATAAATAAAAATTCTCTGTTTCTGCAATTATAGTGAGCGTGATTTTTTTATTTCTGCAATTTTATGAATTTAATGCTCAATTTCTCTGTTTTTTATTCTTGTTATGGTTTTTAAGAATTTTAGGGACAAAATTCAGCCGGTAAAGCCAAAGAGAATATAAATAATAATGGTTTAGCTATTAATGATTGGATGGGTAATGAAGAAGATGAACGATGAAATGAGTTTCTTTGAGATGGGCATTGTGTTGAAGAATCATGATGAAGACGGAGATGAAAGTTGGTGTATGATGGAATTGTAGAATTGATTTACAGAGGGCTAGGTGGGGTTGGTGCCGGGGTCTTTCTTTCTTTTCCACCAAATATAGAAAAATTGGTTGTTATCTTGGATTTGGTATGTCAATTTTGGAGTTTGGTGATGGGTAGTGAAAGAGGTCGCGGTGGTGCGGGTTGGAGGAGGAAGAGAGTGGTGGTGGTGGTGTGGTGGTGGGGGGGAGGGGGGGTTCGCGTAGGGGTGGAGGTATTTAGAGGGGTTGGGGTGGTTGAAGAAGAAGAAGATAGATGGGGTACAAAGTATCATATTACCCCTAAACATTTTTTCTTTGACTTTATTTTTTTCCCCAAAATTCATTTTGACCGTCACTTTTTAGACAGAAGGACCTTACATACCAATTGTAAATTATTTAAGGATTTTAATGTCCAAAAAATATCGTTTGGAACCTTACACTTGAGGTATAAATTGTTTAGGGACAATAATAACCAATTTGCCCACCTTGAAACATTTCACACTCCAACTCTATTGGTAGCTAATGTAGCAAGGCTCATGTGAGCAACACGTGCATAACATGAATACACTAATACATAAGGTAGCTTTTACTGGCATTTTTCCTTCCTCACAATCATCTTCACATGGACCAAGCTGTTGACAGAAGAACCACTAAACTAACTGGAATACAAATTCGGTAGACCAATAATGCAATGCAAATGAGCCTCCCAGAGCTACTTGATGTTGGAATTTATTACAGCTTTCAGGATTAAGGCAGAGCTATTTGAGCTACTGGTTTGAGTTTTGGTATTCGAAATTCTCTGAATTTATTGGATTTATTAAGGATGACACTTCTAGGAATTCGAATACAAGTACGTGGACACGAAAATAATTAAGGATATAAAAGAAAATTAACGAATTAACTACCTTTTGTAAAGGAAAATACGCCTTAATTTGAGAAACATGCCTCTAATATCCTCATCAGTATTGACAGGATGGGTAATATCACAATTGTAGATAGTACTGTCAAAACAGGTATGCCCGCCCGCCCCGCTCCGCTCCGTCATGGGCATACCTTAAATGGGGATGGGTGATCATGCCCGCTTTTTTAACGGGCCATCAAAAGGGATGCCCGTATCCGCCCACCGAATGCCCGTGGGCAGATGGGATGCCCGCTACCCTTGTTATTAATTTCTAGTTTTTTTGAAAAGAAATAGATCAAATCCGAAAAAATCAACAAAATGCAGTTCTTTCTCATTCACTTACAATTTATAGTCTTATAAAGGGGAAATAAAAATCCAAAATAGTTCAAGAATAATCAAATCAATTTTCACAATATCCAAAATAGTTAAATAGTAAAAAAAACATAATCAAATAAAAGTCCACAATTTCAATAATAATTCAAGCTCAACTATCCAAAATTAACAAACATACCGCTGAAGTCAAAACAACAAAAAATAGATATTATTATTTTAAATATTCTCTATCTATTAATCTAGATCATGAACACTATAAGTATGATTTGAATCCATTTTAGATAGTGTTGATTCCTCCTCATCATCTTCACATATAAAACACACACTTTACGAAGTTAAAACATTATAAATGGTAAATGGTAAATGATAAATGATAAGGTAGAACATAATTTAGTTATTTGAGCTTGTACGAAGAAGATGAGTACTCTTATATTTGGTAACGCGTGCAAGAAGATAGTGGGGATATATGACTCTTGTTCAGTTTGGATAAGACTGTGAGCCTTATTAATGCATATCCAAAATTAATTTAAAAAAAAACAAAGCAGGCATGCCCGGTTGCAACCCGCCCTTACCCGAATGGCCCATTACCCGCACGGGTATGCCCGTTGATACCCCCATTTAGATGGGTATGTAATTCATAACTCCATACCCGCCCATTAATCTCACGGGGCGGACATACCCGTGGACATATGCCCATGTTGACCGCTCTAATTGTAGATACACATATTCTCTGTCAAAGTACCAAATAATTTGTTACCACATCCGATTAGAATTTCATACCTATACACATGTCATATCGTGTCGAACATAAGTATGGCAGCCAAAACAAAAGCCCCTAATTGTCTGTAATAATGTGGAGATTCTAGATCACAAAGTTTATGGAAACATATTCACGGCAGAATTATCCATTATTGCATGTCCAAGCATAAGAATTTGAAATGTGACATAAGATAAAATGAGGCACAGTGAAATGAGACATTTCTTATTGGAATTTTGATTGAGTGGTGGTTGCAAATCAATGGAGTATATTAAGAGAAAACGCCATTAGTGTAGTTGTCATGCTTCAATTAATTTACTTGTTGAAGATAGCTTGGTCGGTTATGTTTTATGGGTATATTTATGTTGATATCTCTCGAATGCTTTAAGGACCACATCTTCAAATTCTTCAGAGTAATAGATTGATAACAGACAGAGTTCTATGATGGAAAAAAAAAAGTTGGATTCAGATAAACATAATCAAATATAGCGTAGTTGTTTACTTCAAATGGTTTAAAATTAGTCCTGATTAAATGTATATTTTTTTTGTCTAAAATAGTTTGGGTAGATTCGATTTCGATCACCATCATACGCTAAGACATGCCTATAGGATTATAGACTGCTTTACAAAGGTTTCTACAGATTGTCCACCAACATTGTGCTCACGTCGGCGACATGAAGCTATATCAAGTATCAACCCGACCTATTTAATATGGGTCTACTGGAAAACATGTGTTTTGTCTACACGTATAAAACACTATCAACCGTTGAATTAGGTGATCTAGTGACTTAGATTGTTTGGGAAGAACAACCATTCATAAAAACAACTTTCTTAAGAACAGTTGTTCTTCTCAAACAAAATTTAATCGTCATATCAACTCATTTAACGATTAATATATGTTTTTCACTCTCGGACATAACATCTTTTTTGCACCAAATTCTTAAAACAATTTTTTATGGTACTTGATAAGCGAACTGCTAATGACAATATAAGGTCAAATGTTCGATTTCTACTTGTGGCCGGATGTTGAAATAACTCTAAGCTAGACCCGTTTAGCCATGTTGAAAGAAATTTAGATTATGCCTTGTTCCTAGTGAGAGTCTTGAACTTTAGATTATGCCTTTTTTGAGTAAGAGTCTCGCCTTCTTAATAGGAGGATGCTTATTTTTAACCGTTAAATTTAAAATTCACTTATGATATTACATAAACAATTTTATAAATGGATGACATTACTTCACGTGTATTAATATTATTGGTTCAGAGTAAATTTAGGGAATGAACCAATCACATCATATCATGTGTAATAATATCATTGGTGTACCTAAAAAGTATTAGAGAGTATATTAAAAAATCCGAGTTGTGATTCTTCTTTTCTCTTTTAGGCAAGGAGACAATGCTTATCTTGAATTAGTTGGCTATAAATGGCTTGACTCATCATCTTGCTAACTATCACAAGCATAAAGAAGCCAGTGGGTGGTAACCTTACATCACTAGCATTTGTCTCTCAACTCTCTCTTTGAGCAACATTTGAAATAAAGAACATTTCACTTTGTATTTAGTCACATGAAGCAAATGGTCACTTTGTACTTAAGCAGCTAATACCACATGAAACTTTTGCAAGAAGGATTTATATTTGATCCTTCAACATCACATGACAAAATCTAGTTGGACTAATCACTTTTAGGAATGTTCTTTTTTTCTTTCTTTCCTAACTATTGTCTCATCTACTTTCCCTTTCAGTTTATCAACCAAGAAAAATTTGAGTCTATTTAAATCTTGAATTCCTTTTGGTATTCCCAATGAGAAATTAACCTTTTTCTTGTCTCGAATAAACTAGAGAATTCCCCGTCAGGAGTCAGTCAGACGCAACAAAACATTTGAGCAGAGGCATTTTACTTCTTCTATAAGTGTTTTGCTTAGTCCTTCATTTGCCTTATTTTAAAAACCCTTTTTTTTTTTTTTTTTTTTTTGAGAATGGGGAAGCTGAGTTTTGGCAGAGTATTGGATTGCTTTTGTATTTCATCTGGAGCAGCAGGTTCTTGTCTCTGCTTGAGTAATTACATAAATTACCAAGATGACCTTGAAAGAAAGCCACTCATAACACTTGAAAAAGGTCAATCGGTCAGAATTAAGGATGTTATCTCAGGACCTCAAACTCTGGCTCTTCAACTCAAGCCTAAGGTAATAACTTCTTCTTTATCTCTGTGGATACTGTTATACTGGGGCGGAATACTAGTGGCGGTCCCTATTCCCAACATTTTTTTTGAAATGCCAGATTTTCTATAAGAAAACAATTATTTTTTTCTTGAAACGTTATTATTTTTTGTATTTGAGTACATTTCACCCCCTTTACTAAAAAAAAAAAAAAATTGAAGTTATGTTCTTTGATAATTCGCCCTCGGACATATAAGTTCTAATTTCGCCTCTACATATGATTCTGCATATGCCAAGTGATCTTAATAGGGGAATTCTTGGGATCCCTCAAGACTACCTAATTAGTATGTTTTGCATTATGCTTGAAACTTCTACTATTCCTTATGTACTCCACTTCTGAAATATATATTAGATTTGCCATTAGTGAATTGAATTAATTGGTTGAATAGAGTTATAAAGGGATGTTTAGCATTTGAATTCTTCTGCAAAATGATTCTCAATTGTTAATCATGTTTTATTTGACTATGTAGGTTGTTGTGCTTAAGGTTAATATGCACTGCAATGGATGTGCAAGAAAAGTTGAGAAGCATATATCAAAAATGGAAGGTATGGCATTTAATTTCAACAAATTCCCTGCTTAATTTGTGCATAGATTGATCAAATACAAGTTTTGCATTATAAGATGTCAATATCACTATCTTGGTTCATGACGTAGAGGTAATGAGTTCAAATCATTATTCGCTTCTTAAATCTCTATATTTTCTTGTAATAGATCTCTTCCCGATTACTATTTTTTTTTAAAAAGTACACTTCTTTTCACATTAAAGTGGAAATTTAATGTTGTTTTAAACAAAATAATGTTTTAAAACATTAAATAGCAGTGTCTATTTCAAAGTAGACATAGATGTGTGTATTCAATGTAAATTCTATATGATTTTTGAGGAGTTTTAAAGTTTACAGGTATTCAATTTAGATTTTTAGAAATCCATTAAATTTAGAGGTATTCAATTTAGATTTTAAAAAGTCCATTAAAATTTAGAGGTATTCAATTCAAATTATAATTTATCTGTTGAAATCTGTTGGTATTCAAAACTCTATAGATTCTCAAAGATTTCATTAAAATGAGGATTTTGATGGATTTCCTAGGCTTAAATGTGTATTGCGAAATCTCTTCTTTTTCCTTAAGATTTTGATTTTCTCCCATTAATATTAAAATTAAATGTCTTTGATAATTGTATCTTATATTACAAATTTTTTAGTGATCCCATTTCTTTAAAATTAAAAGAAAATTAAAAAAATATCCAAACTAAAAAAAATGAGGAAAAATTTCATGTTGTTAGAAAACTCAATATGAAATTTTTATTTCCCAAAATAATATATATTGTCATAATATACAAACAATTTTCTTCATGATCATCCTCAAACAGAAATTAAAGAAGCAAACAATTTCTTCTCTCTATCTAACCATCAATTTCTATTTTCCAAACATGGATTTCATTTCCTTGAAAGAGAAAATCAAAGGGAAAAAAGAATTCAAACAAATCCATCACAAAACATACCTTAATTAAGCTAAAGAAAAAAAATATCAGTAAGTAAATTATACAAAACTTGAAAATAAATCAAAAAAGGCAGCAGCAGTTACGTGATCTAAAAAAAATCAAATACTCATCATCAAACTTTTTAAATTTTTAACAAAATGATTTGATTTCAAAATAAAAAAGATTGATAAAAAACATATGTTGATTTTGAAAATTCAACCTTGTTGGATCTGTATAATACACCACTGAATCAGTATTTTCTGTACTTTTGAGTGTTATTCAAATAATCTATAGACTTTATAAATCAAAACAAATACTGATAAATCAATCTAATATAATCTGATAAAATACATAAATTTAAAACAATTTATAGAGTTAGTAAAATTCATAAACTTTTAAAAATTAATTAAAATCTTTTAAAATTCAGAGACAAAACAATGCCTCGAATTGAGAGAGATTGATAGAGGGTTTTGAACCAACACATGACAATAACAACCTTTAGAGTCAATATCACTCTCTAGCTCATTACCTCTACACATGCGCAGGCCATGTGCATTGAGCAAAATTTTCAAAGATTTCACATTTATTGACCATTCTAAAATTTTAATTAGGTTGAACCTGGTCTGCTATATAATACTCCCTCCATTCCTAAATATAAGACTCTTTAGACAATTTGAGAAAATTAAGGAAATTGTCAATTTTACCTAACCCTCCATCTCTTTCACTTATACGTCATAAAGAAAAGAAAGGAATATGTAGAGGGTATAATTGGAATAAATTGTTGACAACTAATAAAAGAACCTTGAACGACAATTAATTTGGATACCTAGATATCTCCTAAACGACAATTAATAGGGAAGGGAGGGAGTAATAGGTTAATTGCATCAAACTACTATGAGTTAATCACTTTAGTATAAATGTTACATATAATGTATTAGGGGTCCATTAGAATTTAGAATGATAGTTATGTAGATAATGAAATATCTATAATGTCTCTATTTTTGTTGCTGTGTAGTTACTATTTTGTCTATGAAAGTAGATAATGAAATATCTATAATGTCTTTATTTTTTTGTTGTGTAGTTATTATTTTGTCTATGAAACCTTTTAAATGTCGATAGAAAGATGAAATTATCCTCATACTAGAGGAAAATGAAACCTCTTGCCACGTGCTTGGTGAGAAAATTAGATAGAGAGAATAGACGAGCGATGTTGTCATTTTCCCAATATATATATATATATATATATATATATATATATATATATTCACTTCCTTATCATGGATCTATTATTCATTTGTTGAAAATTTGATAACATTAATGAGTTAGACAATAAAAGTGAGACATGGTAATTTTTGAGAAAAATGACAGTTGCTCTCACCTACTCATCTTTTTACATGATTTTTCACCAAGCACGTGGAAATGATAATTTCATCATTCTATAAATATCCAGAAGGTTTCATGGCAAAAAATGTTGGGGGCGAATTTGATAAATATTCCGAACTAAATATAAAATTTATTATATCTAGTAGTATTTTTTGAAATCTCGAAGGACGTTTGCCATCCCCGCCCCCTCTGTTTTCGTCCCTCTATATGGTGTACCAACCACTGAACAGTTGGATAATCAACCCTTGCAGCTCCTTATCCCCCCTGCAGCTAGATATATTTTGCTACCCATCTTTGAACTCAATAAGTGAATTAACAAATGCTACAAATGCATGAAAGCAAGTTTATATTCATGTGAAATCTCACTCATATTTTCTGTGTTTGGAACAGGAGTCACATATTACCAAGTGGACATAGATACCAAGCTGGTGGTGATTGTAGGAGACATTGTTCCTTTTGAAGTATTGGAGAGTATATCCAAAGTGAAAACAGCTGAAATATGGACCACTTCCACTTCCAATGCTACTCTCAAAAAAAGTCATGTTATAAGGCCAACAAAATATTACTACATTCCATGCCTTGTGTATCTTAAATTTGAGACCAAATATTATTAATCAAAATATTGTAAATGTCAAGTTACTACTACTTACTACTCCCTCCATTCCTAAATATAAGACTCTTTAGACAATTTGAGAAAATTAAGGAAGTTGTCATTTTCATCTAAACTTCCAATATTACCCCACCTTCCCTCACTCTCACTAATACATCATAAAGAAAAGAAAGGAAAATGTTGATGGTATAATTGAAATAAATTGTTGACAACTAATAAAAGAACCTTAAACGACAATTAATTTGGATACCTAGATATCTCCTAAACGACAATTAATAGGGAATGGAGGGAGTACTATATATTATCCACAAGAAATTAATATATCTTCAATCAAATTTCTTGAAAGAAATATGAATCTTTGTTCTTCCTTGAATTTCCCAAATGGAGAGAGCTTGAGGCAAAAAATTCTCTGTCCCCGTTCCTTTCCACATCCTTGTCCCCAGCCAATCACAATTCATCCTGTGTATATATAATTTAAAAAAATATTTATATATTAAATTCTGATTGGTTGGGGACAGTGATGGGGACAGAGGATTTTCACCCTATTCTAACGGGTCTTTTTTTTTTTTTTTTCTTTCAAAGAAAAGTATAGTTAGTGGTTTATGTGACGAATACCCTAAAAGGGTGGTTTTGGACCTTTGGTAATGTGATATATTGAGACTCTATATTTTATTATGGTACTTCACTTGGATCTTTATGTTTTTCAATTGACGCTTTTGTCCTTATCTCTTCATGAGTTGATTTGTTTTTTCTTTATCAATTATAATCTTACACTAAAATAAAATTAATTCATTTAAAACACCAATAATAAACCATTAAAATTCTTTTTATCTGGCATCTGCATTTTGAAGATAAGTTTTCAACAATTTTATCTTCCTTAATACTCTTAACTTGTTGTAGAGGAACTCAATGAGAATTTGATCTACGAGAAAAAATATCATTGGAGACATCAAGAAAAGAAGTCGTGTAGATATGAAACCATAAATGCCCTTGGCATGCCTTGCCGCTAACTTCAAGTTGATTCATCAATGCTCTTGATATTTGGAGCACCTTGCTAGCCCCTCAACCAGCTTTGTCAAATGCGTCAATTTCTCTTCTATACTTAGTGTGTTGGTCATCTTGACGAGTAGTTTTATCTTGGTAGGCTACTAAGTTTAAAACTTACCTCCAAGCCAATCAATACAGTACACGTAGGAGAAGAGAATTGAACTTATATCAATACGTAAGTGTACTGCACTCATTAGTTTGGATGTAACTTATAAACTTAGTAGCCTACCAAGATAAAAAAATTTCCATCTTGACAAGCTACTTGAAGATGGAGTCCAAAGTTGAACATTGAAGAAAATAGATAGGAGGTAGAGATTGTCCCACTGGTGTGCTAAAATTTGTAATACACCAATTATAGAATCTACAAATAAAAAACAAGAAAAGTGCGACAAAATATTTATATAACTGAATATTTGAAAGGTTATAAATCTTAAGAGAAGATCTGATTTTGTAGAAAGAAATCTCTGATTCTTTTCTTCAAGGAAACGTTGACTCGGAGGCTTTGATGATGAACACTTGATCGCAGAGGCTTCAGGACTTCTCGTTATTCCCGAATGATGATCACAAAAAACATCTTGAAGACCGCAAAGAATGAGTTGAATGTGAAAACCATTGTTGAGGGTCTTCGAATTTGAAGAATATCGTTAGATAACTTTAGATCTTGAGAGTTTTGAAATCTCCAAATGTCTTACGGTGCCATTTAAGTCTTTTAAGAAGACTTTAATTTATAGGCCGATGTGAGACATTCGGTTGTTTCTTTACTAAGAAATCCACACTTTTATTAAGTTAGCTCAATACTTGTTTGGGTGGCCCGAAGAATCTAATTGACTTTATTTAATTCAAATTTTGGGCTTGAATTAATTTAGTCCAATTTCTTTGATCCACCATATTTGAACAAGTAGATTTTGATCCAAATTAAAAGGGTGTTTTAATGTAGCCCAATTTAAAAGGCCCATTAAATTTCTCCAATGAAATGAAATTAAATATTTATTTTATTTAGTCATGATTACATAAATTTAATTCATTTTCCTATAAATTTATTTTTTAATAGGTTGCACTTCAATTAAGATTGAATTGGGTTTAGATCCAAGTCAACCTCACATTTTTCAATTGGGAATCCACATATTCTCACAAAAAAATCACTTTTATGCATTTCGATATGTATTTTCAAGTCGAACTTATGTGAAATTCAATCCACTTACCTCTAAATGAAAGTTTAGAAAACAAAAATAATCATCCGTACTTTGAAAATATTTTACATTTCTACTATATAGCATTTCCAAAGTTGAACGCCCATAGCTAACATTCATCATATCATATTTAAGGGGAGTAGTTTGACTAAATAAATTATCAAAATATCTCCATTCATAAATACCAAAATATTGAAGTCAATGTATAATATTAACATGTCTAATATTACTATGAAATAAAATATGTAACCTAGTCACTCCCATAGCATAATCTATTCTAATTAAAGGATAGAATTCTATCCATGTGGTTTTTTTTTTTTTAATTCCGACTGGGCGGTTGCTCCATAAAGGGAGAGAGCACACCTCGCAAGAAGAAAAAAGAGCCTAGAAAGAGAGATAATTAAAGCTTACCCATGTATGAGAACGGTATTGAACCCACGACTTCATTGTCGTGGGCAGACCCTTGCCCACTGAGTTAAGAAACCTTTGATATTCTATCCATGTGGTTAATCCACTCACTTTGATTCTTGAACTCAAAGCACTATATATAGAGCTATTGTAAAGCATTTGAGATGTAGACTTGCATAAATCCATGAATAAGAATCCAACAACTTCTTCCATTTATTGTTCCTATTCTACTTATATTTAGTCTTTATTTTATATTATTAGTTTATGAATCGTTCCATCGAATTTACAACAGTTTCGCAATTCATGAAATCACACTTCTTTTCTTTTTCCTTTTTGATAATGATGTGAAAATGATACTAGTAGTCCAATATTATCTTTTAACGTCATCTTTTGGACCTATATGGTTAGGACCCATGTAGTTACGGTGTTGAGAATTCAAATTTGCAAAACAATTACGTATGTACAATACATTATTCGATTTAATAATAGAAAATTATTAATTTAATTAAAAACAATAAATTTATTTAAAATAACTATTTTTAATTCTTAATTTTAATAATTCAATGATAAAAAAATTGTTTGTACGTGGGAATAGGGGTGGAAGTGAGTTGAGTCGGCTCGTGAGTAGCTCACGATTCGATTCGATATTCGGCTCGACGAGCTAAACTCATGAGCTCAATGAGCGATACATGAGCCAAGATTATTGCCTCATCTAAAATATAAGTTGAGCTTAAGTTAGATAGAGTTCGACTCATTTACCTCGTGAGTTGGCTCAATATATATTCTTATCGATAATATATATAGTTATATTAGATCTACCAAAATTAGTTTCAATTATAATTGTTTCATTGAATTTTTTATCTGCCAATTTGCAGTGAGGATTTAAAGTATATAAAGGTTTAAAATAAATCTTATAACATATACAAATCACTTCAGATCTTGGAGCATAATTATAACCATGAGTCTTAACATTTAATGTTAAAGCATCAAGAATATTGCTATCAGTTAATGAAAGCTGCAAATTCGGATAAACATTAAAATATACTGGCCCTCTTGCCAGACTGGATTGTAAAACACCCATTATAGATTTTTTCCAATCAAGATTTCTTCCATCTCTTAAAGCTGCTATAAAACTTTCAGGTAACCCTTATAAGGTTAAAGGCTTAAATGCAACTTGCACTAATCCTATGTGTGTAAACTTATGTTCTGAATACCTATAAGGATTAATATCACTTTCATTTAATAAATGAATTATCATTTCTTCATTATCTAAGGAAATAGATTCCTCTATTGTTTTAACAATCTGTTTTAAACCCAGTTTTTCAAAAGTTCCTAACTAGTAAATTGTCCTAGGTTCAACTCTAGGAATTGTCCATCTATTTAATAGATCTAAATTCTGAGGTATCTCAGATTCTTTACTAATACTGTTTTTAACATTAGACTTATTAGTCAAAATACCTTTAAACTTTAAGGACATACTCATAAAACTTATGTTGAATTATGAACTTCATAATGAACTAATCAAAATTCCATGGCTCTGATACCATCCGGGGGCAGGACCTTTTAAGCTACCGGCATATATGGGAGATTTGAGATTTTACAAGCAATTTTACAGATTATGCTTAAGCATGAGAAGCCATTTCAGAACTCAACAGCCACTAAACCTCGCCTTTACGCCCTAACGCCTTCATCCTCTCAACGGCTTGACGGGCTAAACAGGCTTAACAGTAAGTTCGGCCATATCTTTCTGAAACAAGCCTTCATACTTATTCATATTCTAACCATAACGCCAGATTTCTTAGAAACCCCTAGTCCTAAGACATCTTTATCATGGAGTTTCAATAGATTCATTAATCAGCCATAATTCAACACAAGAGAGTTTAGCCTATAAGGCTCATAAACAAAATTAAATAAAAATTAATAATTAAAAACTTACAGAAATTTAAAGCGAAGCCTTATGTACAGCAAACTTGAAGATTCTTATTGATATAAGATTTTTACAAAGTGAGAAAAGAGTCGGTAAAAGAAAGCGTACCTAATACTAAAACTCTATCCGCTTTATATAGACATTTGCGGACTTCAAATAAAATTCTCACTACTATAATTAACAGTAGCTTGCATTATTAAAGCTAAAGCTGCTTTATAAAAGCTTGTCTTTTATCAAAACATATCGAATCTAATCTACTTTATAAAAGTAGTGAATATAATTTGCATCGTAATAATTTAAAAAGTAAAGATTCCCTATTCTTCTATCTTATCTTTACCTTTCTTGGATTTATCCAAACTTCCTGTTATAAACTCTGCTGACGTATTTAATATGTCATCAAGATTGATATCAATGTCATTTGGATCTTGAGCATCCTCCAGATCTTCCAATTCTTGAAATTTATTAACACTGGTCATTGAAGTATCACTTCCTGCAGATTTTTTCTCTCTTTCCATCTGTTTCTTTTCTGCCAAGACTTTTTCTAAGTCCTTAATATATTTGGCAACAATTTCTTGGGTTGAAAGATTCATATCTTCCACCTTTTGAGTATCACCTCCAAATCGGAATGCAAGACTTTCCTGAAGTATGAGCTCATTATACTTATCAAGCATTTGTTTGATATGATCAAGGGTATCTAAGCAATTTAATTGCTTTGTTTTGGGATCCTCCTTCATCATTGTATCCCAAAATCTTGTATATGAACATCTTTTTAAACATATAAGATTATTATGATCACTACTAATTTTAGGATCATTCCGCCATATATACGGAATTGAAAATTCTATAAAGAAATTCATCTGGTTATAACCAGGATAAAGTCTTTTAGACGTATTAGGAGTAACTTGAATATATTCCATATAATACTCCTTAAATATTAGAGGTAAAATTTCCTCAGAAGCTCCATAGAACTGCCACCAGCTTATAAACCAGTTGGGAATTTTCCGATTATAAATCTGAGAACATAGTTTAATAAACCATGTATGGCTCCTTTTGCCATTCTCATATAAGAACACTTTATCAAATGCCTGGATATAATCCCAGTAGTTGTATTTCAACTGAACATTCTTTATAAAGAATGATTTCTCTGTGAATGGAGATATACCCCAATCCTCAATAGATATAATCTTCTTGATTATTATTTTTGAGAAATTATAAATCTCTTTATTAGTACCTGTGAAGTGGTTAAACTCACATTCATTGTCAGAAAGTATCATTTCATAATATTTCTGAGATTTATAAGTCTCAAAGGTATTACCCATATTATTGAGGTATTTCTCATAGATCGTCCAGGGCTGATCTTCCCATTTGATATCATCATCATTTAAGAGTAGAATGACTATTTCTTCTTGGTTTTTAACCATAAGTTCATCTTTCTGTTTTCCTTCATCCACTATTCTGGCGAAGGATGGAGCATTTGAGCTACTAGAGGTTTCACCTTTTTGAGCTTCTTTCCAAGCTCTAAATTGTGCAATTTCATCACTGTCTCTGGCTAAACCAGATATGTTAGAAGCTATTAACTTCCTATTTCCATGTTGAGCAAGAATCCTTTCAGATCCTCTGCCTCTACCTCCTCTTCCTCTATAAGAGGAATTACCTCTGTAACCAGACATAGCTGTACAATGATATACATTAGACCAATCTGTTAATGATTTCTCATATAAAACACTATAAGGATCATCATATAATCTATGATTATAATTCATTTGATCAAATTCATAATGATTAAATTTTAAATCTTCAGAGAATATTTCTGTGTCTAATCGTTTGATTTCCTCAAATGTTTCAATCTGAGATTGCATTACTTCTTCAGATGATTCATAACACCTTAAATCTATATTACCAGGTGTAATTGTATCATATAAATAAGTTTTTAACTCATTTTTTATAAAAATATATAATTTTGTTATGTATTTTACAAATTTTTTGATAGAATCAGACAAAAAGAATTTCTAAAACAATTCTATGAATTTTGTAAAATACATAACAAAATTATATATTTTGTTCCTTGGTTTTATTCTACATATATTCAAAATTATATAAATATTATTGAAAGAAATTTTAAGCTATTAAATGGTGATATAGTAAAGGATGTTAATCCTCCATTAAAATCTTTTAAAATGGAAGGTTGTGATTTTTTAGCCTTATCAAAAATATTTGAAGATGAAACTTTGAATGTTACTGCTAAACAGATAAATTGTTTAATACAACAAAATAATTTTGCTAATCTTAATTTAAATATATTAGGAGAGCAAATGATTTCTTTACAAAAGAAAATTGATAGTGTAATAACACTAATGAATAGCAATATAACTATGGTAAAACCAGATAATGTTGAACCATTAAAGGTAGAGACTAATTTACAGAGTCCTCCTGAAATAAAAGACTTTAAGTTAAAGAAATCTTCTTTATGGGAGAAAGATATGACTGAAAAGTTAGTAGAACTTCTAGGAAGTCAGGTGTCAAGATTAAGTTTAAATACTTTAAGTGAAGATGATATTAACCCTTTTTGTAGGGATTCTGATGAATCATCAGAAGAAGATAATATTAATGTTATAATAAAAGAATCTGATGATAATATTCATGCGGTTGTAAATGAAAAATGGGCAACTAAGCCTATTCAAAAGAGGTATTATTATACTAAACCTTCACCAATGGATACTCTTCAAGAAGAGGATCATTTTGAGCTTAATAATAGCTATGGTGGGAAATATATCTATGAATGGAATATAGATAATTTTACACAAAACCAAATTTTTAGTCATATGCATAGAATGCTTATGTATTCTACTATTTGTAAAAATGAAGGTAATAGTGAACTTAATATTGCAAAAATGATAATTGCAGGATTTACAGGCCAACTAAAAGGTTGGTGGGATAATTATTTAAAACCTGAAGCTAGAGAAGGTATTTTAAGAACAGTAAAACTGGAAAATGGTGAAACCAAAGAAAATGTTGTTTATACACTTGTAGTTCAGATTATTGAACATTTTACAGGAACATTTTCTGAAAATTATGATACAATAAGAACTTTATTGCAAAATCTTAGGTGTAAAACACTTACTGCTTTTAGATGGTATAAAGATACTTTTCTAAATAGAGTTTTACAATTACCAGAGAGTGATAGTACTCACTGGAAAGCTAAGTTTATAGATGGCTTACCTCATTTGTTTGCAGAAAGGATTAGAAAATCTTTAAAAGGTAATAAACCTACAATACCTTATCATGAATATACTTATGGCAAGTTAATAGGAACTTGTACCCAGGAAGGATTAAATCTTTGTAATGAAATTAAATTAAATCAACAATTAAAAAATCAAAGAATTGTTGAAAGAAAACAATTAGGTGAATTTTGTGGTCAATTTGGTATGGATATGCCTGCTTATAAGCATAAAGGTAAAAAGAAAATTGTTGATAAACCTCCTTATTATAGGAAAAAGAAAAGAAAATACTCTAAAAAAGAAATTAGAGGAAAAAGGCGATAAAAAGGAAAAAAAGGAAATCCTTTAAGAAAAAATAAGAATTATAATAAGAAAAAAAAGACAAAATAATTATCCGTAATAAATGTCATAAGGTTGGTCATATTGCAAAAAAATTGTTGGACCAAAAAAGAGATTAAAAATCTTGAATTTGATGATGAAATCAAAGATAAATTATGTAAACTATTATTAGATTCAACTGATAGTTCAGAACAATCTGATAATTTAGATATAATAGAAAGTGACTATTATACTAGTTCATCTAGTGAATCTGAATGTGAACCTTGTCAGATAGGACAAGCATGCATAAAAACTCCTAGAAATGATGAACAACTTTATAAGATGATATCACAATTTCAAGATGAAGATCATGAAATTAATGTATTAGAATCTGATCATTGGATAGAATTGTTAAAAACAATTAAGGATCCAGAATTAAGATTAAAAATGATAGATCAGATGGGTAATACTCCTAGTACCTCAAAAGGTAAAAATAATAAAGAAGAATTTGATATTAATAAATATAAGGAAGAATATAGTATGTCTGAAGTTCATAAAATGATTTTAGAAAATAAAAATTCTAGGGAAAAACCAACTTCAGTAACTGATATTCTTAAGGAGATTGATAATCTTAAATCTGAAATTAAAGATTTAAAAAAGAAAAATATAGAAAATGATACTAGGATTTCTAATTTAGAAACCTTAACAATTGTAGAAAAAATTGATAAGAAATTTAAGAATAAAGCAAAAGAAGAAATTCTTAAAGAATCTTCTGAAATTGAAAAGGAAGAATTTTTACAAATTCTAGAGTATGTCACTATACAAAAATGGCTTATTAAAATTACTTTATTAATAGGGAATTATTATTCTCAGGAATTTACTGCTTTATTTGATAGTGGTGCAGATTTGAATATTATTCAAGAAGGGTAATACCTACAAAATATTTTGAAAAAACCACCCATAATATTAAACATGCAGGTGGAGAAAAGATGGATATTAAATATAAATTATCCAAAACTATGGTTTGCACTGATGGTAAATGTATACCATTAAGTTTTTTATTAACTAAAAATAAATTATCAGTTCCTGTGATATTAGGACAACCATTTATAAATAAAATTTATCCTTTTAGATGGATAGATAAAGAAAAGATGGTTGCTACTTATAAAAATGAACCAATTACATTTAAGTTCATAACTAAACCTTTTACTAAAGTATTAAATAATTTGTATGAGGATATTTTATACAAAGAAAAACAACTAGGTTTTCTTAAATATGAAGTTAATATGCTTACAATTGAAGAAAAATTGGAAAATCCTAAATTAAAGGAAAAAATAGTTAATATAACTAATCAGTTTGCCTTGGAAATATGTAATGACCATCCTAATGCTTTTTGGGATAGGAAAAAACATATGGTAAGTTTACCTTATGAGGAAAACTTTCATGAGGAAGATATTCCTACAAAAGCTAGGCCTTGTCAAATGAATTCTGAATATTTGGAATTTTGTAAAACAGAAATTCAATCCTTGTTAGAAAGGAAAATTATAGGACCATCTAATTCTCCTTGGTCTTGTACTGCTTTTTATGTAAATAAACATTCAGAAATTGAAAGAGGTGTACCAAGATTGGTAATTAATTATAAACCTTTAAATAAGGTATTAAAATGGGCTAGTTATCCCATTCCCAATAAAAAAGATTTATTGGATAGATTATATGATGCCTTAATATTTTCTAAATTTGATTTAAAATCAGGATATTGGCAAATACAAATTAATCCAGTAGATAGGTATAAAACTGCCTTTAATGTACCTTTTGGTCAATATGAATGGTATGTTATGCCTTTTGGTTTGAAAAATGCTCCCTCTGATTTTCAGAGAATTATGAATGATATTTTCATGAATTATACTGATTTTATTATTGTCTATATTGATGATATCTTAGTATTTTCTAAGACAATAGAGGATCATTTTAGACACTTGGAAATATTCAAGAAATTAGTAATAGCTAATGGATTAGTAATTTCTAAACCTAAAATGGTTTTATTTCAGACTAAGATAAGATTCTTAGGCCATAATATTGAAAAAAGGTGAAATAATACCTATAAATAGAAGTATAGAATTTGGATCAAAATTTCCAGATATAATTACTGATAAAACTCAGTTACAGAAATTTTTAGGAAGTTTAAATTACATCCTACCTTATTACAAGAATTTAGCAGAGGATACTGCAATCTTATATGATAGATTAAAAAAGATCCAAAACCTTGGACTGAAAGTCATACTAAGGTTATACAAAAGATTAAGGGAAAAGTAATGCAATTTATCAAAGATCTTATTATTTTATAAAAAAATGAGTTAAAAACTTATTTATATGATACAATTACACCTGGTAATATAGATTTAAGGTGTTATGAATCATCTGAAGAAGTAATGCAATCTCAGATTGAAACATTTGAGGAAATCAAACGATTAGACACAGAAATATTCTCTGAAGATTTAAAATTTAATCATTATGAATTTGATCAAATGAATTATAATCATAGATTATATGATGATCCTTATAGTGTTTTATATGAGAAATCATTAACAGATTGGTCTAATGTATATCATTGTACAGCTATGTCTGGTTACAGAGGTAATTCCTCTTATAGAGGAAGAGGAGGTAGAGGCAGAGGATCTGAAAGGATTCTTGCTCAACATGGAAATAGGAAGTTAATAGCTTCTAACATATCTGGTTTAGCCAGAGACAGTGATGAAATTGCACAATTTAGAGCTTGGAAAGAAGCTCAAAAAGGTGAAACCTCTAGTAGCTCAAATGCTCCATCCTTCGCCAGAATAGTGGATGAAGGAAAACAGAAAGATGAACTTATGGTTAAAAACCAAGAAGAAATAGTCATTCTACTCTTAAATGATGATGATATCAAATGGGAAGATCAGCCCTGGACGATCTATGAGAAATACCTCAATAATATGGGTAATACCTTTGAGACTTATAAATCTCAGAAATATTATGAAATGATACTTTCTGACAATGAATGTGAGTTTAACCACTTCACAGGTACTAATAAAGAGATTTATAATTTCTCAAAAATAATAATCAAGAAGATTATATCTATTGAGGATTGGGGTATATCTCCATTCACAGAGAAATCATTCTTTATAAAGAATGTTCAGTTGAAATACAACTCTTTGGGATTATATCCAGGGCATTTGATAAAGTGTTCTTATATGAGAATGGCAAAAGGAGCCATACATGGTTTATTAAACTATGTTCTCAGCTTTATAATCGGAAAATTCCCAACTGGTTTATAAGCTGGTGGCAGTTCTATGGAGCTTCTGAGGAAATTTTACCTCTAATATTTAAGGAGTATTATATGGAATATATTCAAGTTACTCCTAATACGTCTAAAAGACTTTATCCTGGTTATAACCAGATGAATTTCTTTATAGAATTTTCAATTCCGTATATATGGCGGAATGATCCTAAAATTAGTAGTGATCATAATAATCTTATATGTTTAAAAAGATGTTCATATACAAGATTTTGGGATACAATGATGAAGGAGGATCCCAAAACAAAGCAATTAAATTGCTTAGATACCCTTGATCATATCAAACAAATGCTTGATAAGTATAATGAGCTCATACTTCAGGAAAGTCTTGCATTCCGATTTGGAGGTGATACTCAAAAGGTGGAAGATATGAATCTTTCAACCCAAGAAATTGTTGCCAAATATATTAAGGACTTAGGAAAAGTCTTGGCAGAAAAGAAAGCAGATGGAAAGAGAGAAAAAATCTGCAGGAAGTGATACTTGATGACCAGGTGTTAATAAATTTCAAGAATTGGAAGATCCGGAGGATGCTCAAGATCCAAATGACATTGATATCAATCTTGATGACATATTAAATACGTCAGCAGAGTTTATAACAGGAAGTTTGGATAAATCCAAGAAAGGTAAAGATAAGATAGAAGAATAGGGAATCTTTACTTTTTAAATTATTGCCGACAGAATTATATTCACTACTTTTATAAAGTAGATTAGATTCGATATGTTTTGATAAAAGACAAGCTTTTATAAAAGCAGCTTTAGCTTTAATAATGCAAGCTACTGTTAATTATAGTAGTGAGAATTTTATTTGAAGTCCGCAAATGTCTATATAAAGCGGATAGAGTTTTAGTATTAGGGACGCTTTCTTTTACCGACTCTCTTCTCACTTTGTAAAAATCTTATATCAATAAGAATCTTCAAGTTTGCTGTACATAAGGCTTTGCTTTAAATTTCTGTAAGTTTTTAATTATTAATTTTTATTTAATTTTGTTTATGAGCCTTATAGGCTAAACTCTCTTGTGTTGAATTATGGCTGATTAATGAATCTATTGAAATTCCATGATAAAGATGTCTTAGGACTAGGGGTTTCTAAGAAATCTGGCGTTATTGTTAGAATATGAATAAGTATGAAGGCTTGTTTCAGAAAGATATGGCCGAACTTACTGTTAAGCCTGTTTAGCCCGTCAAGCCGTTGAGAGGATGAAGGCGTTAGGGTGTAAAGGCGAGGTTTAGTGGCGGTTGAGTTCTGAAATGGCTTCTCATGCTTAAGCATAATCTGTAAAATTGCTTGTAAAATCTCAAATCTCCCATATATGCCGGTAGCTTAAAAGGTCCTGCCCCATATATATATATATATATATATATATATATATATATAACAAAACAGCAGCACATACCCTAAAAAAAGTACCCGCACATACTCTCAAGGAAAATAAACCAAGAAAACTGTAGAAATCTCTTATAATCTTTTCATCTTCTCAAGGTGGAAGGGTGATGGATTCATATTGAGCTTATTTGCCCAAAAACAGTTCAATAATTGATTTGTGGATGAGATTGGCTTCGAGTCACTTATGGCATTAAGAAGTCCACGTTATATTACTACTTGTCTTTTATTACCGATGATCATCACTTGTTAGTCTATAAAATACTCTTTTTATGATAATATTATATTTTAATATTTTCAAACGGAAAAACATGCCATATAAATTAAATGTTTATATAAGAAGGCTTCAGAAACACTGTTTATTAATAGGAATTATAATGTACGGTAGCTAGAATTTTGTTGGTTTAAATTGGTTTTATTTTATATTTTTTAAAGATTTTTTCTTCTTTTTTTTCGGAGTAAAAAGATATTAAATATAGTATGTGCCATTGTGCTCGGAAAATTTCTTGATTTATTTGGTATTACTTGTATATTAAACTTATATTATAAGTCATTGTATTTTTTTCTAAAATATTTGTAGATAACTAAGCTAAATTGAACTGCTCGTGAGCTACTGATGAATTGAGTTTGAACTGAAAAAATTAGCTCATATCAAATATGAGGTGAACAAATTTAGTGTGAGATGAATCTGAACTAACCTCAACTCAGGTCATTTCCACCCTACGTGGAAGGAATACCCTCATCTTAACCTTTTAGCTTTCGGACTTTGGGGCTCACCCGTTCGGTCCACGTGGGAACATATTGTAAAGCTCTGTTTGTTTTCTTAAAAATATGATCAGAACTATATTTAATATTATCATTTATTTTATGAAATATCAGAATTATATTTATTTGAGTTTTTAATTGTAAAGATCTTTAATTTTATACCTTTATTTAGAGTCAAACTTTACCTTCTTTACAAAATAAATAGAAAATTAAATATTTATTTTTTAATAAAGAATAGTAAATATTGTAACAAATTGAGTAGTTCATAGATATACGTAGAATGGGGGTTCAATTTTACATTTGCGTAACGAGCAATAAATTGTTATTCATAAAAAAAACGAGTAATATCTGTTAGATAAAGTGATTCAACAACTCTCGTTCAAAATCGTTCTGGATATTAATCACGGTAAACTAGTTGGAAATATTATAATCCGTACGCATACAATGTGAATACAAAAAATTTAGTATATAATAAAAAAAAATTAACCGTCTCATAAAAAAATTAAATTTCTATTTTTTAATAGCGAATATCTATTTTGATTTTATAACACATGCTTGCGTAAAATAATATGAATTACGTAATTCAAAATAGATATTCGCTATGAGAAAAAAACTATTGCAAAAAATGTACCTAGCAAAAAAAAAATATTGCAAAAAGTGTAAAATGATATAAAAACTTGCAACACCTAATAAATAAAAAATAAAAAATATCATTTATATACTGTATTAACATTTTTTTTCCTGCCATAGCTACCATCAATTTTCTCAACTAATCTTATCCATCCATTGAAAACCTTTTGTACTTTCGAGGAACACCAAAGACGAACAGCGCCGACGGGAAGCCATGGCCAAACCTCTATTGATCTTCACTATTACCCTCTCTTTCCTCATCGCCGGCTCCGTCTGCTCTTCAGAAACTACTACTCCAGCAACCGCACACAAGGACCTATCTAAGTTCGGTTTCCCGATCGGCCTTCTTCCGACGAACGTCTTAAACTATAATCTCAACCGTACATCGGGAAAGTTCACGGTGAGGCTAACGGACACCTGTAAACTGACGCTACCGCCGGACAATTACTTGGCGACTTACTCTAAAGTGATTACTGGCAAAATTGTGGAGAATCGAATTGCTGAGCTGAATGGAATTAGTGTTAGGGCTTTCTTCAAATGGTGGGGAATTACTGGAATTAGTTCTAATGGTGAAGATTTGACCTTTGAGGTTGGCGTTGTCACGGCCAAATATCCTTCTAAGAATTTTGATCAAAGTCCTGAGTGCCAGGGCAAACACTCCTCTTCTTAAGGTATATAGATCTTCGTCGCCTTCTACTTTGTAGAATAATTTTTAATCTGAAAAACAATTTCGCCTAATTTTCCCTTGCATCTACTAGAAATTGGCATATCTTTGAGCAGTTAAAGATAAATTAAGCACATTTATATTATTTATAAAAAAAAAAGTTAATAGCTATCTTGGTTGCTAAATTATTTACCTTTAAGGTTTTTGTCATAAAACTATCTTTGGCTAAATATATCACGTACCGCGAAAAGCCGTATTTTTTCACCCAATTCCATATGTGTAGAGCATATTACTCAAAAATACAAGATTACGAAAGTAAAATCACTCTAAACCCTCTATTTTTTGTCACTCTACACATATCTAACTGGACGCTCTATTTTTAGTCACTCACACATTTCTAACTGGACAAGAAACCACTGTGAAAAGTGGTGACATCTTATTTTTAGCCCAGATGTAAATGCTATTGATATATTTAGCCAAAAAAAGTTGAGTGACAAAACCGCAAAGCTTAAATAGTTTAGTGACCAAAATAGCTAATAACTCTTCTAAAAAAAATTACTTTGTTTTGTTTAGAGCTTGCTTTACTTAAATCCATATTTGAAATCTGTAATGAAACCCGGATCTAGAAAATGTTTATTCAATTAAAGCTTGTTACTTGAAGTAACTGTTATGTGAAACCTTTGTATTGTTATTCCAATACAACAACAACAACAACAACAATAGCATAACCCATTAAGTCCCCAATAATTGGGGGTATGGGCGGGGATGGACGGGATACAGACCTAACCTTTGTCAAACAAAGTGGCTGATCCCAGAATACCACTGAAACAGATGTATTGGAGACTAACCTAACCTTTGGCAACAAGTGCACAAAGTGGTTGCTCATATAATACACATGTAACAATGGTCCCCTATGCCGTCGCGTTTGCTACAGAATCATGCCCTCAAATCAAAGCCAAAAGGCATCAGAGAAGGCAGACCCAAGAACCATTTTGATTTATGTGCACATCACCATGCTTCTTTCATTCAGCATCCAGAGCATTAGTGGTGCACTAACTTTGTATTGTTATTCCAATAAATGATGAAAAAAATAATTTGTTCTGAATCTTGAAGTTCAAGACTAGATTAGTACTCACTTCAATAGAGGGAGCAGAGTTATTTTGGCTTTAAAAAAAGGGGAGAGGAGAGGGGGTGGGGGGACTAGTCTAGAGCTGTGAAGAGGATTAAGAACAGGTTATGCCCACACAGTAAAAGTGGAAACTCAGTTGAGAAGAAAATTTACGGATCTAGCTAGTTAAGACTTTCATTCGAGCTTTAAGTTAAGTTTTAGACTTTTAGTCCAAAAAAATGGATCTCTAATAGGTGTTTATGAGATTCAAGGAGTAGTTGCCCTTGTAGTCCCTATGGTAGTCGCCTTTGTGATGGTCGGCTATCTACTCAAGCATAGACATCCACGACGACCTCTAATGGCGTCTATATGTATGATTCTCAAGGTCGAGAATGACCGTCCTAGAGAGCATGTCACCTAACCGGAGAGTTGGTTTGAGTCTTCCAGGATACATATGTGTGGCACAGAGGAACTTCTACGTGAATGAAGGTTTCCCTCCGCACTAACAAGATAGAGCTTACGCGACTAGCTAAGGGTGTATTGGAAACTTTTTTTCACACAATTTCCAATACAAAATTTTCAGTTTGGATCCTATCTCTTCTCTCACAAACAGTAAACTTCTACGATCACCAAGACCAAAATTCTCAAATCAGATACCAATCCGAGTACTCCCAGACTCACAAGGCCACCATTTCTAGGACTAGAGGATGCCTTTGAGAATGCTAAATAGCTTGGCATGAGTCCTTTAAGTATCTCTGCATCAATCATTGATTGAAATATCAGAATGATTAAACTCTTGAACGACAGTTTGGGGTAGCGTTTTCAATTTTAGGGTTTAGTAGCTTTTACTTGCAAAGACAGATAACAAGCAGATTTAGTTTTTTCTTTCCTACATTATTGTTCTGAAGCCTAATTTATTGGCTCCGCTCTAAAATTTAATATGGGTACATAGTTTGACTTCCAATTCAGAAGAATCCCCTGTATGCCTTCAGTGTGCTTATTCGCATTGGCGAACCTATGTACAACATTTTCAAACTAATGTAGTTCTAGTGTACAATTTTTTTTATTTACCCCCACACTATTAAATTTGTTGTTTGGCCCTCTCCCAAAATTTAAAAATTATTGTATTATAACCACTCAAAGTATAATGACCACCTATCTTCGCATACTCTGTCCACCCCTGCTTATTTGTGCAGTATTAACCATGTTTCATTCTTGCAGCTACCAATGCGATAGTGTCTGCAGCAGCTTCCTGCCACGAACTGATGCTATTATGCTGAAGAAATTGAAGCAAAGATGCAGAAATTAAATTTAGTTGTTAGCACATTATATTCCTCCGGAGATGTGATAAAAAAAAAATGTTGGGATAAGCATTTCCTCTTTATGTTATGTGCACTTTGCTTTTGTGATTTTATCCTTCTCCACCTCCGAACAGGGTAACAAAATTAAGAAAAAAATCACAATAGAAGGCGTTGGTGAAATTGCTTCGTGATTTCACGAGGGCTTAATCCGTTTATGTGTTTTTTCAAGTTCAATTTTAACCGCCATAAACCCTTTCTTTTCTCCTTTACTGCACAGAGAATGTATGATTTCCTTGGGCTAGAAAGATATTATCAGCAGCTTGTCTTCCCGGAATGAAGCTACTTTGGTTATTGCTCACCAGTTTTTCCATCAAGGGCTTAAGACGGTTTGCGATCCCCTTGGTCACAACTTTCATGATCACATTACAAAGAGCATAAGCAATATGCCGGGAGTGAGACAAATTCCGGCAAATCCGCCTCAGGCGGAAACTCCCCCATCCCTAAAAACCTGCTGAACAAACTCAATGCTTTTGAGTCCCAACAATGTACCAAAATTTATGAAAGAAAAATGTCAAAATACCGTCAGGACTCGGGGCCTTATTCGACCCCATTTAAAATACCTCTATTTTAATCTCGTTCGCGCAGTCACCCTTTGGGTTAAGGACTGCAAATCAGCTTTGGAGAGAGGATGAAAATTCCAACAAGATGTATCCAAAGGGAGGCAAGTTTTTGAAGAACATAAAAAGTCCAGAATCAAAACATTAAGGCGGTCTGTATCCATTCACCAATTGCCATCTACTTCCTTCAACATTTTAATCTGTGAACGATTTTTCTTAACGATTTTCAAGGTGCGAAAAAAAATAAGTATTTCTTTCTCCTTCCACTAACCACTGAGCTCTAGATTTCTGAAACCCAAAAAGCTTTTCTTGTTGCAAGATTGAGTTATACTCATCCACTAACTCTTTTTCAAGTCCTACTAGATAATTAGAAGGCAACACCCAGGATCCATTTCAAGCACTTTTCTTTCTCCAAAAGATGTTGCAAAAATATTCAGTTTTCCAACCTCCAGACGATTTGATCATTTATCGACACAACCTCCAGATTAACCTTAGACGATTACCATCATAACCAAATACCTCTCGAATTCTTTAAAATACGTATTATTCTTAATTAACTAGCTTCCCTTTGTAGCTGCCATCAGAGACGCTCATCACCTCTTGTACCGCCTTGGACAGACAAAAAAGCATCTATCCCCATACATGTGTATATGTACATATGTAGAGACATACGATTTCCCCCCTTGGACGACACACTTCTCTGTTAAGTGTCCATTTTGTCACACGAGAAACAAATCATATGAAGGTAAGACGGGTTTGCTAAGTTCCACTCCACACAAACACGTGCAAATCTTCCTCTCTTTCCATCAATGGTTGTTGTATCAAGACAAACTTGGCTCGAATATATATATATATATATATATATATATATATATATATATATATATATATAAAGGTTGTAGTTTCATCTATGCCACATGGCCAAGCTTGTTTTTTCAATCTTAAGGTTTGAAATTGGATATTATCTCAAATTTAAAATTTCGTCTTGTATTTCGTAAAAACAACGAAATGCAAAGATAATTCTTAAACTGCAAAGTTTGTGCAAGTTTTGCTTAAACGAGGTTTGCATGAAACTGGGGAGTTCATGTATGTACTATGAACTTGGCTTGGGTTTCAGTCTACCAACACTTTCGAAGCCTAACTTTGATTGTGAGTTCTGATAATTCAAAGTGTGCACTTTATTGTGAGTATTGTAATGTAATGAGAAATGCACACTTTGATTGTGAGAGTTGTAATCTAAAGTGTGCACTTTGTTTGTGAGTATTGTAATGTAATGAGAAGTGCGGACTTTGATTGTGAGTGTTGTAATGTAAATGAGAAGTGCGCACTTTGATTGTGAGTGTTGTAATGTAAATGAGAAGTGTAAACTTGGTTATGTAATGTTATTTTTGGATTTATTGATTATTTTTGCTATTTGGGATATTATAAAAATTGTTTCTGGTTTGTATTTCTGTGCAGCTGTTTTTTATAATAGGGATTTAATTAAATTTCATATTTATTTTTTTAAATAAAAAACAATTTAGCGACGGAATAGCGACCAAATATCGGGTGCTATATTAGTCGTCGGTATTTGGTCGTTAACCAGCCAAAGTCAAAAGTCAAACAATGTTTACCATTCGGTCGGTAAATAGAGCCTGAATATTCGGTCGCTAGACTTTCCGTTGGTATTCGGTCGTTATATAGTCCAAGTCAAAAGTCAACAATGTTGACCATTCGATCGGTATTAGTTCGGTAAATAGAGACTGAATATTCAGTCTCTAGACTTTCCGTCGGCATTCGGTCGTTATATAGTCCAAGTCATAAGTCAACAATGTTGACCATTCGGTCGGTAAATAGACTCCGAATGTTCGGTCGCAAGACTTTCCGTCGGTATTCGGTCGTTATATAGTGCAAGTCATAAGTCAACAATGTTGACCATTCGGTCGGTAAATAGACTCCGAATGTTCGGTCGCAAGACTTTTCGTCGGTATTCGGTCGTTATATAGTGCAAGTCAAAAGTCAACAATGTTGACCATTCTGTCGGTAAATAGACTCCGAATATTCGGTCGCTAGACTTTCCGTCGGTATTCGGTCGTTATATAATCCAAATCAAAGGTCAACAATGTTGACCATTCAGTCGGTAAATAGACTCCGAATATTCGGTCGCTAGACTTTCCGTCGTTATTCGGTCGTTAATTTGCTTTGCGACGAAAAATACACGACCACGTCATTCGGTCGTTAATCGGTCGCTAAACTGAGTTTAGCGACGGAAATGTCCGTCTCTGTAACACATTTTTCTTGTAGTGTTTTCGAGATTGTTAAGTTGTAGAGATCCATTTTTTGTCCGCACATGCTGATTGAAATTCGGCCGCCGGATGGAATGATCCGATTCAGAACGAAGTCAGAACTTTCATATCGGAGACGAAAAACTGTAATAATATGCCAAAACTACATATAAAAATTACAAAAAAAAATGTTTGAAAAGGAGATAAACTTGATCAAATATTCCAAAATACATCCACTGTCCCGCCTCTGTCTTCGTCTATGACCCAACTGCTAGCATTTGATTGGATGGTCGAATTTCAGTAAGTATGTGTGGAGGAAACATGGGTCTCTAGAGCTTGAAGAAATTGACTTTTTCCACTTTACATCGCGTTTGTATAGGATGTAGTAAAGAGTTGATTTAGTTTGGTAAAATAGTTGAAATTCTCTTTTTCCTATCAACATTCAAAATGTGTGAGTTTCCTTTATTATATTTGCCTAATGCGACTTATTTTCTTTGAGGTTTCGTAGCCAGCTGAAGGCTGGGACAAACCTACCTACCTCCCTCCATCCCACACTTTTTACTGCTCCCTCCACTCCATATCTAAATAGTTTTAATATTTAAATTTTTTATTTTTGTTCAAAATACTTCTAACATTTAGAATTTAGAATATCAATAGATAGTAAATGATTTTTTCCAAGATTGTCCTTTTACAACCACAACTCCCATATTCAATTTTATCCAAATTTCAAAACTGAAATGAAGACCATGAATTTTTGGTGGAATTTTTCTTAATTGTAATATTAAATGAATCTTAGTAACCAAGAGAATTTGTATATTTCCAATAGAGTATGATAACTAAGAGGAAAAGAGGATAATTGAATTGAAAGAGTTGTGAAAATTGATAATTACTCTTTAATATGATAAATAAAGGGTACAATAGTCATTTTGTTTCAATTTTTGTTGACTTCATCAAATTTTTAATTTTTGTGAAAACCTCAAATGTTAAAGTTATTTAGTTATGGAGGGAGTATTGTTTTATATGCATAGGCATTTGATCAGCGGCGAAAAATTCTCTGAATAAACAGAAAAAACGAAACAATCCCACCACGCAAGTTAGCTCAGAGCCAAGGATGTAAGAGAATTATAAGGACCGCGTCTTGGAGCAAACCCCGAGACAAGTTGTTTGAAGGACAAAGTGGTGTAATTGATGAGTTCTAGATCATAGTAAAAGGTAAATTACACCCAAATTATATGTGGGTCAAAGAGGGTTACTCATAGGCTCGGAATTAGTTGGTAGAAGAATTAAACCTGAATTATAAATAAGAGAAAAACTTCTATGTATATAAGTTTTTATTTTTTATTTTTTTGTTGTAAACTTTTATTTTAACTTTTTCTCTATATAAATTATTTTTCTAGTAACTGTTTTCGTCAAATTAGTATGAAAATGGTGGGTTCCTACCACTTTTAATTACATGTTCTGCACTTATTCTCAGTATTAATTACTTTTATTGACAAAAATATCATTAAGACTGACAAATATATACAAAATATTTGTTTTAAAATGAATGAAAATCGCTAGTTTTACACTATTTTGATAAAAAGCAGTAGTTCAAAAGTATGTCAGATATAGAAAGTGTTAAAATAAAAGTTTACTGATAAAAAGAGAAAAATAAAATTTATATATATATATATATATATATATATATGGAGATTTTCTCTTATAAATAAATAAAAAGAAATAGCAAAAACACTTGACAATCTTAAAAAAAAATTAATTAAACAATTGAAAACGTAAAAAGAAAACGTAAATTAGAAAACGAGCCTCTTCTTCACGTTCTAATAAAGGCACGTGCGTAGCACGAGCAAGTGACAACACTGCCAGGTTTTCTTTGTACTTTAAACGCATCAACTGCTATACACTTTTTTTTAACTGAATCATTCTACCCCACGCTCTTATTACGGCGCGTGCCATACCTCTCCACAATTAGCTTGCGTGAAAAAACGAATCGACCAAAAATATATATAGTAAATTCTTTTTCGTACACAGTTCCAACTAACATAACAAAGCGAAGAAGAAGCTTCCCTCTCAGAGAAAATTGCCTCCCTTGGTTTTCTCATAAACCCTAAATTTCTCATTAGGTAATATTTTCGATTCCTATTTTGATCTTATTTATGTTATATTATGATTATAATTCAAACAAACAATAACATATATGGACGGGAATGAATATGAAACATACCTTAACTTCTTCTAGCGATGAATGCACAAATTGGGGGCTCAGATTACCACTGAGACAGTAGTTCCCTGTACCGTCATTATCCTAACCACTAGACCATGGGACCTTATGTTTGTTATTGGTTGTTATGATTATAATATGTATTTATTCTGTGTTTATATTTGATAAACGGCTTTGGTGTTCAGATCTGCTGTGATTTTCTCATTCTCTGCGTTTTTTGTTGTTGTTGTTGTAATTGTGAATTATGTGATTTTTTCGTGTTGAATTCTGTTGCGTTAACATGTACTGTGTTTTGAGAGCTTGCATATTTCATAATTTATGGAGATTTGTTTTTTTTGGGGGGCAATTACTATGATGAATTTGTTCTGCTTGTTTGGTGAAGCTGTGAGGATTTAGACTGATAATGGGAGGATTTTATTTGCTAAATCTGGACAATGTGTAGAGACTAGTTGTATAGTATGTGAATAAATGTGCCATGCCTTTTGTTGGGTTTGATGGATTTTTTTCTAGTTTAATATTTTTCTTCTCGTTGGCGAGTGTTGAATGGTTTGTGGGGTTCCTTGCACGTACTCAAGGCTCTGAATTTTCCCTTCGTTCTGTTTTACGGCTAGTTTGATTTCCAATATGACAATGTTTCATGAATTTAGGTCATGAGTTGTTTCTTTTAGTTTTGAGAATGCTTTTCGGGTGGTACATTGCTTTGGTCACATTACTTTAGATATGGATAACGGCCAAAAGAAAGAAACTTGAAGGAATATGCAAGCATTGAAACTACCAGATTAGCATGCTCGCTTCTTAGTTGATATGGGATTTCTACTCCACAAATGCCTGAAATGGCTAAACGTATATATGCTCCTAAGCTACATTTTACCAATCATTGGATAATACTCCCTCCATTTTCTAATAAAGGTCTTTTTAGACACTTTTATCTCTTTCTCAAATATGTCATTTTCCAACTTTTAAGGTTGTTTTTCTAATATTTCCCTTACTATATAGAGAAAAGAAGGGGGTAATGTTTGAGAATAAATTAATTATATGAGGGTGTAATGCTAAAATGTTTTGATGTCTCCGCCTTCCTTAATCTATGCGAAACTACCTAGAAAGACCTCTATTAAGAACAGAGGGAGCATAACATTGCTTTGTCTAGTCTTCTGTTCGCTTCTCAACCCCCCCCCCTCTTATGTTTTTTTTCAGAGTGCCATAATTGCTGGTATATGGAACAACTCTTGTTTCCTTTATGTTGTTGTGTTTCTTTGTCTTTGCCATGCAATTTATATCAACTTGCTTTTGCAGGGAGGGGCTATCCAAGTTGTTATTTACGACATGGACTTTGAAGATAAATATCTTGCTAAAGGTGAGAAATTAGTGTATCCCTTCTTTTATGATAGTCACTACTTGTGTCTTTACTGGGTATAATTTACTTGTAAACAGGGGAAAAGATGAAAGCAAAAGTATTAGTCTTGGAAAAGTTAATGGTGACTAATACTTTTTCAGTCTATTTTTCACGTGTCTCAGACAAATATTATTTCTCTTAAAGATGCTTATAGATTCTTGGGGAGGTTAATTTTTGGTACTTTATTGACCTCTTTCTGTAGTAGAATTTCTTCTTGATTCTTTCTTTTCTAATCATGATTTTGCAAATATCTCCACAATATCTTCCATATTGATTGCTTCTAAGGGTGTCCACATTCATCTAGTCTCTGGAACCAAAGCAAACATTTTACGTTTCTTTTTGTTCTTGGAAAGTGGAAGAGAAGATTTTGCCTGTTTAGCTATTTTCTTGGCCAAAAATATCTCCTATGTCACTACTTTTCTGGTTGAGGTCAGGTAACTAAAGATACAACCTGGTTGCTACTTGATAGTATAACATTGCTTCTGAAATTTGACATTTTATTTTCCGTGATACTTGAATGCCTACATTTGGCTTATGCGGTCCTATAATCAATCTGATCAAATTTGTAATTGTTGATTTACACTTTTTTTTTCCTCCAAACAAAGTACCTGAAGATTATTAAAAAGCACCTCAACTGGTGTGGGGCTGTTGCACAATGGGCCTCAAAAGTTTCCTTTTATTCACAAATCCCTAGGACAACCTTCAAGTTTTCCTCTTAAATTTTCACTGTAGGGAGAGAAATGTGAAAGACCAGATGGTAATCATCTCTAGATGAAGATTGTTACTTAAAAACTAACTCCATTGTTATCTATCCAATAATGGGGTAGCATTTGAAGCCTATTCTGTTGATTTTAGGGAGTGTGGCCATATCTGCTAGGTAGAAGCACAATATCTGTTGATTTGAATGTTAATGATGTGGTATTTATCATCACAAACGAGAAGAAAATATTTTTCATTTATTGTTGATTAAATCATGGTAAGAAATTAAATTTCAGATTTCCGTTTCAAAATTTTGACATGTGATTAGCAAAGTTGATAGTAACTTCTTGAGGTTCAATGGTGCTTCCATTGAGTTTGACATAAATAAATGTCCATTTCCATACAGAAAATTTTCTTCAAACTTTGGAAAGAATTAGAAACTTTGAAATTATTTCTTAGAGATGGAAAGAAAAAATTGTGAGCAAATGTTTGCCGATATGTCTAAAAAATGAGCTGTAGGGTTCAGAGATGGAAAAAAAGAATTGTGATAAAAAGTTCATTATGGACGTAGACAAAGTAGCTGGTTTGTGCATATTTTTTAGTATATTAGCTAAGCTTTGCCACCCCACTACTCTGATTACCGGCATCATTCTTCTCTTCACAAATCAGAAGCTGTGCAGGTTAAAGATCTTCGTTGATTTGTAGGAATCACATCTTCCATAGTAATTTGAATCTCTGCTTAGGAATGAAAAAGAAAACTGGTTGATTTGAGAAACATGAGGTTTAAAAAGTTCTTTTTCTTTTATTAGAATACGTGTTCAAGAATGAAATATTGAACAGGTGGCTCTTGGTGCATCATCACCTTGTCTTTTGTGAGGAAATCTAGCTTTGGTCTTCATATGTCCAAATCCTGTTAAAGTCAAAGATGAGGAATCCGATCTCTTTCTTTCAGTTCTCCGAATAACTTGATAGACTGGCTTAGATCTGGTCCAACATCTTCTCAATATCTACGTCATCACCCGTTAGGTGACTAGTAGAGAGGTGAATAGTCCATATAAGACAGGCAAGGTTCTTCAGGAAATATAAGTTCACCGACTACTTTTGATCTGAGGATCCTCTTTCTGATATCTTCAACAACTCATCTCTCGTTAACTCCATTTCCAGCAGCCTTGCCCTATATCTACTTATTCATAAAATTGCGACAAAATTTTCCTGCAATTTTTCCCAGTGGTTTACAGAATTCATATGACGATGCAGTTGTATGTATTTCCCCATTGACCATAAGGAAACAGGTCCTCTTCGGTCTCTTGATTTTTTTCTTCCTCGGTCTCAATTATTCATTTCAGTATATGATATCCGCATTTGTTCTTCTTGATTCTTGTAATGCAGGATTTGCATTATGCTATCTGAGTTAAAATTTAGACTGTTAGGGTTATTCTTTATATAATAATTCACCTTTTAAAAAGTGGATCCATTTTGATATAGCATGGTAAAGTTAGTATTTGATTTTTCTAAGCTTTCTTGAGGTACTCTCTCTCTCTCTCCCCCACCCTTTGGTTTTCCTAGATTTTTTTTTCTGTTGTGGGATGTGATTCTTAAGGTTCCTTTTTCCTGGAATATATTTTAGTGTCCTCGGTGTCCCATCTGTGATAACAATTGGGTTAGCGCTGTAGATAGTGCCTCATTCCTCCTTGATGTATGTTTAGATATTAAAGATTGTGGCATGTTGAGAGTAGAAAGATAGACATGTTCATTTGAAGTTAGCACAATCATTCAAGGTTTTGTTTTTGTCCTCTCAGTAACCCTTAGTAATTTTGTAAAATCTGGATAGAATGTACTTCTTACTTATTGATATGGTTCAATATTTTATACTGTTCTGTTGAGTACAACTGCTCATGGATTCTATGCCTTTGATCAATGTTTCACCAGTAGGGTAAGCAGAAGGGAGGCATTTATGTCCAGGATAGTCTTTCTATTAGGGTTTCCTTCTTTTACTGTATTTAGTTTGGTAATGGCAAAAACCAAGTATCCTTCAGAGTAGAAATGACGTTCCTGTTATTATATTACTCCCTACATTCCTAAATAAGTGTAGTTTTAACATTGGACACGAAAACTAAGAAAAGCTAAAAGCACAATGCTTTTTTAATTAGGTACCTAAATTACCCCTTCCTAAATAAGTTGCCAGCTTATTTGCCTTGGAACTTGGGAAGTTTTTTTTTAAAAAAGTTTACAAGGAGAAAATTCATGGATTGAGGATGGGTAAAATTGGAAGTAAAATAACACCTGGCCTAAAAAGTTGTACAACAACACTTGTTATGGCAAATAAACATAAGGCTAAAACTACACTTATTTAGGAATTAAGGGAGTATTATTATCCGCGCTTTTCTTTTTTTGGTTTCTAAATCAACAATTTTGAGATTGCTTGCAATGCTTTTACTTATGGGAATGAGTTAAAAAGGAAAGAATAGTCGGTAGTGCGTGATGGGAATGGAAGTTAATTTCTGAGTTTGGACATGTGAAAATTAGCTCATGGGCCTCCATATCCTCTCAAAATCAATTCAATTGGCAAAGAGAGGTGTTAACCCATGAGCTTATAAGTTATTCGGATCTTCCTTAGGCACTCGATGTGGGACTTTATATTTCAACACTCCCCTCACATTGAGGTGGGATTCAAATTCAAGGCCCGGCGCCCTACTTGGGCCAAACGGGGACAAAGAGCCCACACATCTCGCCTAAGGGCATGCTCTGATACCATGTGAAAATTAGCTCATGGGCCTCCATATCCTCTCAAAACCAATTGGCAAAGAGAGGTGTTAACCCATGAGCTTATAAGTTATTCGGATCTTCCTTAGGCACTCGATGTGGGATGTGGGACTTTATATTTCAACAGGACAGAAGGCCTACGGGTTCTGGCCTTTTCCAAATTACGGAATGCTGCATCCTAAATGAAATCAAGAACTGTACTTGTGAAGATTTTGAAGAGCTGAGTTAGCTGAATGTTAAGTTGGAAAAATAATGAGCTACCTATTCTTTATATAAATTTTTTTATTCGTCCTATTCAATTGAATCTTTCATATGCTGGGGCTAAAGTAGTTCTTTAATGTTCTTAAGGCTTAACTTATTTTATGTTGTCAGACATTTCTAGCTGCATTTTTTTCGTACCTGCAGTTTTTTGATGTCCTCACTTCTAGTTTTATTTTCATATCCAGCTTCTGGGATTCAGAGTCTCTCTTCCAGTGTGCAAAGCACTCCAGACAAAAATGGGAACTCTGCAGATGCTTTGAGAAGTCCAAAACTTCTACAGGAGTTCCTCAAATCTGGTTCGAGGAAGGATTTATTACGCACTTGCTTTGACAAGGAAAGAAAACAGTCAGCTTCATCAAAGTGCAAAATGGCCGAACAACCTCCAATGGTCAGCAAAAAACCAACAAAAAGCCAAGATCAAAAGAGAGTAGTTCCTAGTCCCAAGGAACAACCTTCAAAAAAGCAAAACAGAAAAAGTGAAAACCCAACGCGAATTCCCCCTCCTTCAGAGCAGTGTTCTGATTTTAGATGTTCAAATTCATGGATATGCAAAAATTCTGCATGTCGAGCCACACTTTCTATAGAAGATACCTTTTGCAAGAGGTGCTCTTGCTGCATTTGTCACTTATTTGACGACAACAAGGATCCAAGTCTTTGGCTGGAATGTGCATCTGAATCTGGCCAAGGAGACTACTGTGGCTTATCTTGCCACATTGAGTGTGCCCTCCAACGTGGTAAGGTGGGGGTGGTGGATCTTGGACAATTGATGCAATTGGATGGAAGCTATTGTTGTGCTGCTTGTGGTAAAGTGTCAGGGATCCTTGGGTGAGTTGTTCTCTTCTCATTTATCGTTGGTAATTTTTTAAGGAAGACTCCCTCTATCAAGTGACACAGTGAAAGAGAAAACTTTGATATTGACCAATGTAAGGAGAATATAGAAAAGTTACGCATACATCCTAGTAACAGCCAAGTGACCTAACATCTTCGTTCACATCCCCTTGTAGCTGTTGACAGAAATAACTTAGATACTTCAGAAGATTTCCGTAGGCTCAGACAAGATATCTTTGGTATAACCACACAAAAGATATTTCCCTGGATTTTAAAACTCATTAAATGTGAAATGTGTTTAATTGTTCATTTGGCTGAAACTTTTAGTGTACAGAAAAACGTGGTCTTGAGCAGTGTTGTCAAATGGCGCCCATGGCGCCGCCATGGCTCTATGGCATTGCGATTTTTGCAGCCACCGGTATATGCAATGGCGCTGCCATGGCGCTATGACTTTTGAGTTATTTGTTTTGATTTATGTTGTTTTTTTTATCTTCTTTTTATTACATTATGCAGTGTTTTATACATATTTTGCATATTTTATAACGTCCGCTATAACGTTATGGCATTTTTTTTGGCTTGCCGCCATTCGCGATTGACAACACTCTTGATCTAGAAGCATACTCATTCTCTAATTACATTTTGTGATTCTTCTCGTTTCGGGGCTTTGATTTCCTCAGATACTGGAAGAAGCAGCTAAGTATAGCAAAGGATGCTCGGCGAGTGGACATACTCTGTTATAGGATATTCTTGTGTTACAGGCTCCTAGATGGGACTACTAAGTTCAAAGAACTTCATGAAATCATTAAAGAAGCCAAGGCCAAATTGGAAACTGAGGTGGGTTCAGTAGATGGTATTTCTGCCAAGATGGCTCGGGGAATTGTCAGCAGACTTTCTGTTTCAGGTGATGTACATTCACTCTGCTCCCTTGCGATCGAGAAAGCTGATGAATGGCTGGCCACCAAGTCCAGTGCCACTGCAGATTGTAAAGGTACCATACCATGGGTGCTATAGTCTTTTTGTTTCTTAATAAGAATAATATTGCAAGTATTAGATGAATAGTTTTTTTTTTTATTTCATGTTTGGCAGAGGGTTCATTACCAGCAGCTTGCAGATTGCTCTTTGAGGAAGTAACATCGACTTCAGTTGTAATTGTGTTAATAGAGCCATCTACTGCATCATCTGATGATGTTAAGGGCTACAAGCTCTGGTATTGTCGGACTAGAGAAGAGGCTTACACAAAAGAACCTGTCTCTGTATTTCCGACTCAAAGAAGGATTTTGATATCGAGTCTGCTGCCTTGCACCGAATATTCCTTCCGCATTGTATCTTATACAGAGGGTGGTGACTTGGGGCACTCTGAGGCCAAGTGCTTCACTAAGAGCAGAGAATTAATTCACAAATATTCCAACTTAGGTGCAGTAAATCATAGGAAGAACCCAGATTCTGGTGGCAGCTCTAGTGCTGATATGGATGATGGAACTCCAACAGCCATTAGATCTGATTCTGGATTCAAGGTACGGGACCTTGGGAAGATCTTAAGATTGGCTTGGGCTCAAGAACAGGGTTGTTTGGATGGATTCTGTGGGGCGGATATTGTGAAGTGTTGTGGACTCAGTAAAGTCATTAAACCAGAAACTTCAAGGGAAGAACTGCCATGTGTTTCACGTGAGCTCGACTTAAATGTTGCTTCAGTTCCTGATCTAAATGAAGAGTTGACGCCTCCAGTTGAGTCATCCAGAGATGAAGATAATGGATGCACTTTGGCACAAACTGTCGAAGCAGATGATGATGCGGTCTCTCATGATATAGAGAAGAACGGTGTAGCAAGGTCACATGGTAGTGGTGACTCCCAAACCTGGAACCATGGGCAGCAAGGAGAGGTGACTGCTGTTGACTCAAAGGAGGATGCAAGCCGGAAGAGGGCAGCTAGCGCCAATGGTGAGGCACATGATTCTGATAGCACTCTCATAAATGGATCACCAGTTCGAATTCGTAATGGATCAGGGTGCTTGGACGAAAACTTCGAGTACTGTGTTAAGATTATCCGTTGGCTGGAGTGTGAGGGTTACCTGGATAAGGTGTTTAGATTGAAACTGCTTACATGGTTCAGCTTGAGATCAACAGAGCAAGAACGCCGGGTAGTAAATACCTTTATCCAAACTCTAATTGATGATCCGAATAGCTTAGCGGGACAATTGGTGGATTCTTTTTCAGATGTCGTATCAAGCAAGAGGCCACGGAATGGTTTCTGCAGTAAGCTTTGGCATTAAATTACGGGTGCACTGGTTTAACTTACCATTTATGATTTCTCCTATTTAAGTTATTGCTGATCATTATCTTGCCCTTCATTGTACATGCAATTTTTTTTTCTTTCTAAAGTCGCCTGTGAAATGATTCTTCATTCATTTAGCAGACAAGGTAGGTCGGCTAGAAGATTTCAGGTTGCTGTCTGCTCCGGTAAAGATCATGATTTTCTGTCAAAGGAGAGCCCTAGATTTAGGGAGATATCGCGATTTTAGGGAAATTTGTTAGTTTATCATGAAACATTGGTCACTTATGCAGAAGTTGAACTAGTCAGTAAAATTCCATTCAATCGTGTTGGTAGTAATGTTATTGTAGCTCAGTGATCTCTTTTATGGCCCAAAGATTATTGTGTTTTAGATGTTCTCTTCTTATCTTGAAATTTCAGGGATGTGCTTCTGAGCCACTAATGGAATGAGATTAGGGGGGGCTATATAACCTGTCTCTCTTTTAAAATTTTCTTATGTTACATATTATTCCATTCAAAACTCAAACTTTTGTACATATTACTCCTGGGTAATTGAATATCCATATTTAAATTTCACCATAATATCCTCATTTATAGATAGTAATGGTAAGACACATAGTAAGTTAGTAGGTCTATCGGCCCTTAAATCGATGAGGTTAGTTATGAGAGTTAAGGGAGAAAGTATATTGAAAATGTGAATTCATTTGAGACAAATTAAAATAGAAATAATAAATTCGATTTGGGACAGGAGTATGATTTATTTGTTAATTTGTATAAGTTTTTATTTATAAGTGACAAAATAGTTGAATTCATTAATTAAAGTATTTTTGTCAATTAGTAAAATTAGCCTTCATATAAATTGCTTTAATATGTTAAAATTGTCTAGACATTTAATGGAGCTGGTTACGGAGGTGATTCATGGTTTTTTATATTGATACAATCACAATAGTTGTATTTTCGTCAAATGATTGAACTAGTTGTTCACCCATTGAAAATAGTTTTAATTGAAATAGATATTATCCATATTTTTAAATTTAGATGTCGAATTGAGCTAATCCAATTACTGATAATAAGTACTTGCGATCCAATAATTGATAATAAGTCAATAAGTACCGAAAAAACATGCATTATCATATTAATTTTAACCAATATCACCAGTGACGGATCCAGAGCTTGGAAGCAGTGGGGAGCACCGTTGATTCATTAATATATATGACATATAAAAAGATTCTTATAATAAAAAATAAATTTATTATTGTCTTTATCGTGACTTTAGATATTTGAGTTCGACTTGTCAACATCTTTTTTTATACCAATCTTTTTTAACAAATACGATGAAAATTGTACGGAGCTTTCGGTGGCACAACAAATTTTACGAAGTCATTTATGTCATTACACAGCAACAGACGGTGGTGCTGCGATGGAGTTGAAGGTAAAATGGTTCAAATAAGATAAACCCCCTGAAATTACTTTTTTACCCCCAAACACATCTTCTTTCTCCACCATCTTCATTGGCCATATCAAATTGATGCATAAGAGAGTGTATTAAAAAATCCGAACCCAAACCAAAAGACAACACATAAATTGGAAAAGGAATTCAAGAGAACGTCTTTCATTTTTTTTTGGGTAGCTAATTCAAAAGATCTTGTAAAGAAATTAAAAAAGAAAGTTAGAAATTTCCCTTTTTCTTTTGTTTTTAGAAGGCAAGGGAACCTTTCTATTTTGTTATTATATAGTATTTTTTTAATAAAACCAAGTCTTAATAGTCTAGTAGTATTATTTTTAGTCTTGAAGTAGTGGGCTTGCTTAGATAAGTTTTATGGCCTTGTTTACTTTATTTGATAAATAATAAGCCCAAAATATTTGGAATTTTGTAATGTCTCTTGTACACAAAAAGACGATACGTCCTTAGGACTCTCACCACTTGATCCGACAGACATTGTGGAGGATGTAAATTAAGATGACTCACCTGTTCGATTGATGGGATGACCATTTTTTCTTTTGTAATGTCTCTGAGCTTCTGTGTAGCCGCCAATGAATTCTGTGGGTGCACTAAAATGTTTTGTGGGGTCACTAACCATCATAACTTCTAGTGGATTGAATGATCTAAGATTATCAACTTGAACTAATGGCTATTTATGCCCCTTACATATATTTTAAATTAAGTGTTAACCTTATATTATTTTATATGTTATTACTGCCCTTAACTATTTATGAGGAGCTATTAATAACAAATCTGGCGATTTCAGCGAGAGACGGTAGAATAGCACAAGTGCCACTCGCACAAGTACTTTTTTAGTGTTATAATTGTCGAATAATTCAATTTTCAATGGGTTGCCTATAACCCATCTAATGACCATGTAATCTAGATAAGTGGTCTGAAAATAGTCAAAATCCTCCTGGAAATAGCAATTAGTAAACCAAATGCGCTGGAATGAGGCGCTCTTTTGACCGCACATGTCTGGAAATAGCCGAAATCAGTATGAAAATAGCTAAAATCCTCATGGAAATAGCCAAAAACAGTTTGGAATAGCCAAAATACGCCTAGAATTAGCAAAACATCACAATCTCTTTGCCGGAATTCCAAAAAACGCAGCTTTTCTGGAATTAATAGAGAAATTTATACTAAAAAGTTTGAATTACCATCACTTCACACAACTATCATTAGAAATTACAATCCTGAGTTTGGAGTTGAGGAAGAATACAACTTTAGAGGAGATGGAGGAGACCGGAGGCAGTGGTCGGAGTGAATGGTGGCCAGTCTCGTATGCGATTTATCTAGACATTTTAGACATCAAGAATCTCAAATTTAGAGCAATTAGAAAGATATTATTGATGTCTAAAGTGATGAGGCTGAGACATTTGTTCTAAGCTCTTCTTATTTTTTCAATTTATTTGGAAGAAATGAAGTGGGAGAGGAAGAAAAGGTTGGGTTGAAGATGACAGGGATGATTCGACTATTATGCCCATTAACAATCACATGTGCGAGTGACACGTGTGCTACTCCGTCCTATCTCGCCGGATTCCGTCTAATTAGTGCATAATAGCATCATGTAAATATTTAGGAGTAGTAATAGCACATAAAATAAGCGAGAGTTAACACTTACATTTAAAACATACGTAAGGGATAAATAACCATTATCTCTTATCAACTACTCCTTCCGTCCCAAATTATCTGTCCACTTTGTATTTTGCACGGAGATTAAGGTTTCATAAAATTTTATAGTGGAATATTGTAAAATGTCAAACATGACCCTATTTAATTTTAGTCACAATTTAATTTTACCTTCTCTTCTCTCTATATTCTTCTCTCTCCAACATTTAATGTAAGGGGTAGTATTGGAAGAATCACCATTAATGAACCCTTTATTTAAAAAGTGGACAAATAATTTAGGATAGATTAAAAAGGAAACGTGGATAGATAATTTGGGACGGAGGGAGTACTGAATATCACCATGTACGATCGATTCGTTGTGGGACCCTGACTACTGCAGTGATCATGAGTCACTGATCAACATTCAAATCACATCACGATTTTGATTAAAATAATAAAAATATTCCCCTTTTTAGTGCATTGTTTTAGGCGATTTTTATTGCTTTTTTAATCGAAAAAGAGGGATGTGATTGATCGTGAGCCCAAGTGATCTATGCCCCCACTTTGCAGAGCTGCGCCTATATCGAAATTTTTCCACCATGTACAACGGTGTATCCGACAAAACGTTATAAATTTCCTTTAAAAAAAAAATAAAAAATCGTGTTGATAAGCAGATTAGATTTTGGAAATAATGACGTGGCAACCAAACATGAGGCTCAAAATAAAAAAGGCAGTCTCCACATTTCCTCCATGCTCGAGTTCTCGGATTTTTCCATCCTTGCTCGCCATCTAAAATGGCGTCTATTCACGCTTCTTCTCCTGCCCTCACATTTCACCGCTCTACTTCGCTGACGAAAGCAGGTCAGTTCCAATTCCGTAACCGCTATTTTTATGGTTTACGTATAAAATTGGAGAAGAAGAATTCGATGCTGTGTTTGATGATAACGTTCTGCTTCTGTTGATGTAGGTGTTTTAAATGTAGTTACTGCTTCTTTTCTACTTCAAAGGCAATCGAAGAGCGTATGCATATCATATAATCGTTCGAATTTGAGGTCCTTTACTACTAAAACTGCTTCTGCTTCTGCTGCTGAAGGTAAATTTCTTCTTCCGCCGTGAAATCTCGCCGGTTTGGTATCAATTTGTAAGCTCAATTTATCGGAATTCGTATAATAAATTGAGTAGAATGCAGTATTAATTTTCTCTTGCATTAGTAAATTTTTTGTTGTGATTTACCGAATTTTCGCTCTGCTGCTTACCGTCCTTATTGTGCGTGATTATTGTTGTTAGGATGATATTCTTTCTTCACTGTTCAAAAAATGGATGCTGTAGTGCTCAAAATCTGAGTTCAGCCTCTATTTGCCATTGTTTTTGTTTCGAATAAATGATAATACTACCTCTGAAGATTTAGCATTTACTTCTATAAAATAAGCATAATTTTTCGGTTAAACTTCTACAAAATTACCTCCTTAGTTTAAGGAATATAAGTTCCACTAACAAAAACTGAAGAGAAAAAAAAATAGTAAGAAGAAAGTGACAACATTTATATGTACTTTTGTTTTTGTTCTACAATAAAAGTATGAAGATCTTTTTCCTGGTGTAAAAAATGGAGAAAATTTTCTAGACCTGCCGTGCATGCAAATCAATAAATCCTAATGACTTGGAGATGCATGATAACCTTCCTTCATTTGTAGTCAGTTTCTAATTTATTGTTGCTTAAATATAGTGCTTATTTTCTCCTATTTCAAAATTGCTTACAAGTGAGGTTTTTGAGGATAACATATTTGTTATTCATATGCTTATGAGACATTCAAGAATCTTTCTGCTTATAACAAGTGAGGTTGTTAAACTCTTGTGACCAGTTAGACTATTCTAAATAAATTCAAATGAATAAATATAACTAAGTGAAAAATAATTCAGCCGACTGTAAAGAAGTCATTGGTATTTGCTTGTGGCTGAACTAACACCAATGCTTCTAACTACTTATTGAAATCGATATGGTAATACAAGGATTTTGTTACCCAGTCTGCTGCAAGTGATGAGTATCCTAATTCATCAAATGCTCTCCTATGTAGTACAAAAGAGTTGGGTGTTACTAGTTGATGGTGAATCACTCTTGTAATGTCTCTAGAATCTATGACTCTACTTGTGTCAAAGATTTCTTTTGCTTAAAGTATAACTAGTTAGCTGGTGTGTTCTCTTTTTTAACAAAGACCACTGTTCAACAATGAACCACTTAGTTTAGAGTAGTATGAGTGACTTCATGTAACCAATAAAGTTGGCAAAGCAATTCGTAAGGATTCTCGTGCAGCATGCCTAGGCCAATATTGTTTCGTGCAGAGTCCTCATTGCAAACTCTTTTCCTTAATCACATGAAACTGTAGCCCCATGACCAACACCAACCCATACCTTTTTAGAGTTGAAACGTGTAAGGACAATAGGCCCAACCCAACCGACACTCCTGAAAATAAGATCCAACCCCCTCATATCCTGTTTCTATTCTTTCCAAATATGGTCATCAAAATGTCTAACACTCTTGAAAAATCTTGCTGCTCCAGAGGACCCATATTATTCTACCAGGATTTTTCTCTTTCTGCTTTTTCTCTTTTTGGTTTTTAAGAAATAATTCTATACGAACTGCAGTAGTACTTCATCTCATGTTGTCTTCCTTTTCTATGCTGGAGAGATTTTCTTCACTTGCTATTAATGCTCTTTTATATAACTAATCAGACAATTGTAGCTGATCCTTCTGCAGTTTCATCCCGAACAGCTGAGAGTGATGTACTCAAAGCCTTATCAAAGATCATTGATCCAGACTTTGGAACAGACATTGTCTCATGTGGTTTTGTCAAGGATCTTCTTGTCAATGTGGCTACAGGAGAGGTCCTTTAAGATGTTAATAAGTGAATCTCATTACATACTTAACACTTTATGTTCTAGGTCAACAATTTAACTTTTAATCTCAGGTTTCGTTTCGATTGGAGCTCACCACCCCGGCATGTCCAGTCAAGGACATGGTAAATGAAACAAACCACCACCACTTTTGATCAAGAATTGATGTGTATAAAGTGGTATACACCATTGTTATAATTATTTTCCTTAGTGACAAACTTTAGCTCGGAATTTTGCACATAGTTTTCAATTTGTTTTGTGAAGATTCTCACCTCCTCTCCTTGTTGTATCATTATTATAGAGTATTTCTTTTCATATTGTATATTTTGCATTAGCTCCTTCCTATTCCCTTCTCCTTATTTTGAGAGTAAACTATCTCTTATTTGCGAATAATATGGGATAATGTGATGCAGTTTCATATTTCTGCAGTTTGAGCAGCAGGCTAATGAGGTGGTGTCAGCACTGCCTTGGGTTATTAGAGTAAAGGTTACTATGTCAGCACAACCTGCAAAGCCTATTTATGCTGCGGATCTTCCAATGGGTCTGCAAACAGTATCTAACATAGTAGCTGTTTCAAGTTGCAAGGTAATTTGCAGAACAGTCTACTATAATTTTATCAGATAGATGTTTTTTACATACAGATTTTTCCTGTTAAGATATTTTGAAGTGTATCTGCTGAACTTAAGTAGAATTTTTATCTACACCTACCTCTAAAGCAGGTTAGATATCGTGCCAAATTTTTTGTGTATCCATGGGTTGACATTCAGTTAGTCCAATTTGTTCCATTGATCATACTATTTTTATTTCCCGCTTCCCACATGTAGAACTAGAAATCTGTTTTCGTATTGTTGTGTGGTGAAATGCAAAATTTCATGGATGATAAGGGGAAGGAAATGTCTGTCAAATATATCAAGTAGGATGACAATATTGACATACATGTCGGAAATTGATTCTTCATCTGAATTTTGATTTTGAACTATTACTATCTTCCTGTTTCTCTTTCTTTGCTGCTTGTGAGAAAAATTCGTAGCATTCTTTTCTGATGTATTAATAGAATTAGCACTCCGACACTGCAGGGAGGGGGTAGGAAAATCCACTGTCGCTGTGAATCTTGCTTATACTTTGGCTGGCATGGGCGCTAGAGTTGGTCTCTTTGATGCAGATGTATACGGTCCCAGTTTGCCAACAATGGTTTCACCTGAAAATCGGCTGCTTGAAATGGTAATAATCTAGTTTTGGAGAGAAACCACCTTAAGTCTTACTTGGTCATTTCATAACCAGTCAAAGACATGTAGTAGAACCCAGAGAAGAAAACCATCATTCCAACAGAATACTTGGGTGTGAAGTTGGTATCTTTTGGATTCGCTGGACAAGGCCGTGCTATAATGCGAGGTCCAATGGTTTCTGGGGTCATCAACCAACTACTGACAACTACAGAATGGTAATCAGATGCTTACCATATGAACTGCATTCATGCCAGATCTAGAAGGATAGTTTTTCTCTCCATTTTCTATTTGAAAAAGCAAAAACAAAAAAGACGGTGGCTTGGGTAGTTTTGATATTAAAATTTATTTCCTTCTCTGTTTCACTGCAGATGGTACTTTCATGGTGCAATGAGATTCTTAGTAGCTTTAAAATGATTATAGCTGCTGTTATTCAAATAAGTCAAATTCCTTTATTCTTTGTAATTTAAATCCAGCATTCCATGAGAATTGGGGTTTGAATCAGCATTGCACTGGAAAATGATACTATACGATCTTATAGGCTGTTGTTTGCTAGTGACAATGTTTTCCTGATGTAGATGTGCTTGTGGTTTACATTGACATTCATAAGTTGCTCTAATCATATTCATTGGGTTACAACTAGGGGTGAACTTGACTACCTTGTTGTTGACATGCCTCCTGGAACTGGTGATATCCAGCTTACCTTATGTCAGGTGCTACTGTAATTCCTGGTGATTAACTAGTCATGATTTTATTTTTTCCTTTTCAATCTAGAAATTTGGAAAAGCAACTTCATTTAAAGTAATTCATAATTTGCATCCTATGTTGGATTTGACACCAGGTTGTTCCTCTGACTGCTGCTGTTATTGTCACCACTCCTCAGAAGTTAGCTTTCATAGACGTTGCAAAGGGAGTTCGCATGTTTTCAAAGCTTAAGGTATGTTTTTAGCATGCTATTTCTTCTGTTAATTTCTAATGAATTTTTCATCTTCGCGATAAAAAATAAAATTTTCTGCCACTGTAATTTTGTGGTTTACTTGTCATTTCACTTTTTGGATATTGGTATTCAACTTGACAGGTGCCTTGTGTTGCTGTAGTTGAGAATATGTGCCACTTCGATGCTGATGGGAAGCGATATTACCCATTTGGCCGAGGTTCCGGTTCTCAGGTTTTAACCATTTCTAAATCTTCTTTTGATGAATGGTTTGGAAAGCTGATACACCAAACGAAGAGTAAAACCAAAACGTTTAGTATACAGGCAGAATTGTTGCCTTGAGTACTAGTCAGATATTTATGACTACAACAATACCATGTAATTGCGCAACTTGTTTTGCTTACCTCGATATTCTCAGTGATCTAGCAACGAATCTACAGGTTGTTCAGCAGTTTGGGATTCCCCATCTATTTGACCTTCCAATTAGACCAAGTGTGAGTTCTATTCTTGCTATTATGAAACCTTATTTTAGCATACATATATTTGTTGTATAAGGTGCAAACATTCTGCTCACCTAGAGATGAATACCTTCAGATTTCTAACAAGGTGTTTAGTTTTTCTTATCATCTCTCTGCATTCATTATGGTATTTAGGGGTACTTGTTGGCATCATTCTCAATTTGGATAGTCTTTTCCAATACTAAATGCAGGCACCTTCCTAAATCAGGCCTTGTTTTTTAAGAGTTTCCACAAAAAAACGTCACAGATACATGTGTATTAGAAGAGTTCGTTCATTTTTTCAAGAACTTTAAATTTCTATTTGATCTGTCAGCTTTCTGCTTCTGGAGATAGTGGAGTTCCTGAAGTGGTTGCTGATCCTCAAAGTGAAGTTGCCACAATATTTCAGGACTTAGGTGTCTGTGTGGTCCAACAGTGTGCCAAGATCCGTCAACAAGGTATTTTTTTGTATTTCCACCAACCCTGATATAAAATGTCATCAAAGTATAATATGAGAACAAGTACTACGTCTATGAGCTCACATACTTGAGGCTTTTATATTTCAGTTTCAGAACTTGGTAAACGCTTTACAAACTTATGTGCTTTGCTAACTTCTCATAATTGTTTGAGATGCTTCTGAAACTGTGTGAGATCAAAATGCTTCAAATTTGGATTAACATAAACTGTTGATCGCTTTATAAAGATTTTCATGTCTAGTATTTCTTGAATGCTATTCATTTGTATGCCAATCTGTATGGATATTAGCTAAAGGACTAACCATGAATCCTTCATCTGGCTCTGTCTTTATTTCTTTGAATGCTTTCCAGTCATTTGACAACAGTTTTCTTTCGTTCAGTGTCAACTGCTGTGACTTATGACAAATCTTTCAAAGCAATCAGGGTGAAAGTACCTGATTCTGATGAAGAATTCTATTTGCATCCTGCAACTGTAAGACGTAATGATCGCTCTGCTCAAAGTGTGGTACGTACCGAAGTATTTTAAGGAATTCGATTTCCCATTTGAGTTCATAGATAGGCAGCTGTGCTGTCTGTCATATCTAAGCTGCATTTGCAAAAGTGTAAGCACATTTAGGTGAGAATCACTTTGCAAAACAATGCTGTTAAATAGAAATTTTCAACAATGCTATGGCCGCTAGATGCGTATACGTAAATTTTCAACTCGTGAGTGTGACTTCTATTGGTTATTTTAGAGTTTTCTCAATTGATGGCATGAACATGAACTCTTATTCATCAATCTGGTGTAAATTTGTAAAACAAGAGTGGCAGTCTAGTAGTCTACCAATGAACTCTCACACTAGGTCAATGTCAAGAAGCTGGCATGGTTAGATACGTGTTCAATTAGACTTGAAAGGAACACGACAGTACCATTGTAGGAAATGGTGAAGGCCGAAAGATATCTGTGCCTCGGGGTTTATTCTTCTTGTTCTCTAGATCCTGATAATGGAAAACAAACAAGAGTTAATTTTCAGAAAGGGAATCCAAAAGGGACTTTATTATTACTTTAATCCTCGTGATGGCAAGCAAACAAAGAGCTACTTTTTTTAAGAGGTGGCTGAAAATAACTTTAGTAGTATTTTAGATCCTCATGACACAGTGCAAACAGATAGTTATATTCTGGAAAGATGGCCGAAAGGAACTCTCCTATTTTTCTTAGTTGTGCTGATGGCATCACGGAATCAAACAAAGAGTTACTTTTTGTAGAAGAGAAGAAATAATACGTTCTTAATAATTTTATTCTGATGATGCAGACTAAAATGATGTTTTATTGGAGTGACGGAGAGATGAAAGAACCCTTTAACATATTTTATCATTGTTCTCAGCATATAAATATTGTTCTACAGTTTAGTTGTCTACATCTTACTCTCTGTTTGTTCTTTTTTTCTTGTTTCTAAACTATTGACCTGTTCAAGATATTTTGCGGTTGGAGCAGGATGAATGGACCGGCGAGCAAAAATTGGCATACACTGATATTCCCGAAGACATTGAACCTGAAGAAATTCGCCCTATGGGAAATTATGCAGTTTCTATTGTGTGGCCTGACGGATTTAGCCAGGTTTTCATTAATCCTTTTAGTTTATCGTGTCATCAACTTCAAAGCTATACTATGGAATTGGGACATAAACTGGGATGAAAATTTAGCTTCCGTGCAAAACCTATCTCCATTAATCGGATCTCCAGGATATATGACTATAACAAAAGGTTATGTTCTGACCATTTTGGTCTGCGGGACTAGCTTGAAACACTTTTAATAGATGAGATCCAAATGCTCAAGAACTCATTTTGTGAATTGGTACTAAATTAGGGAGTTGTGTGGTTCGTGCTTTATTCAGCCTTGCACACAGTCATGCACTTCTCATTTACAAGGTTTATCGATGATGGTACAATATTAATATAAGCATCAGAGAAATAAGGATGAAGTTCCCATATTTATCTTGTACGTCACAATATACTTTTTAGTAACCGAAAGGAAAGTGGATAAGAACAGATTGTATGATTAGAAAAATAGTTGCAGGCATTTGTTGGTTCAGTAGTATCTGAACTACAACTATCATTCTTTCCTGTTTGAACATTCATTATTTTATTCCCTTACGGTATTGGTGCTCCATACCATCACGAAATTGGAACAAGTATTTGGGGGGAGGGGGGATGGGCAAGTTGAAGAAAATGTGACCAAAAGCCTAGAAAATCAATATATAGCAATTTCCAAAAATGTCTGGGAGGCCGCAGCTGGACCCCCCACCCCCTTCATTCCGTCTATGCTCCACATTTACTCTTCTTGCATCTTGTTTGCTTTGCAGATTGCTCCTTATGATCAGCTGCAGAGTATGGAGCGTTTAGTTGATGTTCCTCAACTTAGCCTTGTATAGGTAACAACTACAAGCTTGCTGTTTTGTTTCATTGTTTTTGTTTTTTCTTCACTAACCTTATTTAGACATAAAAAAAATACGCCCATGAGTTACGGGTTTCTTTCCTTTTTCTTTCTCTTTTCCTTTTGTACATGTAGATAGCTATATTAGAGGAAACTGATCACATAGAGCTTGAAAGATTTTTTTTACACATACTAAACAAAGAGCTAAAAAGTAGATTTAATGATACAGGATAAAAGGATGCCAACTTAGTAAATTCATGTACTTGTTTCGATCATCACATGTTGTAATAAAAGCAACCTAAGGGGTTTCTCTCAATAGCAATTCTTTTAACTCTGATGCGTCACTTTCACCTGAAAATATTGTGATAAAATAGAAAGACTTGCTATTAATTAGCTTCTGGCCAGTTCAAAATTTCTTCTATATTACATAAAATTCTATTAAAGGAGTTTCTGGCAACCGATGGGTACATATCTTTACAATATTAGGAACCGACCTTTAATTGCAAAGAAAATATTTGGTGACGCATTAATGGTTTTTTGGTGACGTTGCAGCTGAAAAAAGATCTATATCTTCAACTGTTGTCATGTCCGTTCCCTTGGTTTATTATCCCACGATATTGAGTACTTTTCTTCTGCCTTTGAAGATTTAATGCGGAAACCAACCTTTGTGTAAACTGGACAAGTCAATAGAGGCTCCCAATGCAGAGGTCTAAATTGTCTAGTACTATGGACTATCCCAAATTGGCACCACATATGTTGCATCCTCTAATCAATGTTGTGGAGAATGCAAAAACGTTTTTTATTCAATATTGGCTAACCATACAGAGTACTCCCTCCGTTCCAAATTATTTCTCTACATTTTTTTTTAATTTGTCTCAAATTATTTGTCAACTTTTTAAATAAAGGACTTATTGATAGTTTTTCCAATCCTACCCCTTACATTAATTGGAGAGAAGGATATAGAGAGAAGGTGGGGTAGAATTAATTTGAGAGTAATATTAAATATGATTATGCTTGACATTTTACCATATCCCAATATAAAATTTGATTAAACTTTAATTCTCGTGTAAAACACAAAGTGGATAGATAATTTGGGACGATGGTGTATTATTCATCAAAAAAAAAATATAACCATACAGAGTAGTGTTAGGGAGCTAAGCATTTAACGAATTGATTGGGCTAAATTGAGGGTAAAAATGATAAAAATATCTTGAAATTCTTTATACTAACATGAGTGAATAATGTTTAATTTAGGGTTTTAGTCAATTTATTTGGCTGAAAAGAATTTCCCAACCATATAAATTAAATTTTCTCGAAAATGATGAGTATATATGTGCCGAAAATCAAGGGAGCATCATCAACTTACGTCAACTTCTTTCCTTAGTCTGATTCTAATGCAAAGAGTCTACTTTATTATTAATAGGATTGAATAGAGTTTATGTTTGGTACTTAACTAAGTTTTGAGACGTACACATTGGTCCTTTCAAAAGTGCACAAGCGTTATTCAAAAGTGCATAAGCGTTAGAAGAGATTTATTTAGAAGAGATTTGTTTGTAAGAAATGATTGGTCGTTTTAAAAGTTAATATGTAAGAATATAATTGTTTGTGAGGAAAGAATATGAGTTAAAATGAATTTTTTTTTGTTGAATTTTAAACTTAAATATCGGCCAAATTTTGGGGTAAGTCCTCTCTCCTCGGAAATATCTAATATGGGATCGGGTCCCACGTGACTATGCTAGTCTAATTTGGCACATTCCCGCAGAATGAGCGAGAGAGAAGGAAATGCAGTGATGCTGCTAAATCATGCATCAGTATGATCCAATAGAGCGCAGTCTACTGACGTATCAGACCCTCTCTCCTCCTCCTTCTGTCACGTATGTTTGTTATCCTTGTATGACTTTACATGACGGCAGCAACCTTTCACCTGCACCTTTTGACAAAGCTCCAATGCATCTAATAGTATTTCTTATACAATTTAAAAGTAATAAACGAGACAATAAAACGCAATTTAAACGGTAATACGTTTCTTTTTTAAATAGTAAGTTGTGAATTTAAATCATATTAGAGAGTAAGTAAATAACCTTGATCTCTTAGGAAAAAGATTTCTTAAAAAGGGAAAAATGAAAATAATATTTTACAAATTAAAAAAAAAAAAATCTTTTTGATGTGCCTTTTCGCTACTCCAAAATAAAGGAAAAATGAAAATAATATTTTGCAAATTTAAAAAAAAAAAAAAAAACTTTTTGATGTGCCTTTTCGCTACTCCAAGGATGATTCTCTTCTAAATTATTACTGCTGCAGCCATCAACCCATGAAGTCGGTAAACTGGTTATTCAAACCATTCTCCCCTTATTATTAGGGGTGTCAATCCATCTATATTAGCTAAGCTTAGATAGCTCACGTTCACTTTACATAAAAATTGGAAAGCTCGATTCAGGCTCAATTCAAAAAAGTTCACAAACTTTTAGCTCATGCTCAACTCACATTTTGATGTGAGCTCGAGCTAAACTCATGAGCCTCATGAGCTAAATTTATATTAGCAAAAAAAATAATTGTAGCAAGAATAGTAGAATAAATGAGCCATGAGATTAAATCCTGACAAAAATACAAAAATATATAATACAATAATTTATGTATTAAGATAAACTAATAAAAAGATAACCAAAGATAGGGTTTGAGAAAAAGAGAAAAGAATCAATGAATTTTGCCGCCAATTTTTGTCTTTTTTTAATTAAAAAATTAGAATTATATATACATAATATAAATAATATATTATTCTTATTCGGGTGAGAACTTTAACTGTGCTGAGCGGTGTCAACCTCACGCTCAACTCACATAAAATTCGAGCTTAAATACTGAGCTCACACTCACATTTTTTAGAGGTATGTGAGCCGGGTTCTGGCCGACCGACCTGAACCCGTTGACACCCCTATTTATTATATAGTACTACTATGCTACTTGTATTATTATTTTTCTTTTGGGGTGCTATGGTACTCGTAACACTATGCCGTAAGATTGAAATTTTTATACTATCATCTTTGTTATAAAATTCAATTCTTTTTTATTAAAATATTGCGTATTCTTATAACATTATAGATGTCATTTTAAATCAATCGGAAATCAGGGAGAATCTCTGGACGGCGATCGCATATATTATTCTCTTTATTACTAGTATAACATAAATTCTTGATTTTGTTGTTTGTCAACTCAAAATCTTCAAACTAGATACGTTTTCTTCACCGTTATGGTTAGTAAGTCAAATACATACGTGAATTATTCACTCGTCCGGCTCCTATGCAGAACATGTATTTTTCAGTATTTGGTATAATCGAAATATCGAACCGATCCGAACTGAAATTTGTTACTCCCTCCATTCCAAAATAACATTAACATTTCAATTTTCACATAAATTAAGAAATTTCCTAAAAACAATGAGAGTCAAAGGTAAAAGACTAATATATCCTCATTAATTACTTCTTGGAAATTGAAATTGTGGTTAAAAGAAAAATAAGAAGAGGGTAAAAATGGTAAAAATGTTCATGGATAGTCCAAATGTTAATCTAATTTTGGGAAAAAATTTGAAGTTCAAATGTTAACCTTATTTTGGAATGGAGGGAGTAATTAGTTCGATATTTCGGTATATTCGGTTTATAGAAATTTTCAAAATTTAGGTTTGGTATTCGGTTTTTCATTTTTGAAAACCGAATTACCAAAATTATTTCAAAATATATTTTATTATATTAATTGTTTTATTTCTAAAGAAATTACTATACAGTCTCTTCCTCTAGGGTTGAGCATGCAAACTCTGTTTTGAGTCCATTACTTGATGGGAGTTGTTGGTTTTAATTTATGTTTGGTAGTATTTAGTGAACAACTATGTTAAGATATATATATATGCGTTGAGTCACTAATCATTTTAAAATGGACATCAGTTATGTTTTTATAGTGTGTATTCTATATTAACTATGCTTTAACTTTGGTATAAAATTTTCACAATATTTGTTGGGATATCTAAAATGATAAGTAGCCATGAGTTAGTTTAAATTATTATATTGCATTAAAATTTGAATTTGTTATTTCGGTTTTTACGGAAACATACCGAACCGAACCGAAATTAATTTGGTTTGATAATTTCGGTTTTCAAATTATTATGGTTCGGTTTGATTTAATAAAAAAATTAAAATACCGATTTTCGTCCCGAAATTTTGTACCGAATTACCGAACGCACACCCCTGGAAGGGAATTTGAGCAAAAACATATATTAAAGGATAAGACAACTTTAAGTTTTTTAAGGGCCAATTCTAAATCCGTTTGTGAAGATAATAAGTAACTAGTTTTTAGATTTTCATTATACAAGTCATTTTAATAATTTTTAATTCTCCCATATTTTTATTTTCAATTATAACTTTGTTTAACTCAAAATATATTTCGCACAATAAGAGATAAAAAGATAATATTAGTGCTTTGACTTAAAAGTTACCTTAAATTTTGTTTCTTTAATCTCTATAAAATGTTCAAAATGGCCTATATTATAGAATGTAAAGAGTAGTTAATAATTATAATTATGTACTCTAATTATTTTTGCATGTTATTATTATTGAGGGGAAAAAAATACTATACTCTTGTTTTTGCTTCAAATTTCTTTTCTGTAAATACTAGTTTGGTCCTATATGATATGCATATCCATGAATGAGGTCATTAGTAATTGAGTAGCCGACCCAATTTTTTTGTCTACTTCTTGAAATTGATTTATTTGGCGTAATAAAATATATACCTCAATATTACATTTTCTATTATATTTATTCAAATGTTGGGGAACGGTCGCCTCCTTCACGCCTATTAGTTTCATTGTTTCCATTTCAATTGTTTAATCATATTTACGAATAATAAATTCGTAAATATTAAGAAAAACATGCATTAACATTTTAGTTTTGGACAATTTTAGGTATTTTTCAATTTTTTTAAAATATTCTTCAGCCTTCAAATGACAAAAAGTAGGGACAAAGGTGCATGATGGATAGTTTCCCTGCCTAACAAGGAAAAGGAACTTGTGTTGAGGCTTCGATGCAGGGACGAAGACAAGGCCCAGTCGCCATCGAAATTTTTAAAAATTTTAGTAGATATAGTAAATTTTATATGTAGTTTGAAATATTTGATCAAATTCGTTCCCAATATTTTTTTTTTGTTGCAATTTTTATATATAATTTGGCATACTATTACAGTTTTTCGTCCCCTAACTTTAAAGGGTAATGATAATGCCAGAGCAATAATCCTCCTGCAAGAGCGATTTACGTGCATGTGACAAAATTACCCCTCTAACATATTAACTAAATCTTTTAATTATTTTTTCTATTTTCACTCCCAATATTTTCTCTCTATCATGGCCTGATCTTTCTCTCTCCCCTAAATTCTTTCCTTATTTTCTCTAAATCTCTCTATTTTCATATGATTTTTGTTTCCATATCTGTTGTTTTTTTCGTTTTTTCCTCTTTCTGTTTTTTTTCTCTTTTTTTCTTCTCTCCATCTCCAAGTGATTTTGTTTTCTTCTCTATTCTTCTCTTTCATTATCTCTTCTTGCTCTTTTTGTCTAACTTTGAATATATATGTGTGTGTGTGTGTGTGTGTGTGTGTTCAGATAATTTTCAACTACTTTCGGTAAAAGAGGTAAATTTTATTATTTTTATTGAGCTTTCGATTTTATATTGTTGTTGAATGATTCAATCCAAGAAAATGGTCTATTCAGTGAGGAAATTGAGAGAAGAAAAAATAATAAAAAACAGATAAGAAAACAAAATCACTTGGAGATGGAGAGAAGAAAAAAGATGAAAAAAAAACACAGAGAGAGAGAGGAAAAAAAAAAGAAAAAAAAACTACAAATATAGAAACAAAAATCACGAGAGATTTAGAGAAAAATAAGAAAAGAATTTAAGGGAGAGAGAAAGATCATGCCAGAATAGAGAGAAAATATTGGGAGAGAAAATAGAAAAAATAATTAAAAGATTTAGTTAATATGTTAGATGGTTAATTTTGTCACATGCACGTAAATCGCTCTTGCAGGAGGATTCTTGCTCTGGCATTATCACTACCCAACTTTAAAGTCCTGACTTCGTCCCTGATTCGATGGAAACAAAGAACTATTTCATTATCCTCTTACCAAATTATAAGGTAAGTAATTTAATGTCCACTTTTATATATATATATATATATATATATATATATATATATATATATATATATATATATATATATATATATATGAAAGATCTCCTTTAAAATCAAAAAGTTGCATTTGCACCTCCATTCCTAACCAATTCAGTCTTATTCTGACTTTGTTCCATGTGTTCTTCCACACTTTCTGCACTGGTCCTCCATCCATTCATATTCCCTGCTTTTGCCCATTTTTGCTTTTAGAATTTTGATATTCTTATTTAATATTCCTTTCATTCTATGATATAAATAGCTGGTAATATAAGTTTTTCATGTTACCAACGATTTATATTATGGGATAGGTGAGTGAGGTGAACAAACTTTTTTTCTTCTTTTGCTAAATAATTAGATCATCTATTAATAATAAAAGGACATGCCATTACAATCAAACAATCCTCAAACTCTTTTGTTAGAGAAGGAAGTTCAAGAATCGGGGATAACCCATAACAGAAATAAAGTTACATAATGTAACGGATAAAAATCTCACACATAAGGAACCTTATCTGGGTAGGAGATACTAAAACTAAAACTAATATAAAAAACAAATACATAATCTTCTTTTTGGTAGTATCTCCGTCGTAATCCTTAAATCACAGAAGCAAGAGATACATTTTATTCTTATAGAATAAAATAAATAATAAATAAATACTAATTTTTTATAGAAAAAATAAAAAATAAATACTCTCTTAAGGACAATGAAGAATTACATCATTTTATTCCTACAGACGGCAAAAAATTCTCTGTCCCCATCCCTGTACTCAGCCAATCACAATTCACCCTGTGTATATATAATTGAAAAAAATATTTATAGTAAATTCTGATTGGTTGGAGATAGGGATGGGGACATAGAATTTTCACCCTACATAGTGAATATACTCTTAAAAAAAGTAGTGAGTATACCTCGAGATCCCTTCCAAATTTTAATTGCCATTCCCATTAAAAAACAAAAAATATGGACATTTCAAATTAAACCTAGTACGTGATATTACTATGCCAATACATTTTTACCTTGAGTAAGACCGATTCGAATTTAACTTAAATTATATCAGTAAACTTTAATTTTTACTCAGAAAAAATACTGAAATTAATCTAAAAATACTCCTTAAATTTTATTGATCTGCCTAATAATTAATTTTTGGAAAAATAAATGTAGGAAAGCACTTGGTCAATAAAATACTAGTATCGGTAAAATGGTCGAGCCTTTGAAAGCGACCACTTTACCTACCGTTGCAGAAAAATTGTGCGTTGGACCGTATCGCTAAGAGTCACACTGAACACAAAAGGACAAGAAGAACCTTTTTGGTCCTTTAATTAATGAATTAAAAAATAAGTAAGAATTTAAATAATAAATTTAAAATAATGAGGCAATAAAAAAAAATGTGATCGTGATCTTAAGTGACAATGAAGCGCAGCTTAAGTGGTAAGACGGTTCACTTTCAACTGGTATGTCGGGAGTTCGAGTCATGTTGGAGGGAAAGTGGTGAACCACTATTGATCCTCCTTTAAAAAAAAACTTGAATTTTATGTGAACGAGCGTAAGTTGTACCCCGCTCATCCCGGTTAAATCTCGCACCCGAATAAGAAACAATATAACTATAAATATTAGATATTAGATATATATTATATAATACTAAATAAAAAATAAAAAATTGCCTGCAAAATTCATAGTTTCTTTTTATCTACGTTGTATGTGGATTCTTTAACATTTGACATTTCTATGTGTTTATTTTTGGTTATATATTTTTATTAGTTTATCTTTATACATAAATTAAGTATCATTATATTATGTATATTTGTATTCTTATTAGGATTTAGTCTCGTGCCTCATTGTATTCTACTATCCTTTTTACAAGTTTTTTTTTGCTGATATAAATTACCTCGTTAGCCCAGCCCGAGCTTGATCTTGGATTCTAGCTTGTAATATATCTAAGTTAATAAATGAGTTGATTTAACAATTTAATTTTTATCAAATAAATACTTATTTTGCAGTGCAATATTATTTATGATAGTACGACAGAATATATATTTTTTCAGTTATTAAATCTGTAAAACACAAGAAGGGGGGGGGGAATTGGGTTTTAATCGATCTTGCAAACTATTTCCAATCTTTTCAATGCTAGTGAGAGTTTGAACAAGATGAACAAAAACTAAAGCAAAACCCAACAACAAGACAAAGGATTTAGAGTGGTTCGATTCACTCAGAATCTACATCCACTACCTTGAGCCGCACCCAAGGATTTGCAACAACTTCATTAAGAAGATGTTACACTTGTGGCTAACTCACTAAGAGTTTTACAAACACAACCACAATACAAAAACTCACTAAGAGCTTGCCCACACTAAGTAGGACTTTTACAAGATTAACCCAATCACTAAGAAAGGGAATAAGATGGATAAATAAACAATGTTGTTCACTCTTCTAAGTGAAAGATATATACCTTTGAAGTACAAGAATTATAAGCTCTTTGAACATATGATGCACACTCTTTGTCTTGCTTTTGCAAGAACACTCTTGAATGATTTAGATCATAGAAATGAAGAGCATTTGCTTTGTGAGTGTTTAGACTTATAAGAAATCAATGTAAATTGTATGTGCAAGTCATTTAGTCATTCTATAGCTTTGGAGTATTTATACATTTCAAAATAGGCTGAAAAACGACTCTGCAACGGTCAAATAATGGCTAGTTCTCGCAGAGGTCGGTTGACCGACCACAGACCTCGGATGACCGAAGCTAGCCTCGGTTGAGCCTTAGCCAACCTCGGTCGACCGACCCTAGCCTAGGTCGACCGAACTCCCCTTTTTCCAAAGGGTTCAACTCTCAGTTTCTCGTCGGTTGATCCGATCTTGAGCTCGGTTGACCGACCTTCCTAAGTATGAGAGATGTTGATATTTCACACGTTTTGAAATCTTTTGAAGTCTAAAAGGTTTTCCCAAAAGGTAACAAGTAAGAACAATTGGAAAACCATTTTAAAGGACTTAGACCTTGAAAACAAAGGCTTTTGGAAATAAGAATCCATTTGAAACTTAGCCTTTTGAAAACGTGTTTATATGCATGCAAGACTTGAGTGTAGAGAGCTTATGTTCATGAGAGCTTTGGTTAGAGCTATATAAGATAAAGACTTATAACGACAAAGCTAATCTAACCAAACCTAAGTCTTCAATCATCAATCTTGAAAGATGAGCCTTGAATAATATGTCTTTGAATCTTGATCATGCCTTGATTGAAGTACTTAGAGCTTCCATTATGAGTTCCGATATTCTATCACAAAGATATAAACATTAGACACAACATCAAGTGTTTGTCCATTATCAAAAACCGAGTTTGATCGCCCTTAGGGCTAACAAAATCTAAATTTAATTGTAAGATAAGTGTTTTATATGTTAAAAATTACTTATTTCACATTAAATTCAAATCGCTTATCATGTGATCTTGTCCTTTTTTTCAATTTTATTTATACTTATTTTTAACTAGGATGTATTTAGATTGAATATTTGTGTAATTCGGTAAGTACTTTCAATTAAGGATCAACTTCTCTCTCAAAACATATCAATTCAGTGCACCTTTAGGTAATAACGGCAAGCTTAAAAAGGAATTGTAATAGAAGAATTTATACTTTTCTAATAAGTTTCAATCTAATTGATCTTAAATGTATTACCGCACTAGTACCCTATTATATTGTATCTGTAATATAGGAAAGATTTCATATGTTTTATTAATAAATAAAATCTTAACTACCATTACAATGTGGAGTTCTAGTCATTATTCAACAACGACCACCTTACCTTAATGTCGCCACATGTGCTCAAACTCAGACCAAATCCAAATCAAATCCAAATCAAATCCAATTCAAGCAATACAACTTATTCTGAGACACTGAAGACTTTCAAGCATACTTTTTCCATTATGAGTCAAGGTAATAATTCATTTTGCTAAAACACTTATTTTCGGATTAAAAGGTTTAAAGTTTGATATTCATCGATACAATACTCTAATCCAAGAAAAGAAAAAGAAAAATATTTCTAAAAATCCTATAATCTAAAAAAAATTTGGAACCCGTAAGAAAAAATTGAACAACGTGACAATCATCTATTAGTGAATAAAAGAATGAGATAAAAATTTGGGACTCGAGATGTTTTGCCTTGACCGATCAAGAGGATCCTAATCCAATTCATGGGCTATTATTGCATTAAACGAAAAAAAAAGTGATAAATATTTGGATATTTGACCTTACTGTTTCCGTTGAGATCGAATAGACAAGATGACATATTGACAAGAAATTCTGCAATTTCATCATATTAATCGGTCTCAAAATATCTTAAATCTACAATTTTATCCTAAGCAAGCTATGAAAGTTTGTAAATGTGATCTGGTAAAACGTATGATTTTGCATTAAACTTCAAATTCAAGATATACGTGTGTGTTAGTGAACTAAAATAGTTTCATATCGCTATAAAACGACATTTGTAATTATTAATTTGATTAAATTACGTTGCCAATATTAATTACTTAACCAAAATGAACAAACTATGTACCAAAATCAAGTCCTTTAACCCCTGAAAATATCATAGGGCTCACAAATAACCGAACTCCTTTTACATAAATCATGGATGAGCAATATGCTGATGTCCACCTCACGTCAATATGCTCAAGTTTGCTTGTTCACCTTAAGAACAATGAAAATTTAATTCTGTTATCAAACCCCTAAATGTTTCCGCACATGTATTTTGTGGTTTAAAATTATTTCGAATAAATAGAGACAGTTTCTTCAAATTATTAATTGTTAATTGTTTTTCTCTTTATCATGTAATGATGTGTAAAAATTCTAAATTACAATGTTTATTAGACCAATCTATGACAAAATTATCCAAGAATAATATTCCTTATGTTTTTAGTTTTTTGCATAAGAATTTTGAGTCGTGAAAATAACATTAAAATATTTCTATATTCATAATAAATAGATAGAGAGGGGAGGATAGAAATAAAAAAAAAGTTTTATAAATACTCTTTGAAATGTACAAAACTATACTCATATTACAGATTAAATATTATATCCTATTTTTGTGCCCTATTTCCCCTCTTAGTAATAATAAGTTCACAATTTTAAGTTTTTTAAAAAGAATTTAAAACCTAAAGATAACTAAAGCCTTTGGTTAATTTCCTTTCCTTATATTAGAAGAAAATAAAGGGGATCCACCTCCTCGTTCGAGTTGACGAGTTAAATCGCGTCATGTGCTTCAGTCAGGGGGGAAGTCAAGATTTTTTGGTTGGAGGCGAAAAAATGCAACACTATACCGAACTACATATAAAAATTGTAAAAAATAATAAAAAAAATGTTGGTGGCGAATTTCATCAAATATTCCGAACTACATATAAAATTTATTATATCTAGTAGAATTTTTAAAATTTTCGAGGGGGCGACTGTCCTAACCGCCCCACTTGTCTTCGTCCCTAACTTCAGTTTTAAATTTATTATAGTTGTCTGAATACCAACAACTTACACGTGGATGATTTCTGTCAATCAAACTATTCTATGAGTTTTAAAAAAAAATTATACTAGTATAGTAATACTCGTGATAAATTTGTCAGCTGAGTTATTCCCGAAGTACTTTTCCTTACATTATAGCCTCCAATTGTTTTGCCTATATATAACACTAGTGAATAAGGACCATATATCATATCATACTCAATCCCCAAACAAGCAAGAAGAAAAAACCATCTCTACTACTTCTTCTTCTATAAACTTATAATCTTAATTACAAAAGCTAAAAATATGGTGATCCATAAAAGTTTATCCACAGTCATGAACGCAAGAATAATCGGTTCGGGTAAAGAAACGATAATTCTAGCTCATGGCTATGGGGGAGACCAGTCCGTTTGGGACAAGGTCTTATCTTCTTTGGCTCAGTCTAATTTCCAAGTTGTTGTTTTCGATTGGAGCTTTTCCGGCCTCATAACTGACTCAAACTTCTTTGACGCCGTCAAATATTCTTCTTACGATGCTTTTGCAAATGACTTAATAGCCCTTTTGGAGGAAATGAACTTGAAATCCTCCGTCTTTGTTGGACACTCCATGTCCGGTATGATTGGATGCATTGCTTCTGTTAAAAGACCTGATCTCTTTAGTAGACTCGTCATGGTTTCTTCTTCTCCCAGGTATATATTTATTTACATATACTTACTTTAAATTAACGTAGTTGACTTAACACTTTTAACTCAAAATAATATATTCGACACCTCTCATATCACGATATTAATTAAAAAAAAAAAGGATTTTGAAAAGAAAAAAAAAAAAAGTGTTACTGCGAAATTCTTAGTTGGACTGTAAACAGAGTCTAACTGTATGATCCGACCTTGTGGGACTAGTTCCACGGCCCTCTCACATGAGTTGGAGTGGAGACTACCTGTAAAGTAGGTCCTGTCACAACTCGTGTGAGAGGGCTATGGGCCAGTCTCCAAGGCCGGTCTTATATTAGAATTTTTTCAAACGGGGTATAATGGTCCATCTAGATTCGAGATTTATGAGGGTCAATAATAATATCTTAATTCCATAATATAAATCGTTAGGATATTAGCAAAAACTAATGAAGTAAAAAATAAGTATTTTGTTAGTTAAAATATTAATATTACTTTCTTAAATAATATTTGTATAACACTAATTCTATTTAAAAGAGTAATATTGATATTTGTACTAATAAACTATCTAATTTTTTTCTTCCTTAATTTTCATTACATTTGCTAAACAACTTATATTAAAGAATTGAGGAAGTATTATTGCCAGACTCAAAGAAACTTAGGCTTCATATTCATCATTGGTTTCATGTTCATATTCTCATATCTATTTAATAAGATCTTCTGATCTATTTCCTATCTTACTATTGGTTTCATTTATACATGATTGTCACTTGTCTTACTTTCTCTCCTAATGTTACACAATTTTTTTTAGATTATAGATTTCTCAAAAAAAAAATAAATAATAGTCTGGGCGTTGTGAATGAAGGAAAGCCCACTAAACTACGGCCTTCTTGACAAAATAAAATAAAATAAAAATATATATTAATAATTATTAATGACATAGAAAATGAGACACAATATACGGTCATATAGGATTTCCTTACTCATTATATTCTGTATAAAGAAATTCATTAGTTTACTGAAATCTAATTTATTTATTTTTTCTTGTAAAAAATTGATAACAAAAAAGGTTCATAAACTCGGATGAATACGAAGGAGGGTTCGAGATGTCGGACATAGAACAGCTCCTTAAAAGCATCGAAACAAACTATGATCAATGGGCTTCGGATTTTTCTTCAATCGTAGTAGACAAAAGCGATCCTCACTCAATTGAAATCTTCTCAAAATGCTTAAAAAGAATGGGATCCCAAGTTGCACTTCCCTTAGCCAAAACAGTTTTCCTCAGCGACCACAGAGCGATTCTCCCACAAGTTACGACGCCGTGTACCATCATTCAGACAACAAACGACGTCGTTGTTCCGAACTCTGTCCCCGTCTACATGCACAACACGATTTCTGGAGAAACAACGGTCGAGATTGTGGATACTGAGGGCCACTTCCCTCAGTTAACTGCACATGATCAGTTTCTTGAAGTTCTTGATAGAGTCTTGAATGTCGGTCTGAATTGAATATTCATGTTTTTTTAATTATTTTATGAAGAAAAATGCATATTTAAACTAGAGTAGAGTGGAGTAGTAATAGATATTCTCTCAATTACATATTTATATAGAAATTATAGCGAAAATTAAAAAAATAAAAAACAAAATACTCTATTCGTTAATAAATATAAAATTTCTATTACATGTTGCGGAAATTAAATAAGCTAAAAATTACGATATTTTTGTAACTAAAATACCAAATATTACTCTATTAAATAATACTTGTATATCATTAATTCTATTTAAGAGAGTAATATTAATATTTTGATCACAAAAATATCTTAATTTATGCTTCCTTAATTTTCGCAACACGTAATGAAAATTTTATATTTAGGAATGGAGGTAGTACTTTGTTACTAAAAATATCAATATTACTCTCTTAAATATGATGTGTATACCACTAATTTATTTAAGAGAGTAATATTAATGTTTTGGCTAGCAAAGTTATTTTTTTTTCTCTTAATTTTTGCTACATTTATTATACGAGTTATATTATGGGGTGGATGAGTAATAGATAGTTACCATAAATATAAAGAATAGTGAGTTTAAGGTTGTAGTAAAATAATAAGAAATGTTGGTTTAATATTAGAATCTTTAATGTACTTGTGAAAAGGGTTTATTTGGTTTAGTAGCAGAAATTTGTGGTTATGATAAGTTTGAGAGTTACGTAAGAGTTAAGTAAGTTTGGGGTATTTTGGTCTTTTTCATTTGAGAGTAAGGATTGGAGGTTGGGGTCATTGTTTGGTGTATAAATTATTGTTTGTGATTATGAAAATTACTCCACTACTTGTGAAAAGGGTTGGTTTGGTCAGCACCAAAAAGTTGTTCTTTGTTTTGGCAAATGTTGTTGTCCTTACCTACAATGTGCCAAAACTTTCATTATCTTGTTTTTAAATGTTTTTTTTCTTATAGGTCATATAATTGTGACATCCTCTATGATATTAAACAATGCATATGGTTTTTTTTTTATTATTGAGATGATTCCCTCCACAAAGTGTGGGAGATCTTATCAAACTTACACCAATGGTCCAACAAGGAGACAAACAAAACCTTTTACTAAATCATTTCAAAAGACATTCTGATGACGGTTCAAATTTTCTCTATCACTTTGAATTGTATTATCAGTAAGTTGTCATAATTTACTTAATTTTTTAAGAATTTAAAGATTAAAGAAAATAATGATATTGTCTATATAAAGGGAAAATGTGGGATATAACAACTATTTATAAAAGAATAAAGAGAATTTAGATTTTGCTCTATCCAGACTTATTCAAGGACAATAAAGATAATTTACATTCAAAGTTTAATTAATTTTAAAAAGTTGACATTAAATTTTAGACATTCAAAATTTAGAAATGTGTCCTTTCGTTTTGGGATGGAGGAAAGAAATACTTTTTATATTTTTATTGACATAAACTATGGATTAAACCATACATTTTATCTTAAGGATATACCAAGTCAAACATTCTCATATAAGATACGACAGATGAGACCCCAACACATACAGTGATTTAGTGCTCAAATCACTAGCAAGTTGTGACAAAATTATATGTAATGCTGCACAAGCAAGTATGCATACAATGAAGATCAAAGAAGAAAGACTTACCAGAAGACTTACACAGCAGCTTGCAACTTGCATCTTCCAGCTCAGCAAATGAATGTGCAAGTTGATCAAGGCAGTTGTAACTGCCTTCCTTCCAGAAGAATCCAGCTGGAGAAGAATCTACACTCACTTGCAATTACACAAAGTCAGCATACTACTTAGTTTAGTTAGTATGATAGTTGTATATAGCAGTTGCAATATATATACAATAGGCTGTAACTTTAGCATAGAATTAGTTAGGATTTTTTCCTTCTTTGTCTATAAATACTGCACTTTGCAGTTAGTGTAATTATTCAGAAAATTCTCAATGAAGAAGATTTCTTCCTCACAAAGTTTTCCAGTTTACTTGTTTTTCTCTTAAGCATTTCTTCGAGCAGGTTAAGAGCAAGGAATTCTTCATGGTATCAGAGCACTAGAATTAAGATTCTAGTTTATCCTTGTGCAGTTTTCAAGATATTTTCACACAATCTTGTTTTATGTTTGTTTTCTCTTGGTTAGATTACTAAAATCTAGCAATTTTTCTTCAAATTGAAGAATTATTCTTCGAAATACTGGTTGATTTCATTCAGAACACATAAAAATGGCAAATAACAATCAGACATCCTACCATTCCTGTGACTAGTCTTTTTTATTTGTCACCTACTGATAATCCTTCACAATGATTAGTTCTACCTTTGTTAGATGATTTCAATTATTAAAATTGGAAAAGAGCAATGAAGATGGCCTTGATCTTCAAAAACAAATTACAATTTGTGGATGGAAGCATTCTGCCATTGAGTCCAGATGCAAGCATGTTTGATAGTTGGAAGCAATGTAACAACATGGTGATGTCCTGGATCCTAAATTCACTAACTCCAACAATCAAACAAAGTGTATTGTGGTACAATTCAGCCTATGAAGTATGGACTAACTTGGCTGAAAGGTTCAGTGATGGAGATGCTTATAGGCTAAGTGAAGTACTTGATGAAATTGGAAATCTGAGGCAAGATACATCCTCCATCACTATGTACTTTACCAAAATGAAAATCCTATGGGATGAAATGATAATGTTGAGGCCTATCCCCAAATATGCTTGTCCTACACAATGTACTTGTGGAGGTTATGTGATTATGCAGAACTACTATGATGAGGAACATGTGATTAGGTTTGTGAAAGGGTTAAATGAGGATTATGTACAAGTAAGATCTCAGATCTTACTGATGACTCATTTGCCAAAGATTAACAAGCTTCTAATCTTGCAAAGAAGCAAGAAATGCAAATGAAGGGAGGCAACTCAGGACAACATTCTGAGAGTCCTGTGCTTGCAGCCATAGTAGATAAAGGAAATGAGGTGAACAATGCTGATGATGGTTCATTGCATAGTGTCAATCAGACAGGCAATTTTGTTGGTAACAATGTTGTTAACCAAGCAACAGCTAAATGAAATGTGTATAAGAAACCTTACAATGGAATCAGTTACAAAACAGGAAATAAAAGGCTCCAATGTACACATTGTGGAAAGTCTGGACACACCATTGATAGATGTTATCAAAAACATGATTTTCCTACAGAATTTAAAGGTAGATGATTTTAGTAGATTTACTTGGGTATAAATCAGAAACCAGATCCTTACTTGAAAATTTTGTGTCCTATGCTAAGACACAATTTGACAGTTGTATCAAAGTTATCAGAACTGATAATGGCTTTGAATTCCTTATGCCTTATTTCTTTACTTCTAAAGGCATAATACACCAAAAAAAACTGTGTTGAAACTCCTGAACAAAATGGCATAGTGGAAAGAAAACATCAACATCTACTTAATGTTGCTAGAAGTCTAAGAATACAAAGTCATTTGCCTATATCTTATTGGACATATTGTATTCAACATGTTGTTTTCCTTGTCAACATTTCACCTTCTCCTATCATTAAAAACCATACTCCTTTTGAGAAATTGTATAATAAACTCCCTTCTCTTGATCTTGTCAAAGTTTTTAGTTGTCTAGCCTTCATCACCACTCTAGAGCAAGGAAGAACCAAATTTGATCCTAGGGGCAGAAAATGTGCCTACTTAGGAATTTCTGCTCATAACAAAGGTTGCATATTGCTTGATCTTTCCTCTAGACAGTTGTTTACTTCTAGACATGTTACTTTTCATGAGACTTTTTTTCCTTTGATGCCAGATAGTGAAAATGCTGGCTTTACTAGCATTCAAGAAACTGATTTTGCCATTGTTCAAAGTACTTATTCTACTTTGGATACTACTAATGATCATGATTCTATTCCTACTGTTATGCCACAATCTGCTTCTATCCTTGACACTAATAATTCTGTGTCTACTTCTTCTAAGCATATTCCTTCTATTATAAAGTCATCTAGAGTCTCTAATCCTCATGTTTATTAGCAAGACTATTATTGCAATCAAGTTTTACATACCTCACCACATTCCATTGAAAAGGTAGTCACTTATGATCATTTGTCATCTAATTGCAATCATTTCTTAATGAATATTACTGCAAGTTATGACCCTTGTTCATATGAGGAAGCTGTTCAGTTCTCACATTGGCAGAAAGCTATGGAAGCAGAAATTAGAGCTTTGGAACAAAATAAAACCTGGATCATAACTGATTTGCCATCAGGTAAAGTTGCCATAGGCAATAAGTGGGTTTACAGAACAAAATTTAACTCAGATGGTTCTCTTGAAATATATAAGGCAAGATTAGTAGTAAAAGGCTATACTCAACAGCCTGGAATTGATTATATGGATACTTATTCACCAGTGGCTAAGGCTACTACAATAAGGACATTGTTGGCACTAGCTGCCATCAAGGGGTGGCATTTACATCAATTAGACATAAATAATGCATTTTTACATGGAGATCTTGATGAAGAAGTGTACATGGTTCTGCCTCCAGGTTTTTCTGCACCTAAGGACAAAATATGTAAACTCATAAAGTCCTTGTATGGGTTGAAACAGGCCAGTAGGCAGTGGAATGTTAAACTCACTGCAGCTTTGTTAGATATGGGTTTCAGACAGCCTAAGAGTAATTATAGTCTATTTGTCAAACAGACTGATCATTCTTATTTGGCACTTTTAGTATATGTGGATGACATTGTCCTAGCAGGAAGTGATCTGAAGGAGATTCAACATGTGAAAAAGGTGTTGAACAATTTGTTTGGCATAAAAGATTTAGGCATCTTAAGGTTTTTCCTTGGAATTGAAGTATGCAGATCTTCGGCAGGTATTGTACTAAACCAAAGAAAATACATTTTGGACTTGCTAAAAGGCACATGATTCATTGACAGTAAACCAGCTTCTGTTCCTATGAGCGCCAAGTGCAAATTGACTAAAGATGATTCAGCAAGGCTGCCTTACAACATAGAATACAGAATGTGGTTGGCAAATTGTTGTATCTATGTCTTACCAGACATGACAAAGCATTTGATGTGCAACAGTTAAGTCAATTTCTTGACTGTCCTACTATCTTTCACATGAAAGCTGCTCACAAAGTTCTTATGTATCTAAAGTCTAATCCATGCCAAGGAATTTTCTTATCCAGTCAATCATCATTGCAGTTAAGTGCTTATAGTGATTCAGACTGGGCAGGGTGTGAAGAAACAAGGAGGTCAATATCAGGGTATTGTGTGTTTTTAGGGAATTCTGTCATTTCATGGAAGGCAAAAAAGCAAACTACTGTTGCTACGAGTAGTTCTGATGCACAAAATTCTAGCAAGTGAACTAGTGTCCAGTTGAGTATATAAGTAAGACAAGTGTCGTTCCCACAGAGATTATAATTAAGTACCAAAATTGTGTATTATTCTAATTTAGACCTACAAATATTTTTTAGAGTTTACTAACTAATGCTTAAAATTAAATAACAACTAAATGAAACAAATAAGAAAGAGATATCAAATAATGAGAGAAATGTTGATTAGGACATTGATCCAACTTGTTTTCCCAATGATTAATTTAAAAGATTCCAATTTTAATGTGTCAAATTCCCTTAAATTTATCCTAATTCATTAACGGTAAAATTCCCTAATCTAGGTTTTATTCAATTCCTTGCAATAAACCCCCTAATCTCAATTAACAAAAACCATATGTCTATGTGAAATTGATCAATGAGACAGCATTAACGATTTATGGAATTCCCCAATTTCAATCCCCGTAGTTATCTACTTTTAGAAACCGCTCAATAGAAACCGAATCTATTCCTAGTCAGTTTTACTACGAGTTATTATTACTTAGTTCCTAATTAATTACTTCACCTCCCGGTCCTTCGCAATTAAATTATGAAATCATGTAGAGATGGCCAGTTCAATACAAGCATTAAACACACCATAATAATAATTAATAAAATAAGGATTAAGGGAATATTGAACACAAAATTAAGGGAAAGATAATTAACTAAATCATTGTTACGACAAAGTCTTCACAAGCCTAATCAACTAGAAAATTTAGCCAATCATCATAAATAAATCAACCATGATAATTAATTTAGACATGAGAAAAATTACGAATCAAGGAAATAATAACAAGAGATAAGTTTTAGATTACAACTTGATGTCGAAATTTGTCTCCACAAACCGAATCTCTTCTCGGTGCCGCACTCGGGAGTGACCACAGTTCCCAATTGAAAAAAATGCAGTGACGATGTAACGTTGGTAACTTGATTATGATTTGCGGCTCCCTGATTGGATGAGGGTTGGTGGATGAATTTGCAATTGGAACAAGATGATTGGTGGCTGATGACTTGATGATGATGATTGATGACGTGATGATGAAATTTGGTGGTGAAAGTGGTGTTTTTGCGGTCGTTGACTACGGCTGACCGGGCTCGTCTTTCATGAGCTGCTTTGGGGGTTTTTCACGTGAGTGACGAGGATTTGATTATGGTTGATGCGGCAGCTTGGGGTTCTGATCGGGGTCTCGGGGTGTGTCTTCTTTAGGGCTTCATGCCCTCTTTTTATAGAGATGTGAAGAGGTGTTAACCCTTTCTAATTCTTGTGGCACAAGGTACGAGATCTTTATTTCCTATTCCATCTCTGACTTTATTCCCAATTAATAACTTTCCTACAAAATCAAATCTAAGAAAATATAATATAATCTTAAAATAAAAATTCTTAATATTATGTTTCTATTTATCATATAAAAATACCTAAAATACATATATCAAATCAAAATAAATATATTAAGAATTTAATATCAAATTGACTCTAAAATATGGAAATATAATATTATTTAGGTAAAAACTAAGTGGAAAGTAGTATAATTTATATAGAAAATATGAGTTTATCAAGTTCAGAAGCAGAATATAGAGCTTTGGCAGTGTGTGTCAGTGAATTACAATGGCTACTTTATCTACTTAAGGATTTGGGAATTGAACATCCCTCTCCTATTCCTTTATTTTGTGACAACCAATCTGCAATCTATTTGGTGGAAAATCCTGTTTTCCACGAAAGAACCAAGCACATTGAGCTTGATTGTCACTTCATCAGAGAGAAGTATCAAGTTGGAATTGTGAAACCATTACCTATTTCTACTAAGCAACAATTGGCAGACATTTTAACTAAACCATTATCATCAAACATTCTCATATACGATACGATAGATGAGACCCAACACATACAGTGATTTAGTGCTCAAATCACTAGCAAGTTGTGACAAAATTATATGCAATGCAGCACAAGCAAGTATGCATACAATGAAGATCAAAGAAGAAAGACTTACCAGAAGACTTACACAGCAGCTTGCAACTTGCATCTTCCAGCTCAGCAAATGAATGTGCAAGTTGATCAAGGCAGTTGTAACTGCCTTCCTTCCAGAAGAATCTACACTCACCTGCAGTTACACAAAGTCAACATACTACTTAGTTTAGTTAGTATGATAGTTGTATATAGCAGTTGCAATGTATATACAATATGTTGTAACTTTAGCATAGAATCAGTTAGGTTTTTTTCCTTCTTTGTCTATAAATACTGCACTTTGCAGTTAGTGTAATTATTCAGAAAATTCTCAATGAAGAAGGTTTCTGGATTTAGTTGCACTTATAACTAGGGGTGAGTACCGAATTCGAATTCGGTCATTTTTTCATACCTCTAAAAACCGACCGAATTCGAATTCAAATTGACCGAATTGGTGAATTCGGAATTCGGTTTCTATCGAATTGGAGGGTGCATTTTTTGTTCAGATTTCTGCAAAAATCAAGTCCATTTCTGGTCCAATTTTGAGTAGAATCTGGTCAAGTACAACACAATTCCTACCCTGTTCTTTATACAAAATCAAGCACAATTTACAACAGTCCAAATTCAGTACAAATGCAGTCCTAAAATCAGTTCAAAATTAATCCAAATACAGTCCAAAATCAATTGGATAGTGTTAGGGTAAAAGAAACATGTTAGGATTTTTTTATTACTAAATTACTAATTTACTTATTATATAATAATAATATTTACTTATTTAAAAATTCAATTTGAATTCGGTCACACCGAATTCAAAATTAGTCCAATTCGATTTTGTCTCAAATTCGACCATTTCAAATTCGGTCGTGACCGAATTACCGAATTCATGCCGAATTATCAAATTGAATTCTAATTCGGTCGGAATTCGGTAAAAATCGAATCTGCTCACACCTACTTATAACAAAAAAAATATTCGGCAGACACTTGCGTTCCTTTGGTTTATGTAATCTAAGGGAGTAGGAGACAAAGATGAGAAAGGAAGTAAGAAAATATTTCGGATAGTGATAATTTGATAAAAAAATTCGGGATCAAAGAAGAATTAAGAAGGTATATTATCATGTCAAATTCTAACAATTATTTTTATTTTATACTCTTTGATCCTTATATGATTTATATTTTTTTTATCCAAACATCATTATTTTTATATAAATATTGGTTTTGTTGGGTATTCCATAGCCTCAAGTTTGTCCAATGTTCAATATCCCTTAAAAACAATTGATGTTATTTTTATGGTGCATTTGGATTAGTTTTCCATTGATTCAGTTGACTTTTGTGGGATTTATAATTTATTTTTGTGAGAGAAAAATAGGATTCACAACAGAAACGTAGAAGAAAAAATAACTTTCAATTTGATGGCACTATTTTCACCTCAAACTTTTGAAATATACACTCGTCCTAAATTTGATATGCACTTTCTTATTCAAGTAAATAGAAAAAATAGGCATTAAAAAAAGATCGTATTCAGTGCACAAGTCTATAGCATCAGCAGAGTTTGTGGAAGATCACGATGTACGCGGCCTTACCTTTATTTATCATACAAAGACTGTTTTCGGGGTTTGAATCCGTGACCTAGCGAATAGCAAGTAAACACTTGACCATCGTGTATATTTTCTTTATCTGATGCACTGTTAAATGTTTCTAATAAAGCCCAAGACATTATTTATCAAAAAAAATATTTGCATTCATTATGAGATAGAGAAAGTATCTCTGGGCTAACTCCTTATAACAAAATAGAACCTACCTTAAGAAATAATAATAATAACAAAATAAGTATAGACGAGACTCTAATATGTTTTTTTACCCGATAAAGGGCATATCTCCATGAATATTAAGTCAACTATAAAATTTGTAATAACTTATAGGTAAAGTGTAAAATTTGTAATTTTTTAGACTCGAAATCAAACATTTTTTTGCTAAATTTTTTTTTGAATAAATTTTTTTGCTAACTTCAAAAAAGTAATTTAGTTTTCTATTTTTTTATAATAACTCAACTATAAAACTTTAATAAAATGTTTTTGGTGCTAAAAAAGCTAAAAGAAACAAATAAAATCTATATCTCACGTTCGCTTGAGGCCCCCAAGTGTCTGGACACGGCCCTGGGAACGGGAAACCCAATTGTGGACCAGCTATTGGGCCACAACTGTAAAGAGACTAGTTCCTCTTATTGGGCCACATAAAGCCCAAAACCTACCCCTTTCTTTTCAAACTCAATAAATGGGCTGGACTTCTAGTATAAAAAGAAAATAATGGGCTTCCATATTTCAATTGTAGATATTTAATAGACCCCGGCCGGAGTAGATCTAAACAGTCATGCCAAGTTTACTCACTGCTTCACGACTCCTCTACTTTTCTCGATCATCATCTTCACTCTTAACTTCTCGATCTCAATCTCTAATAAATAGTTTCTGTACATCAAGATCAAATTCATTTCTCTCCTTCCGCCGAACATTTGCGGTTATGGCTTCCGGCAGCGGCACCGATGAGTTCGTCAAAGGCACTGTTCATTCCAACGGCGTCGCTGTCATCACTCTCGATCGTCCTAAAGCTCTTAATGCTATGAATCTAGGTAATTTTTAGTCTGTTTATATTGTTTGTAATCAGCTTGTTTTTACTGATTTGGATATCATTTTTGAATTTTTTTTCTCGAATTAGTTTTTGATTTCCTGAAACGACGAGTAACGAGTTCTGTATGAATTTTGATTGTGTAATAAATTGATTGAGCTCTTTCGTTTGTTTGACTATGAATTCTATTTAATTTATTTGTAATAGTATCCCATTGACATCAGTTTGTCTCTCAATGCCTATGAACCTAGGTAAAGTTTTGTCTGTTTATGTTTGTAATCAGTTCGTTTTACTGATTTTGGACATGATTGTGAATGTTTACTCGAATTAGTTTTCAATTCTAGGTTTTTTCATTTCCTGAAATTACGAGTTTTGTATGAATTCAATTATTTAATGAATTGATTGTGCTCTTTCGTAATTTCTTCGCGATAGTATTCCATTGACACCAGGTCTATTTGCTGTATGACATAGATTGGTAGAAGTTGGCTTCTCGTATAGTCGTATTAATAGTTTGTTCCTTAGTGAAAGTATGACTGATTTCTCTAGGTACTGCAGATTTTATCTCGTGATTTGGAACTTATGTAGTTTTTCGTCTCAAGATTATTAAATAATATCTTCTCTATTGTATTTCCCTGTAACTTACTTATAAGGTCTTAAATTGAGTGGAAAAGAGGGACATTGAAGAAGAAAGAAATGAAACCACAGTTAGCTGCATCATTTTCTGTCCGACCAGTTCAATTTTTTACTAAATACTTGTTTTATTGGTGGAAACGAAATATTTGTGTGTATTTGGTTTCTCAATGATCTAAAACATGTGCAGATATGGATATCAGATACAAGAGTTTTTTGGATGAGTGGGAAGCAGACCCAAAGGTTAAGTTTGTTTTGGTAGAGAGTAGCTCTTCTCGTGCCTTCTCAGCAGGTAATGGGAAACAATTAATAACTTCTTATAAGAAGTGTCCTTCGTTGGTATATGCATTCCAGAATATACCATTGGTGTCATTCTGGTGTTATTCTAGCTCATAGTTTGAGATTATGCTTATATTAGCAAGTGTTGGTAAGGTTTCAAAGGTAACCATTCATTACCAATGCAGGAATGGATATTAAGGGGGTTGTTGCAGAAATTCAAAAAGACCGAACCACGTCTCTTGTGCAAAAGGTTCTCTAGAATGTGAACTTTTGATACGAGTCTCATATGTTTCCGTTCTTTCGGTGTTCTTAGTTTAGTACAGTTCTAGCAAGCTTGGTGCTCATTTTGTTTTCTTATTTATTAGTTTTTTTTCTACTTTTGCTATCCAATTGATGACATCCTTTCTTGTGAAATAATGAATTGAATATGCAGCTGATTGGTGATAGAACTCTTAGTGTATATGATTTTACCTGCAGGTGGTGATGTGAAGCAGATTGCAACCAAAAACCAACTGTCAGATATGATTGAGGTCCCCTTATGTCCTTTACCCATACAACAAGTAGAATAGTGCATGACCTTTACTAAACTAGGTTCCGGGTAACTTGGTTGCTATGGGAATACCTTCAACTATAGAGTGTCTCAAACAGCAGATCAGCCATAGTGGTAGACTGAATGCAGCTTGAAAATTTGCTTTACATTTTCGGATACCTTTTGAAGTATAACAATTTAAACATATCATTAAGGTTTAATGAAATCCTTAATTTTTCAAATTGATTGTCCCTTGGGCATTTTATATAATGAAAAAAAAGGTAAAAAAAAAAGTAGAACAGGTAAAGGCATACTTCGTTGCTATTTGGTTAGTGTCATGGACATGATTCAAGTTACTTATCCAGTGCAACTATGGAACAGTCACCCATATATCTGAGAGATTCCTCTTGGTAATATCTGATCACCAAGTTTGAAAACTGGAACACCATATAATCCAAAACAATTTCATTGCAATGTTAGTGGCTTGCTCTTGTTGTTTGGTTTTTGTACTCCTACATTTATAAATTTGAAAGTTGCTACCGCCTACTGTTATAAATGCAGCAAGTCTTGTGTAGATACCAACATTGAACTGTACTTTCTCTAATAGCCAGAACAAAAGCTTTGGAATTTTGTATACCTTCTATTTTACCCCATAGCTTTCCGTGTTTCGTACATCTTTACTTTAAAAGTTCTGGCTGCTTAATTGGGAAGATAGTTGATATGTTGGGTTGTAACTACTCAGTCTACTCTATTGTGGTCCTGAATGTTTATAATGAAAAATTGTTGTATGATTACCTCCCTGCCACTGTACCAATGTATAGATCTAATAAAGCTGTTCTAGTTACTTTTTGCTTTTAACTCTCTTACGCTTGTTAACTTTGTTGTTTTATTAAATGAATATGTCATCCTTTGCTTAGTTAAAATTAAATAAACAGTGCTTCTGACTTCTGATGTCATTTAGAGCTAACTAGTAACTGTTATGTCAAATTGTGGTACAGGTATTCACTGCTGAGTATTCTTTAATTTGCAAAATCTTTGAGTATAAAAAGCCTTATATGTGCTTCATGGATGGCATAACGATGGGCTTTGGAATCGGACTATCTGGTCATGGTCGCTATAGGCTCATCACTGAGGTTTGTCTTCTGCCCTAGTTCGAGACTTCATTTCGAAATGTTAATCTGCCATCTCATACAAAGGTCCTTTTGTAATTATATTCTTTCAGAGGACTGTTCTTGCTATGCCAGAAAATGGAATTGGCTTGTTCCCAGATGTTGGTTTCGCTTATATAGCTGCACAAAGTCCAGGAGAAGGATCAGTTGGTATTATTTGTTACTTGGAGCTCGGTTTATCCATGAGTCTGATATTTGTCAGCATTTTACTGTTTTGGACAACAAATATCTTCTTTTAAGGAGTTTAAAGTTCAAACTGTTGGGGAAGAAAGAACAACAGCTTTTTAAAGTGTATGGAAGTCAAAAAATTGACTTCAGATGTAACCACTTATATATAACATCTATCTTTTTAAAGCATCCTGTTTTTTTTTTTAAGTCAGCCTGGGTGAAACTAGAAGCTCTGATTTTGGGTGTGTGGGTGACGGGGAGGGAAGGGGATGACAAATGTTGTATTTAATAAATTTTCAGAAATATAAATTATTTTTATAGAAAACCTGAAATTTAAAAATAAATAAATTAGGGGGCCGTCGGCCACATCTTGCCTCCATTAGTTTCGCCACTGACCATTGGCATCATTGTGTAAAGTCTCTTGGGCTTATTAATTACATTCCTTTGTGGTCAAGTCTATGTCCTAGAGGCTAGATGTTCACCAAAAAACAAAAAAGTGAGTGAGAGAGAGAGAGAGATGAATATGCAAACTTGTAAGGGGATTTGACCGATGAATATGAAAACTAGTAAAAGTATCTATAAGTTGTGACTTGCTTCAGCTTTATACATAATATGCATCAAATCCATGAAGGTTCTGCTCCTTTTCCCTTCTTTTTCTTATTCTTATTATTCCTTGCTGAAACTTGTCATTTTGTTGTTTTGTTATGTGAAACTGTAATATCTTGATGAAGAGGTCAATCTTTTATAACCAGTCCAAATATGAAATGCATTCTATTCTAGTCTGCAATCTGCATTCTGTTTGAGAACAAATTTTCTCTTATCCTGCAAATGTTGAAAATTGACTTCTCATGTGTTGCTTCCCCAGAAAACTTTTATTGCATCAATTATTAAATAATTGGGATAATCTGAATTTTCAAGCAAGAATGTTGGTCTTGTAATTTGTAAACCCTACCCTATTGTTATACCTTCTTCTCTTACTTGCATACAGCTGGAGAAGCTCCATTACCCTTTCAGACTTCCTTCTCCAAGCTGTGCACTGATAATAGGCCGATTCTACTAGATTGAGGGTTTTACTAGATTGAGGGTTATGCAGGATTTCCACTTTGCTGAGTTCCTAATTTTGTGGTCACCTTGAAATTTAGAAACCTTTCATCATAAGCTTGTACCTCCTGGAAGTTGTTTCTCAAACTTGATCTTCTCTAAGTTGGTTTTCTCTACAATGATATTTTTTTTGTTGTTTTAATTTTGCTGAGTTATTGCAGGCGCTTATCTAGGACTGACTGGGAATAGGATCTCTACCCCTGCCGATGCATTATATATGGGACTTGGTACACACTATGTACACTCGGGAAAATTGGTTTCACTCAGAGAGGCTCTCTTGGAGACCACCTTGTATGTCTCAGCAATTCCTTTTTCTATCTGTTGCCAATCACATTCTCCTTTGCAGTGGAAATGGGTGTCTTAGATACTTGTGAAAATTGGTGTGCATGACCTGTGACTGTCTATATTTCTTCATTCTGTGCCTGCTGCTGAATTCTTAAGACTAAATTATTGTTTACAAATTTAAAGTAATGAATTATTCTTGTTTGTGCATTTTCTTTTGGTACTTATTTATTTGTCTCATAGAAGATCAAGCCGCTCTCTATCAAGTAAAATCTAGTTTGATATTTCTGATTAGGTTATATTTCTGGTACTTAGAGACTGCTACATAACATAGCTTATATTTGTTTGGTGAGTATAAGGCATACTGTCCTGAAATTTTATTGGTCGATATAGCTCCGAGGATCCTCACAAAGACGTCAACCTACTTCTGGCAAAATATACCAGCAATCCGGAGTCAGAACCACGTTTGAAGTCGCTTTTACCTCGAATAATTTCGACCTTTGGTGGTAACAAGTCTGTTCAAGAGATAATAGCGGAGCTGGAGAAGCATCAGGAGAGTGCTGATACTTTAGGTCTGATATGCTTAAAATCCTAAATTTTATATAGATTTACAATTTTTAACATGTTATGATGTATCGAAATACCAGAATTGTATTAGATTAAGGGTTTACAGTAATCATTTGCTTATATTTCTCATTCTTAACAAAAAATTTATATTTTCATTATCAGTGGCGGACTGGGCTAAAGATGCTTTGCAAGGACTGCAGAAGGGTGCCCCTTTTTCTCTTTACCTTACGCGGGAGCATTTCTCGAGAGTTGCATCTGCTCTGCAAAAGAAAGAGAATGAGTTATCAACGGTATGCTGAGTTGGTTGCTCCTTATTTTCTGCCTGCTGCCTTCATTTCTTCCTTAAAGATTTTTTTCATTCTCTTTAACTGATCACTACTCAGGAAAGTAACTTTAATACTACAAATTTCTTTTTTTAGCTGACAGGTGTCATGAAAACCGAATATCGCATTGCTCTAAGATCATCTCTTCGAAGCGATTTTGCTGAAGGTGTCCGTGCAGTATTAGTGGACAAGGATCAGGTATGATTCTTGCAATTCTTTCTTCATTATCTGGTATTTGATTGTGTGTTATATACATACGTCTTCTCCTTTTTTAGGTAAATACATGTCTATTGTCAAGTAATTCAGATTACTTGGCCCAAAAAAAAGCAATTTCTTGAAATTCTCCAATTTGTTAATATGAATTTGCACCATTAAAAGGTGCACACGCCTCGTGAACTTTTTTCGATTTTGATTTTTGAGTTTGAACTAAAAAAAATGTAATGCCCTTGACCCGAACTTTTTCGAAGTATTAATGTTACATTTTTCATGTGAGAGACATGTAGTCTCATTTTATCCAAATTTAGCAGCGAAAATGAATAGAAGGGGAAACATTAACACTTCAAAAAAGTTTAGGGTCAAGAACTTTACATTTATTAGCTCAGGGGCCAAAAAGTCAAAATCGAGAAAAAATTAGTGGCGTAGGCACTTTTTACCATTGTTTTAAGTTGAAATTGTTGGAAAGAGTAGGATACTGTTACTTAAATCATTGTCATCCCGTTCCCTGGCAGAATCCCAAGTGGAATCCCTCAAGCTTGGGTGAGATAAACTCCAGCGAGGTGGAAGCTCTTTTTGAACCTCTCAGCACAGAAATCGGAGAGTTGGCTGTTTGAACCTGAGAGATTTGAGATTAATAAACTGTTTTAAGAGAAAGAAAGAACTCCCATGTTTGAAATCTGTTCTACTTCACTTTCACTCTCATCTTTCCAAAAGAATTAGAGTATTCTGTGATTTTCTCTGCTGCTTAATTGACACAAATATCACTTTACAGACATTTGGCAAAGAATAAACAAGAATTGTCATTATGTAGAGCAGTATAACCTCTATAAATTAATACTCGATAAATCAATAATCTTTTTAGATAATAATTTATGTTTGTCCCAATTCAAGTCAGTGTAAAAATTTATTGATTTTATTAAATTAATAAGTTAATAATTTTTTAGAAGATTCTTACATAAATTTGTAATTCTTCAAATTTGTATCCATAACTGGGACAATTTAGTAAAATATGTCATGGTTCTTTGGCTCTTCTTGAAACTTAAAAAAATCGTGTATTTCATCTTAAATTTTGTCACTGCATTCGAAGTTTTGGTGCCGTATTTTCAAACAATAATAAAAATTATAGACTTTGAGTCGTTATGATTGCTTTTTTTTTACTAAATAATAATTTACTCATTAATCATAAAATAATTAAAGTCATTACAAATTAAAAGATAAAACGAAATAAAAAAATAGAAGTTATACAATTGTGTAGACACTATGATAACAAATAAAAATGTACACCCCTGAACTAGGTAAACAACACAAAAAAAAGTAGAAAAAATAAATACATGATAAAATTCTTCGCAGCAACTTCTCCGATATCCTGTAACAATCAGTAGCAAGCTCAGTTTCAACACGTTTCTTAGAAATCAACAATCTACGAGATCATGGGCGTATCAACCGCCCCATAGATTGTCTCGGAAAGATGAAGAAAACTGATAAAGAGCCCAGAACAACTCGGGGTTTAGAGAGAAACTCCATATCTGGAAGGATCTGAAGTAGGTCTTGCATCTGAGTTTTGAATATTGAATAATATTGCCTTGAAAATATTTCATCACGATTTACAACAAAAGAAGGGGATGAAGACACAAAAAGTAAAAGAAAGATGGATAGATCCGACTGAAAGTCGAAACTTTTGGTTGGATCTAACATGAATGAATAAAACTTCAAGAGGAAGAAGAGAGAAAAAGGAAGAATAAAAAGTCACTGGAGTTTTTATTATGATTGCTTTCTTTGTATGATTGCTTTATCGAGTCATCTCCCGCTTCATACTTTGCGGATTTTCAATGACTTTACCTACTCTTTCTTCTAATATTCGATTCTCCGAATCTTTTTTTGCTAAATAAATTCTGATTTCATTAATCGCAACAAATAGCAGCCATTATAATCGATAGAAAATGCAGAAAGATGCGAGAAGGAAAAGTTATACTGATGATTTAAAAAATAACGATATGCAGACAAAAACAGCATCAAGAAAACTTGGATGGTTAGGGAAAAAAAGCTAGAAAAAGCTGAGACAAATAAACAAATACATAATCTTCTTCTTCAAAGCATCTTCATCGTCATTCTTGAACCACAGGGACAGGAGATCGAATCATCTCCCGCTGCATCCTTTGTGGATTTTCAATGGCTTTACCTATTCTTTCTTTTAATATTCGGATCTCCGAATCTTCGTCATTTTCTCCCAAGCAAGACATTTTCATAACATCTTTAATCACATAAATAACATTGCTAGATTACCTAAATCAAACATCTAGTTTTCAATATATGATTAAAAAGTACTCTAGAAAACACTCTTCAAATTAATAAAATTATCAGCATCTAATACAAAATTCAGACCATGAGTTATCCAAAACTTGTGAAATATATTAAGATCATCTCCCCCCACCACACACACACACACACCCAGAACTTGTGATTATCCAACACAGACAAAGCCTTACGCTTGGAGAAGGAATTGAGGAACATTCACGAGCAATCTCCGCTCCTCAAACTCTGCAGTAGCTTTAGGTATCCAACACTTTCAGGTCTGATGAACCTGTAATCATTTAGAGACTATAAACAACTCGCATTCTGAAAATGTCTGCAAGTGCAGAATTTTTTCAGAGAATTAGTTTCGTATTTGTTCAAGTGCAGATGGTTTTTTTTTGTAGCCCAGCTGGGCGGATGCCCCATAAGGGGAGACTAGCACCTCACAAGAGGAGGAAGAGATAACCCTAGAAAGGCAAGTGCAGATGGGTTTAATATGGATAAGTGACGGTATAATTTTTTTTCCAATTTTGGATTGCATCATTTTATGCTTCAATCAGGAAATAAGATGACCAGAATGTATAGTGAAAGTGTAACAAAATGTGGAATAAGCAAGCGCCCATAACTTGAAACTCAAAAGTGAGAGCTAAAAGAAATACACGAAAAAGAATCTCATACCCATGTCGAAACAAGAAATCCATAACGACAAGATTACAGTTTGCTTTGTAGAAATCTGTGCTTCTGACGATTTTAGCAACGTCTGCTACAGGGACCAGCTTAAAGCTTTCAACCTCATCATCTGTCGCATATAAATAACTATTTTTTAGATCTTCAAATTCCTCGTAAAATGAAGTGCATCTACTAATTTAAATGGGGGGAGAGAGAGAGATGCACAGGAGAAATGAAAAATCAAGTGCATGAGGTCAATTGATGAAGTTGGCGATGCAATTTTCGGTAATTATAAAGCTCACCCTCATTTATTGGAACAAAATCTTCGGGAAGTTTTAGGTCGTAGCAAAACAGAACATCTCTCTTAAATCTGTGTCTATTAATGTCCATATAGGACACGGCTCCAACCGGGATTGCTCTGCATTTAAACCACATTCCGCATCATGACAACCAAACAATCCGAGATGCCAAAAAGATAAAGCTAGACAATAGAAAATAAGATGGAATTGAAATAGGTACTTGATAAGATGAACACAAGCTCTATCAGGTTCCACATTGTAGCACATACTATACTCCCTCCTTTTTTATTACTCTGACTTGATTTGGTTTAGTTTTTGTTCACAAATATCCGTCACTTGAGACCATCAAGAAATCATTTATTTTATGTTTTCCCATTTCACCCTTAGTAATTATTACTATACTAAACTGCATTAGTTGATTTTTCAAGTTTCAACAATGCAAAATTTTCTTTTGACCTTATAATTTAACATTTCCAGTGACATTCTTAATATGTGCGAAAATCAAGTCAAGACACATAATAAAAAACGGAGGGAGTATCGAATATTTTCCATTATGGTCCCATGAAGAAACTTACTTGCTGGAAATAGAATATGGTATCCCTGCTTCCTCTTGACATTCCTTTACAACATTCTTTTCACACGACATCCCATGTGGCTGCAAGTACAAGTCATGACAGACTAATTATTAACGAATCTAACTCCTTCCTAGCATATTCTTTAAGCTCAGAACATGAATCAAAAGGTGAAGATAAGACATCCTCTAAATATTTGTTGGAATGATTGAAGTAGGTTCAAGGAAAATAATCAAGAACACTTTTTAGTATACCAAGTACCCGAGGCAGAAAAATATTTGTCGCAAGAACTTGTTCAGAAAAGAAGATATATGTAAACAATCCTCCAGAGGGCAGCAAAATCTAAATTTACCGTGATCCTTAAGACAAAACACAGGGAATACTTGAGCATAGTGAGGTACGTACTGATGGATTTCCAATGGAAATAACAACGAAATTCGCAATTAGGTACAAAATAAAAACCACTATGTACCAGCCCACCAGCAACTAAATGATCGAGCATCCCCGGGTATGTGGACTTCACTTCACTTCTCTTCCCTACCCATAGGTACTTTTGACCATCTTTCTCAACATACCCATTCACATGAACTCCGTAAGCCTGCTTTTCAACAAATTCACCAAAAAGGAAGTGGAGAAGGAAGAAAAAGCAATTTCATTAGTCAGAATCCCATTATAGTTTTTATACAATTTGCCTACGCAATCTGTCAAAAAAATCATAATATAAAAGGAAAATCCCAACACGTAATTCAAACTCAGTGCTCTACTCATCCTTTAGATAATTAATAATAAGTGGCATAAATGCGACTTCAAACATAAGACCCGTCTATGCCAAAATGGGTCAATAGAGTGCCTCCTCTAGCAAGATTCCTGGTGCTTTTGAATTTCAAACTCATGATCAACATTAAACATTGTGGCTATAAAAGGTTTAGAAACCAAATGTTAATGCTTTAGTTACCAAAAGGCTCTTCATACCTTAATCCCGAAGTATGGCGCTGCAGCTCGTTCTAATGAGAAAAAGACTGGCCCTCCATAAGATGATGCGACAGGATATAGCTGCTCAAAGTCGACGGAATCAATAGTAATCCAAAAAAAGAAAGAACTCCCAAAAAACAATCCTATACGAGTCTGACCATAGATGAATGTTAATAACCTGCAGTATCCAGTGATAACAAGTACCTCATTCCGTATACCTGGAATCAGATCTTCCCCTAAGGACTTAACAACATCTGCTACAGCTCTAGTTCTATCCTCAACTGTTCTCAGTACTGAATTCAATGAGACATGGTATCCTAAATTTCTGCCAAAATTGTTATCTTTGTGGAAGACAAAGACATCCTTAAACCTCATCAAATGATCTGCAAACCTACATTACATTCAATCAACTAGCTTAGATAGTGTAATAAGCAAAGTACCTCCACATAAATTTAGCTTAGTTAAGTTGGAGATCCTGCTACTTGTTTCATTCATTAAACAACAGGGACAAGGACATCGATCAGCGTATAGTTGTGTGATCTAAACTTAAAAATTATCTTATTTAGTGAAGAGAATTAAATAAAAGCAAATTTAGTATAGACTGTACAGAAAGCCTTAATAATAATGAAAGGCGCACTACATAGCCAGCTATAATATCCGCAATTACAAAAAGGGGGGAATTTCAACTGAACCATACTAAAACAAATGCAATTACATACTCCCTCCATTATTCCATAATATAAAGAAACAAATGCAATTAGTATATACAGCGAAAATTAAAGAAGCAAAAAACAAAGTGTTTTTTAATCAAAATATCAATATTACTCTCTTAAATAGAATTAATGGTACATGAGTCCTATTTAAGAGAGTAATATTGATATTTTGACTAACAAAGTATCTTTTTTTTGCTTCCTTAATTTTCGCTACGTGCAGTGGTGAATCCAGGACATGAGAGCATTGGGGTCACTCGCCGATTCACCTTATTTGTGTGGGTCACAAATGAACATATCATCTAAATGTAGCAAGAATACACCCTATTTACTTCTTTTTTTTTTTAAATTGAGGAGGGCATGTGGCCCTGGTGTCAGGACACTACATCCACTACTGGCTGCGTTTCCTAAATGACTTATATTAAGGAATGGAGTTAGTAATTACTTAGTGTAGAAAGCAGCAAGAAAAGGACTTACCCAGAATGAACATAACCAACTATTTGATCCTCAATGACAAATGGCATAAACTCAGATTCCATGTCCTGAATTTGACATGGAAAAAAAACCACAATCATATGAGAGTACTACATTTAATCATTAATTTACACATATAAAGAAAGTTTGGGGGTGAAGAAATTACAGAATTACGATTGCAGAGATTGATTTTGTCAAAGAAGCCTTTGAGATCATCAGAATCATTCTGGATTGAGTCACAGAATCGGAATACTTCTTCCCAAGTGAACTTGCTGCTGCAACCGTCGACAATGCTGTTAGCTGACGCCGGAAATGAGCAAAATTGGCGACGCGGCGAAATAAAAGGTCGCCGGAGAGCAGAGAATTTGATCATTTGGATGAGAAATGGAGAAGAAAAGCTGCCGGCGTGAGAAACATGGCGGCAGTGGCGGAAACTACTGGGTATCGACTTAGCAAAGGCCATTTTTCGGCTTGGCGAACTTTCACCGGCGTCAGTACGAGCCGAGTACGGCTTGCAGAACGAGTGTTCTATATATGTACTTTAAAAATAATATTCAGATAGATAAAATATTAATATTATTTTCATAAATAAGATTCATATATCACTAATTTTATTTAAAAGTAATGATAATGATGTTTTGTTTTAAAAATAATTTTTTTTTTTTTTACTACATTTATTACACGGTTCATATTATGAAATTAAAGTACTAATTTTGCACTATAATTGTGGAGAAAGCCCATGGGGCGGCCCTTGTGGGTACGGCTTCACACTCCTCTCACATAAATTTAGATAGGACTCACCTGCAGGGGTAGGTCTCGCAGGCCTCCATGTCTCGCAGTTATCCACAAGGTTCGTCCCATAGGGAATTTTTCCATAATTGGGAGTGCAGGAATGTCACACGAGTTGCGCGTGTTAATGTTTTGACATTTGATTGCGCTTTGCACCTCAAGGGACTATAAGTACTGTTTTTGGAATCAGTCTAATATACTTTTTGGATGAATCCTACTCTATTATTCCTATATTCAGAATTTATCGTGTGTGCTTGGAAAATATTTGGTTTGGTCTAGTCTCAAATTTAAATCCAGATTATTTGGATTGAGTTTCAAGAAATATGGATATCACTCATATTATTTTACCCAAGAATACTATCTGATCCGGATGGATATAACCCAAGAACACTATTCTTATCCGTCAATTTTAGAGGCCAAAATTTGAGCTTGAACGAATATTTGAAAAAAAAATTTGAATTTCTCTCGTCAATTTTTTAGGCCAAAATTTGAGTTTGAAAGAAAATTTGAAAAAAAAAATTTAATTTTAATTTCTCCTGCCAATTTTAAATGCCAGAATTTAAATTTGAATTTGGTGGATTATTTTCTTATGGGCGGGCTATTGGGTTGATTTATTTGAATTGATATTTCAAATACCCATATGTCCATGGGTTGTAAATTTTGACCCAGTTTGGGTTTGAGATTAGTTTGAGACTCAAACCCAAACTCAAACCAAAATCTTGTACAAGCACACCCGATGTCTCATTTCATATTTAAAATGAGTATAAAATTTGAGGAAGTATTATAATTTTTTCATCCAGTGCTCTTACTAAAAAAAACTTTCTTGTAAATAAGATTTTTTTTTTTTATAAAAAAAAGTATGTATTAAGGAGGGAACATGTTTATTACCAAAAAAATGATTTAAGAACTGTGAGAGAATTTGAACTCATTATTTTTACGTCATGAGACATCTTTCTTGGCTACTAGACCAACGGTTTGGATCGTCTGTGACACCCCTGTGGCATTTTAATTGCAGAAATTTTATTCATATAACCTAAACTAAAATGGGTAAACTATAGAGATAAATTGATGAACTCTATATGTGAACATGCTACTATAATTAGGAATGACACAAAGAGTGCCACAAGTAATCTTATTTGCTAGACTAATACCGCATTGACAAATAATAATTACTATCATTTTGAATTTCAATAATTTTAGTAAAAAAGTATATATACTACATAATTATAATTATTTCAAGTCTCCTATTATTTTTTGGAAACCGAGTATCTTTCCGTTTTGTCGCATTGGTTGAGCTTTTAATTTTTTTTTGTAAGTAAAATGATTTGTTCCATATATGGCACAAGAGTATGATATCAATACATGATTATTTGTTTTCTAAATATATATATATATATATATATATATATATAATATAATTTTTAAATGAGATTAATAAAATTAATGAGGGGTATCTTAAACTTTTATTATATTTGACCATTAAAATTACCAAAATCTTAATACATATGCATTTGTCAAAATAGACAGATAATTTGGAACGGAGGGAGTAACTATAATACATAACATTTTGCGAATTAAATGAGAAACATGATAGCAATTAACATAACAACAATTTGAAACATGATTTGACTAACCGTCATGAAACTATGCTGTCACTTTTTGAATTTGTTAAGATTAAACATTTTTTTTGCCCCTAGGGTAATAAAGTGTAATAATTCTAAAAGGAAAACCAATGATCCAACCTCTTTAATAGTATGTACCCCAAATAACGTTTACATATCTATCTCAATCATTTAAAATTTATTATGTAAATATTTTTTCAATTTCACTTTTTCAACCGTTATTATTAAGAAGTACAGACACGTACCGGTGGACGCACACCGCGTAAGAGAACCACAAGCATCGTATGCCTCGATTACCATTTTCGAACGCATCCCGCCAATTTAATGCATTTTGCGATAATTAACTCTGAAAGTCCCTCAAAATCTCCGTCCCGTATATATATGATTTCGGTCTCTTTCAATTCATATGCCAAACACATGGTAGTGGAAGACTAGAATTCCATATGACATCTGTATCTCAATCTCTCTGCCAACAATTTCCCCGCCGGTGCCGATCTTCTCCACCGCCGCCGTACCGTGCATCAATTCAGATTATGGCGCGCTCTTCCGAAATTCAGTCTCCTACAGTTCGAACGATTTCAATTTCATATGATCAACTCAAGGTTAGTTGTTTTTTTCCTTTTGCTGCTTGCTTGCTTGCTCCGATAGCGGCAGATAAACAGTGAAATTATGTGTTCAGTAAGCTTTATGTCGTCTGCAACTTCAAATTTCTGTGCTAAAATTCGATTTTGCAACTTTTAATCTGTTTTGATACGCTTCTGCAATCGCCTTCCTAAGTAGACGCGATGAATAATGAAGTTATTAGTTTCTGATGAATGATATGAACTAGGATAAGAGCGCTGGTCTGTCGCCGAAAGTTGAAGAAGGCTTTGGTCCGAACGGTCTTGGAATTCTCTCAATATCCGATGTATGAAATGAATGTTTCTCCTATTTTATTACGTATGCATACTCGTTCTAAGTATTATTTTACTGAATTTGATTACAATTGATTACTAGTAATTTTAGTTGCAAATTTTGTTAATTGCTTATTTTTTTTGCTTTTACCCTTGACTTGTTGATTGTAGGTTCCTGGTTATAGTTTATTGCGTCAAAATCTCCTTCGCCTTGCACCTAGGTAATTTTTGGATGTCATTTTGCTGCATGTACATCAAGAGAATAAAGTAGATGTGTTTCATAATTAAGTCGGTTTTTTATTCTTCTTCTGTCTCCCGTATATTCTGTCTTTCTACCAGATTAGCAACTCTTCCCGAGGATGTGAAGAAGGAGCTTGAAGATCCCGATAGTAGGTAATATAGACAATAAAATAGTTCAATTAAAGCTCTATACCATTTACCGCCGCCATTCCATCTTCAAGTCTATGAAACTTCAGAATTTATTGAAATGTATTATTTACAGTGACTATGTATTGATGCAAGTCTATCAATTTCTGATCAAATATGTAGATATAACTTTGGATGGAGTCATGGAAAAGAGAAACTCGAATCTGGAAAGCCAGGTAAAAAATTTGCTGTTTCAAATTGGTTAGAGCCTCTTCTGGATACAGTTAGTTGGTGGACATGGGACTATTAGTTGGTGGCTAATGGTGATTTTTCAAAAGGACTAATGTTCTTGATGTGGATTACACAATGCTTGTTACTCTATGGTTTTGAGCCTTTTGCCTGTGATGCTAAAATGAAGATTTCCATATTTCATTCCAACTAAAAACTTCATCAAGATATTATGACCGGCGGTCGTGTTGAGAAAATCTTCTTTCGGCTAGAAAGATTCGTGATTAAGATATTCAATAGCAAACGCGGCATTTAGATGGTCATTTTATATAAATGTTTCGTGTATGTCAGCTTCATTTAGTCTTTCTAGTCAAGTACTATGTCTAATGGTTTTTTCACACAGAGGTTGCTTGTTTCTTTGGTTGCAGATACACTGAAAGGATCATTCTATGCAAATCCAATATTAGACACACCTACAACAGAGCCATCCCTTGTTCAAAGGTGAATCGACCTATTTCCATTCTCAATAGATTATTTGCAAACTAACAATATTATGAACAAGCTCATATGATAATTGGGGATAGTGACTCTTTTATATATCTCAAGGAAACATCTTTTTTTGACAAGTTCCGGTAGCAATTTGATTTTCATGGGTCATCCTTTTGCCACAAATTTGTATTGGAGTACATAAATAGTGAGGATGTCAATTGATCTTGCTGAACTGCTCATGATTCCATCTATCTAGGTACCCATCGTACTGTGGGTTCAATATATGGCCTCATACTGCTCTCCCGGAGCTTGAAACAGGTACGTAACATATTCTATCATATGGGCATCCTTCTTATATTGTCATGACTTCTTGTAAGTATATTTGAAGTCAGTGAAATCCAAGTGCAATGTCTTTGTTAGGTGTAAATTTATCCGTATAAGTATGTTATTTCACGCCAGTTTTAGGTGTAATTACATATTCTAGAGAAACACACATTTCTTGCTAGGTGGGGGAAGGGATGTGAGGCTGTTCCTTGTTGTAGAGGTAAAAGGGAAGGACCAGGAATATTCAACTATAGTGGTTCTTGATACAGTGTGCTAGCTATAGACGTACTTCTCAAAATCTCTCTTTTTGACCTTTAAGACTAATGATGTTTTTGTTGTCAACATGAATTTAGCTTTTAAAGCTCTGGGGAAACTGATTCTTGAAGTTGGGATGTTGTTGGCATATCACTGTGATCTCTATGGTAAGTTCTTCAGATTCACTGGTGTCTTAACTTTTTCTTTATCTGCAGGATGTATTGTTTAAATTTGCTGCTTTTCTTTTTAATATGTGAAATATTTATCATTTTTGGATTCCTTTGAGATCCCTATTGATATTTGGTGAAAGATTCTTTCCTAAAATTTCTAGAAAGATGGCGAACACCATCAGGATCCGTCTAATGCTTTCTTGTTTTTTCCTGCATATTGTTGTCTGCAACTTGCCACTTGGTTTTTGTACTCAATGTACAGACATGTACACGTCTAGTTATTATGGTTTCTACTTCACTTACCTGTCCCATCCATAACCTTTTCAGAACAAAAGGAACATGGCTATATGCGGATTTGTAATCTTAAGACACTTGTCCATAGCTCTTATGTCATTTCTGAATTCAGAACAAGTTGCATTCAGTCTGCCTTGTATGACACATGTGCTTTTATTTCAGTCTTTCTTCTGCTAGCTATGAGAACTTCGGCAGTTGTGTGGTTTGTAGTACAATCTTTTATGGTGATCATTGTGTAAAATTTTCTAATATGATATTGTGCAGCATTGAAAGGAATGAACATGCTTGAGAATGAAGGCCTTGAGCAGATCCTTCGTCACTCTAGATGTCATAAAGGTCGCCTGCTGTACTATTTTCCTGCCGAGAACAAGTGAGTTTCTTGGTTTTTTTACAAATGTTTCTCTGTGTCATCAGTTTTTTGTGGATTTATATATACATTATTGTTGAATTAATTTTTTCAATCTTCTAAGTAGAGGAAGTTCTTTGTTTTTGTTTCTCTTTCCATGGAGGCTTTTTTTGTTTTGATTCTCTTGTTAGCTTCTGTTGCATCAATAATTTAGTTTCCAATTCCCTTTCTTTGTTGAAAGATTTCTGAAGTATACTTGCAAGATTATCTTGTTGCTAGGTCATCCTCTGTATACAGCCAAATAGAACTACTAATATCTTCTTCAAGTTAAGTGATTTGAGCAAAAAATGTGAAAAGATAACAATTGTTTTTTTTTTCCAGGTTATGATAAGAAACTCTTTAAACTGTAGAATAGAGTTAGGCATGGGTGTCTGGAAGTGTCTGATGAAGCCAGTACTGCAGTTGAATGTTCTTATTGCATACCTTAAACTATGGTGGTTTCAAGTTCTGAAGCTTTTGTTGTTAATACCTGTTTAACCAGAAGACGGTGAAGTATTTACCAAATTGAGTACCATAACTTGCAGTCAGATAAGTAGCAAAAGTCTAGGTTAGCTTACTCTTTATCAAGGTTCCTCACCTTTGATTTAACAGTGGTAGAACCATCCTCTCGGATCAGGGGACATTGCAGAACTTTTGATATTGGTTTTCTCTCATTAGCTTCTAGGCATCAGCCATGTTGATCAGCCATGCAATACACTTGGAGCACAGGAAAACATGATTCTCTCTACATACTCCAGGAAACAGCATTGTAAAATAGAGTTTGAGTGACATCTTAACTTCAACATCAGCAAAATGATTTATATCATTAATCATCTCTACAAACTATATGTTATTTATTCCAACATAACTGACTGTAAAGTTCATCAAAATGCAACCATGGTCGCTTGCAATCTCCATATAAGCTGAAAATAACTCTTGAGTTTACTTTCAAGGACTTGCTTGTAATATTAATCTTAAGCTCATGAACAACCAATGGTGTATCCTTTTGTGGACTCTCAGGCTAGTTTGGAGCTTGCACTTCAAGTATTTGTTTCCGAGGCTTCATTCTCATATTGAGATGCTGCTTTTGGTCATATATTTGTCCATTGGCCATACTGCAATCACCTTCTGTAGTTTTCCTTTTGTTGAAGACTTGAAGTAGCTAACTCTTCAATTTGGGATGTTCCAGTTAGACCCTTGTTTTGATTCTGCTTCTTTCATGAAAACATTTTGTAGTTGGAGTTTCCATCTCACATAAAATCTACTTGATGCGTTGTTTTTCCTCGGAGGTTCAAATATTTTTCTTATTGAAGGAAAACATCCATTACTTTACCTATGTCTCAAAAAGGATTTGGCGGTTAAGAACCCAATTGGACTAGCTTAACCGGGACATGATTTTTTCTTTTCTTTTTTTTTTCTTTTTTGCAGGAGTAGCATCCGTGAAGGAGACTCCATGTCATCTTGGTGTGGATGGCATACTGATCATGGTTCTCTCACTGGTAAGTGATGTTGGAAAACTCTTTTCATAATTCATTCTGAGTTAAATATTTTGAAAGACTGTTGTTTTTCCTCCTGCTTACTGGTTAGATTGTTCAATTATTCATGCATAATGTCTATATCTTTTAAAATCTCTTTGCTTGATCAATGTGTAAGTTTTGCTTGAATCTACTTGTAGGTCTTACCCATGCCCGGTTTACGAGAGATTCGGCAGAAATATCTTGCCCTGATGATGCTGCCGGCCTTTACGTGAAATCGCGCACTGGTCAAATTGTCAAAGTATAGTTTTTTCTGCTTCTAGATGCTATCTAAATAGTTCCTCAAAAATTAATTTCACTGTATTTTATATTCTTAAAAAAATTTAACATGTGTATATGTGTCTGAGATTATTCAGTATTCCCTAATTTTCACGTTCGTTTTTTGTTTAATACATTTCATTTGAAATTATCAATGTCTTGGCTTTATTCAGATACAATATGTTGAAGAATGAAATTCATACGGATAAATGGAGACAAGCGGTCTAGATTCTAGTGTCGAATCTGGTCCTGTTTCAATTGGCTCTAAGAGTTTCGAACCTAAAATAAATTGAAAGCTCTAGTGCAGTTTCCGGAAACTGCTATGAAGTATGAACTAAAGCACTTCATGGATGAAGGTTATATAGATACTTGAATTATTTTTTTATAATCAAAATAAGTTGGTTCGTAACTTTTTAATGGGAGAGTCTAGAAAGGTATTATTGAAAGTGACACTGCAAACATAGTTTGTAGGGTTGAACAACTAGGAAAGTAATACTTATAGAATAAAAATATCCTTCACAGTTTCCTTTCTGTCTCTTCATATGCAATTATGCATATCTAGAAACTAAGAGAAAGTTCAATGTCAGAAAGAACTTTTGTGCTTTGACATGCTTCATTTCATTATCCAAGGTTGTCTACGTTATAAGTCTTAACATTATTTGAGATGAAGCCCCATGTAACCAAAATAAATAAATACAATAAAATCATAATTTGGTAATTGTACCATTAATTGAACCTATGAGAAAAATAATTGTAGATTGCTGCTGATCAGCTAAGCCCCTCATTCCCTTTACCAAACAGCCCCTTCTCACTTTCCAACCATAACCCTAAATCCAGAAAAAAAAACTAGTGCATAATACCCTTAGTCGGTCCGCAAGCGAGACTCATTTTAACAATTTTATTTGTTTTCAAACAGTTATCCCTCTCATATTCTTAAAAATTGTACTAGTATTTTTTTTGAAAAAACACATGTTGAACTATGCATTTTGGGTGTGTTATGCGTGTACAATTTAAATGGAGCTTTCTCCAAAAAATTGATTTGAATTTTCAGTCTATTACTTTCATTTAATTAGGTAGTTTATGGGGAAGAAGAAATAGCCTACCAAATAGGTGAAACAACTGAAATACTGTCAAGAGGTCGGCTCTGTGCAACGCCACATTGTGTTCGGGTACTTTTCCTTATCCCTGTTGCATTTATTTTTTAATGAGACGGCTGTGTCCTTCTACAATATTATGTATGGATTGTTTTTGTCTTTTTTCATACTCTGTTCCTTGACCGCTTCCTGCTTCACAGTGCTTTCCAACTCTTTCTTGAGTTCCTAAAATTTGATGTTTCCTGGTAGACTTAGTATAATAACATTCATCTCCTCACTAGCTATCTGCAAATTTAGGTAGCTCTACCGAGGGTTCAGCTCTTAATTATTTCAATAGAGCAGTGTTTCTCATATCCATAAATATTTGTAATCTCGTGGCATGTCTTTCTATTGTTCGTTTTTTGCCTCGAAATCTGTTGCTTCCAATAAATAGTGCCAGTGTCAAGACTTGTTTTGACAGCCGGCTGAAACTGATGTCTTTTCAGCTTCCCCCTTAATTATTCTCATTTCTTGTTTGTATGCTCTACTTACTGAAATGGGGTAATGCACCAATAGTGCCTGGTATAGTTATTCCCTTCACACTAGCATAAAGATTTAGTAATTTCATATTTAGTGGTGTATGTTACTTAGTGTTTGGAATTGTTGCACCTACATGAAGCATATCATGCATGGAGAATAAGAATACCTAACAAATAAATTGAAATTAAGAACACTTGAGCTATTCATTTTTTACCAGGTAAGAGATTTTGTGCATGCTCATTCCAGACATGAATGGTCACATTTTTCTGGATTCATGCCTACCTCTCAATTCTAAAGGATCTTTTCCTCAAATTGTGTTTAATTGATATTCAGGCACCAAATGGAGATGAAGCAACTGGTGTCGAACGTTCAACATTTGCATTATTCATGCAACCTGACTGGTATATATAGTACTGTATTTAAATGAACTTCTTATGTGTGCCCGATCTGGAAGATTTCTGGCACTCGGGCAGCCTCTGCTTCATTTTATCAATATGTATGGATTCCTTAGGTTTCCCTATGTTTGTTGATTCTACTGGTCTTTCAATTAGACATATCCCATCCTTTAGAGTCTTGCCTGTTGTTTGTCATCTAGAGGCAAAAATTATTTCATAGTCAAGGACTATGTTACTCGGACTCTCCGTTTAGTCGTGCCGTACCGGTGTCGACAGGGCACGACGTTGGTATGGGTATGGGTACTTTGACATGGTCAACTGCGAATGAGTACTTTGACCAACTCTTGAAAGCTCATCTCCGACATAGCTGGGACACCTATTGTTGCTGTCGCTGGATATCGAAGATATGTCTATTGGAGATTGGAGTTTGGGCGAATGAAGGAGCTTGAACAAAATTCAAGCAATAAGTGAAGGGAAGATGGAATACAAAGAGGTATAGAGTCAAACAAGGCATCGAATTGGCTCGTGATTTGAATATGTACTAGCTGCAAATTTGTTAGGAGGAAGAGAAGAAATTAGTGTTACGGAGAGGGAAAGACGATAGGGGAGGGAATAATGGGAGACGATTGGATTTTTTTAAACTATTAATTAACACATGGGGAGAGAATAATGGGAGACGGTTGGAATTTATTGTCGTATCCCCGTATCCGTGTCCGGTTTTGGGAAGTGTCCCCGTATCCTTTATTTTAGATGTTTAAATACCGGACACCTAAATACATACCCGTACCCGAGTCCGAGTAACATAGGTCAAGGATCAGGTTATCGGAGAAGATACATGTACAATGTTGAAATGTGGCTTTGCTTAATCGGGCTTCTTCACTCCTTTTTTTAAATTTTTTTTAAATGTATTAAAAAATAAATTATGGAGCTTCTAATGTTTGTATTGTGTATATTCGTGATAGGGATGAAAAACTCATATTTCCAGAGGTTGTGCATATCCATCAGGAGGTGCGTTTTTTCGTTCTAAATCACTGTGAATCTTGGACATGATTTTTTGTAGTTTCTTTACTGAGTGAGTCCATATTATCTTCTTGAAGAACCAACAGCTGTAGTACTTAAGATACGAAATTGTGGAGAGAGGAAGGCTAGTTTGCATTCCGAGAACCCACTACTACTATATTGCATAGGTTTTCAGTACAGATATATTTTATAGTTAATAAAGACATTAATCCCTTTTTTTTTTATGGGTTAATTCCAGCTGATTCCATCAAATGGATCTCTTACGTTTGGTGAATACACAGAGAAGCTGCTTGACAAGTATTACCACCTCAAGATGTAGATAATGGTAGTTTCAATCTCTTATCATTTCAATGATTTCTCTGGTGTCTATAATTTTTGTTTGGCAACAATTTTTTTTTTAAAAAAAAAATTGGGGAAAGGGGATTCTATCCTGCAACAAGTGGATCGAATGCCACACCACATTGTCAGTTACTGTGGCGGTGTGAGCTGTTTGGCAACATTATTAAGAGCTTCCTACGGACAAAGATGATGTGAGGTATACCTGAAATAGGGGGGGAGTGGAAAAAAATGATTTTCAGTTGATGATTGAAAGCTGGACCCTGTGAATGAGTTTCCTTGATGATCAAGGTGCTTTGATTACTTGGACTAGTCAGAGCCTTAGCTGTCATATTGCTTGAATTTTCCAGAATTTGGAATATATGTGATGAGATTTGGTTTTATCTAGTTGGGTATAGCCAGATTTAGTTAAATAGCTGCCGTTGTTTGTTTGCTTTACAAGAGGTACTTTGTTGGGATTCATAATATCCACATTCATTGATAATAATGGTATAGGATTCATATTATAGTGGAGTTTGCATATTTAAAGGTTAATTTTGAGAATTTATGGAGAAAAAATGTCCATTTTGAAAAAACGGATACTCATTCTAAGCTAAACTAAAATAGAAGTATATAATTCAATTTGAGACGTAGGAAGGAATATTTATGATCATTTAAGATCAAAGTAAAAAAGCAAAGGGGCTTGGCTTCACCATGCCAAATCTTCCTTTATATATTTTAGGCTGATTGGTGAATTTAGTTCCTAAACATAGCATGTTTGGTAATTTTGGTCCCTCTTTTTTATATTTGTTTTTGGGATCTTAAACATTTTGAGTTTTGTGGAAATGGTCCTTTCGTACACAATTGTTATAGTGAACAATTAGTTAGCAAAAATTTAAATGAAAACACCAAAATTGAAAGTGTATTTTGAGGAAAAATTATTCTTTCTTTTTCATCATCCAATTTCTACACCACCATCTTATTTCTTCTTATTCTTCCAATTTCTACACCATCACCGTCTTCTTTCTACACCTTAAACAAATAAATGCAACAAAGTTTGAATTTTCATTACTTCAAAGAAATTCAAAACACAAGTGGATGCAAGTGTGGAGGAGTTGTTGGTAACGTAATGGAAGTGGTGAAGAAGGGTATGGAATTTCTGAAAAAGGAATTTGGGAAATGTTTTGAAAAGTGGTTAAAAAAGTGCACAATTTTAGTTGCCAACGTAATTTGAAAAACCCAAATGATGTTTTCCCTTCTGCGATTCCTTCTTGGCCACAGCCTTGTCATCTTCTTTGGATAATTTTGAAGAAATTAAGGTTTGATTTTGTTTAAGGATTGATGATGTTTATTAATATCAGATTAACAATATAGCTCAAGAATGCTTGAAACACACCATGGCAAAATTCAATATTCAGTCAAAATTATCATCCCCTATTAAATATTTCACCTCCAAAATTTAAGATCTTGACATTCTCGTTCCAAATTCTCAATGGGTTAGAGTTGAGTTTTGTTACATTTTGCTTTTATGGTGTTGGGTCAATCCAAAGTTTTAGTGGATGAGTGAGATGAAGGAGGGAAGGAGGATGAAGATAGGGACAAAAATCAACAATTGTACTATGTCTTGGGATTACTAGCGCTAATTTGCAAAAAAATACTGATTTTCTTAAATTAACCCCGATTTCTAGCAAGGTTTAAAAAACAAAACAAAAAAAACAAATCTCTGTCACATAATAGAACGGAATGACCATTTTCATTGAACGTGAAATGTTTTAGATAAAAAAAATATATGAAATAAAATTACTAAACGTGCTATATTTAGAGACTAAATCCACTAATCGTCTTATATTTTAATGACATAGACTATTCACACACGAAGCTTTCTTTTTTATAGCATGCATCTGTTAGGAAATTAATCCCCTCCCAATTCTAGCCCACAAGCAAATATCAACAAGGAAAGCGGTAAAGGGGCAACAATGATTTACGTGGTTCGGTCAACTGACCTACATACACGGGTAAGGCGGGCACATACTCTCATTATAATGGAGAAACAAGAATACAATGGAGATTTCTCCAATCCATTAGCTCTCCTCGCCTTACTACTTCAACCATATAAGAGGCATATATATATATATATATATATATATATATATATATATATATATATATATATATATATATATATATATATATATATGAGTAGTAAACCTTTTGCTAAATGGATTAGGAGTTTACATAATTAGTAATTCACCTAATCACTAATTCTTAACCTAATTAGTATCCAATTAGGAATCCACCTAATTAGTAATTTACCTAATTACTAATTCTTAACCTAATTGATATCTAATTAGTACTACGGTGAATATGGGCCAAAACCCAACAATCTCCACCCTGGCACGTATTCACCCAATCTCCAACCAGTACGCTCCACGTCTCATATGCCTCTACGCACAAATACACTGCTCAACACTTGAACCTTCAAATCAACACGTTGAATTAAGGGGAATTTGACTAAGATGAGTTTAGTCAACTTTGATCAACAGTCCAACACGGCAACATCAATAACGGAACAAACAGCTCAACGTTCAAAGTCCACCAAACCCACTATGGTTTAAGACACTCAATGCACCTTTGGGTCCATGCACCCGAAACATTCCGGATCAATCCTCCACCCTTCCAATTCAACCGTCTAGATTTAATCCTTCTTATTTGCTTGACTTGTACACCAACCACACTAGATTTTTATCTCTTTCAGCAATGCCAAACCTCTATCGGCACGTGCGCTCCACCCACAATGGATCTCTCTTCCATCTCTGACGGGTCTCTACTACCATTTCTGACGAATCTCTTCCATCTTTGGAGGACATACATAAAAATCTTTCCACTCGTGTTAAAGGTTTCTGGTGACGATGGCTAGAATTGCACAGAACTCTGAGTTGACAATTAGTCGATCTTTAACTGGAGAGTAACGCCAAATTCTGGTGTAGCAGCGCTGCGTTCCCACATTGGCTTAACCAATCGAAAGAGTCCGCTTTCGATTATATCCAACACTCTCCTCCAATCTCTGGAGAAATCGATGAACCAAAACAACTTCTCTTATGTTCTAAACCTCGCTCTGATACCATTTGTTAGGAAATTAATCCCCTCCCAATTCTAGCCCACAAGCAAATATCAACAAGGAAAGCGGTAAAGGGGCAACAATGATTTACGTGGTTCGGTCAACTGACCTACATCCACGGGTAAGGCGGGCACATACTCTCATTATAATGGAGAAACAAGAATACAATGGAGATTTCTCCAATCCATTAGCTCTCCTCGCCTTACTACTTCAAACCATATATATATATATATAGTAGTAAACATTTTGCTAAATGGATTAGGAGTTTACATAATTAGTAATTCACCTAATCACTAATTCTTAACCTAATTAGTATCCAATTAGGCATCCACCTAATTAGTAATTTACCTAATTACTAATTCTTAACATAATTGATATCTAATTAGACTCCAGTGAATATGGGCCAAAACCCAACAACATCTAGAAGCAGGCAGTGGGATTTAACAAATTATAATTGCTAATTCTTAACATAATTGATATCTAATTAGACTCCAGTAAATATGGGCCAAAACCCAACAGCATCTAGAAGCAGGCAGTGGGATTTAACAAATTAGTGCCTAAACTCCAGACTTTTGTCTTGAGTGAAACTACTAGACTCCTTCAAAGTCATTAAATCATGAGCTCGTATATATCATCTAGATCCTTTCTACTTGATTAATTTTAAAGTTTGATTTGATCCATTGAATATTGTTATAGCCTCCAAAAAAATGCAAGTCAAATTGACTCATCAATCATCTGACAAGGCGTCAATATTAAAAATTAAAATTTAAAAATTAAAAAACATATACATTAAAGATTGTGATGTATTTTGTAGGAAAAAACAATAAAGTCTCACATTGTCGACTCCGCCTATTGGAGTTTTGGTTGTTTCATAATACCAATTTGCATTCTCGCTACCAAGGGGCCTACTAGTGTTTCGTAAAAATCAAGGGGTAAGCTACTAGAAGCAGAGAACACAAACTTTCTCTCTGTTGGGAAGTAAAACGTGCTCTATATTCCACACATTTTATAAGAGTCGGGCTATACTGTTTAATTTTGGTGCACAACAAATATTTATTGGAAAATAAACAGTTTTCTTTTATTTAAAGAACATTTATTCTGAATAAGTGTTCTTTCAAAAAAAGATTCATTTATTTGTCAATTGTTGAAATATTAAATCTCTCATCGAGTATATAAGGGAGATACAAATTACTTATAAGTCCATGATTATATGGACTAACACTTCTCTTGTTCAATTGCTTTTGAGAGGATATGGATGTCCAAGAACTAATTTTCACATGGTATTATAACGGGTCCTTAGGCGGTGAATATGTGAGTTCATAATACTCCCTCCATTCCAAAATAACATTAACATTTCAATTTTCACATAGATTAAGAAATTTCCTAAAAACAATGAGAGTCAAAGGTAAAAGACTAATATATCCTCATTAATTACTTCTTGGAAATGGAAATTGTGGTTAAAAGAAAAGTAAGAAGAGGTTAAAAATGGTAAAAATTCGTTAAATGTTCATTGATAGTCCAAATGTTAATTTTATTTTGGGAAAAAATTAAAGTTCAAATGTTAACCTTATGTTGGAATGAAAAAAGTACTCAAGTGGCTTTGAACTGTCCACGCGTGACGCTTGACATTGAATTGACTCTCACTCACACCCCAATAAGAGTGCCGAGCATTGAATTGACTTGAAATATGAAATATCACACCGACTTATAAGATCATGTTAACACTTCTTATAATAAAAAAATGTTCTCCTTTATAAAGCGTACCGAGGATAATTGCGCCATTCCACAACTTGTGTTACAATTGGGTTTGACCACAAACAGTATCTCAGAATCCGAACTAGTCACGCCTCTATAATATATAAATGAACTAAGCATGCTCCAGCCAAGCTCCATTCAATCATCAGACTACCCTTCTATCCTACGTTAGTCAAACATCGGCCTCCTCCATCAGGAATATCATCACCTCCGCCGCTATGAGCGTTTCTTATCTAATTCCTAAATCAGAATCTCATCGGAGAAGAAGATGCAGTAATGATAGTTTTCGGAAGCGGTGTTTGAAGATGATTAAGCGGCAGAAAACGAGGTGTTACATCCTTAGACGCTGTGTTACCATGCTTCTCTGTTGGCGCGATTACTCCGTAAGAGATTAGCAATCCTTTTATTTGAATTCAACTCGATGATGGTGGAGAAAAATCGGCCTTCGGCGAGGAATTGACCGGCCGTAGCTATGAATGATTCAGCAGGAAGATGTGAATATGACCTGTTTGAGAAATTGCTCGAGAGGGAAAGTGAGCAGATAATTGGGGAAAAATGAACTCATTTTCAACTCCAGAACTATTTCTCCCCTTGCCAAACACGGATTAATGGTTCGAAGTGAAGTTTGCAAATCTATGTGAATAGTGTTTAATTTTGAAATGAGTTTTGTTAAAATTGAATTGCATATGCACGAGGAGACATGTATGTCTTAGCCTTTTGAATATTGCTATTTCATTTAGACTCTCAATTAGGATTTTCGGAATTTCAATACATGTGAAATATGTTTGTAGTGGTATTGGTTAATTTGATGTACCTAGTTTGTTTGGAAATGGAAACATCGTCGAATTATGTATTTAAGTCGAACACAATTCAAATATACTATTATATAATATTCACTTCCGATTCAATATACTTTATTTCTTTCAAGTATAAGTAATTTAAAATCGGCTTACATGGATTAAAATTTCTCAAACAAGATTTATTTTTGATAAATTGTTTAGATTACTCATCCTCTTGTTCTTTTTTCTGTATGCAAACTAGTATCTAATTGCTAGAGGAGTAAATAGAGACAATATTAGGAAAAAAAGCAGCAAGGGATTTTTTTTGTTAAGGTGAGGATAATGCATTTCTATGGCTCCTCCTTCGTCCTAAATGACTTGTCATAAAATTAACCTTTTCTTGTATGAATTCGTGACAACATTTAATAACATTTTTTTCAAGTTCATCCTCATATTTATTAATTCAATAAATCTAATATTAGTTATATTCAAATTTTCAATAAGGGTTTTGGGTCATTTGGCTAAAATAAACTAACCTCGAATAACAATTTTCTTAATGTGTGTGAGAGTTAGTTTAGTGACAAGTGATTTGCAATAGAGGTTAGTATAATTTGAATTGTCCGATCAAGCGATACGATCATCTAGATCTATTTGTATAGTGATAAATAGTTTTATTAACCCTGAACGTACTTCCAGCGGAGCAAATCATCTATGACACTAATTATGAAATCTATTTATTCATATATCCTAAACTAAACAAGATAAGCCTTAAGGGTATAGTTCAACTGAGAAATCTACCATGAGTATTGAGTAGTGTTGTGCTAGCATTGCTTTCACTCGCTCATAAGGTAAGGGGTTCAATTCTTATCAACTGCAGAAATTAACCCATTTTGAGTTATTAGCATACATACATCTTTAAATAGATCTCACTTAAAACACATCTCGTGATTTAATTCCTCCAAATTCTCGAGGGGTGAAAATCGTCTGTCCCCGTGTATATTCTCATTCATGTACCCAGCCAATCAGAATTTGTAATGTGAAAATTTCTTTTAATTATATATACATATGATAAATTGTGGGTGATTGTATATAAAAATGAGGATATATACGGGGATAGACGATTTTTTTGTCATCCTCGAGACGGGTCGGTGGAAGCCTTTAGAGTCGTGTTTTATACTCCCTCCATTCCTAAATATAAGACTCTTTAGACAATTTGAGAAAATTAAGGAAGTTGTCATTTTCACCTAAACTTCTAATATTATCCCCCATCCTCCCTCTCTCTCTCACTTCTTTGTCATAAAGAAAGGAAATTGTTGAGGGTATAATTGGAATAAATTGTTGACAACTAATAAAAAAACCTTAAACGACAATTAATTTGGATACCTAGATATCTCCTAAACGACAATTAATAGGGAATGGAGGGAGTAGTAATTCTACAAAGGCCAGGCCCAGGACACTGTATTAAGGTTCAATGGGATTTGCATGGGCTTGGCCCGTTTTTCCCAGATCAGTCATAACATGGCACCCGGAAAAGTGGGACAAACATTTTTGTCCATAACTGAAGTCCCACTTCCGTCCCGGGCCATAACTGGGAAGTGAGGCTGATGTGGCGCTTTCACGCCAGCAGTGCCACGTGGCCATACCCGAAGTCCCACTTCAGTTATTGCTCCTAACGGCAGTGGGACTTCAGTTATGGTCTCCCCGATTTAAAAAAAAACCCCTTCTTCTTCCCCACCGCGATTTGCAAGAGTAATATTCCAAAAAAAAACCACCCTCCCTCTCATGCTGCCGCCGCCTCCCTCCCACTGCTGCCGCCGCCTCCCGCCCCCGCCGCCGCCGCTGGGTCCCTCCCTCCCACCGTCACTCTCACTCTCCCCACCACCAATATCTCTCTCTCCCAAATTTTTAATTTGAGGTATATTTTTTTTTAATTTTATTTAAGTGTATTTTATTTAAGTGTACTTTTTTTCAATAATGTATTTTGTATGTATAGTTTTGATATTTATGTTTTGTTGCGAATTGTATATGTATGTATATTTTGTGAATTTGAAATTATTATGGACTAAAATTGCAATTTTGTGAATGTGATATCCTTATGTATTGTAATTGCAATTATGTGAATATGAAATTCGTATGGACTAAAAGTGCAATTTTGTGAATTTGATATCCTTATGCATTGTAGTTGCAATTATGTGAATTTGATATTCTTATGGACTTGAATTGCAATTATGTGAATGTGATATCCTTATGTATTGTAAGTGCATAATGAGAATTTGATATTCTTATGGACTAGAATTGCAATTTTGTGAATTTGATATCCTTATGCATTGCATTGTAGTTGCAATTATGTGAATTTGATATTCTTATGGACTTGAATTTCAATTATGTGAATTTGATATCCTTACGTATTTTAATTGCAAGTTTTGAGAATAAGCTGTGCTTATTATTGACAAAAATCGCACAGTTTTTGTTACAGATGGCTTTTTCCCTGCTCACCTTATGCCCTAGTCCAGTACGATCCCCAGTAGTGTTGAACAAACACACGCCACATAGAGCACTTAGGATTTGGGGCGGGGATGTAGTCCTAGACAAGTGGTTTGAAGGTCATTAGCAATGACGGGCATTTTTTTTGACGCATACCAACGCGAGGGCAACCAGAGAGTGCTAGATCTCATTGACAATTTTGGTTTCGGGGGTTGTTGTCTGATAGGTAAGATTAAGATAGACCACGCACCGATCACCGCATTAGTAGAGCGGTGGCGGCCCGAGACGCACTCATTCCATCTGCCAGTGCGCGAGGTCACCATCACCCCTAGAGGGACGTAGGTCGCCTCCCTAGATCGCCACTGGGGGCCACGTGGTGACGTGGGGACGAGGACTACAACATGTCCAAGTGGTCGCTGGATTGAGCGTGTGCACCATATCCTAGGTTTCCGCCCCACCAGGTCTACTAAGTGGCAACGCCTCGACCTGCGCAGAGGTGTACGCCACATTTCTGAGCCCCCTAGCCGAGGATGCCACGCAACTCGCGGTTGACCAGATGGGCCCGGCCCCTAATTTTTCCTCTCGCATGGCAGCCTTTCCTTTTCCCGGGATAAGTCCGGGTCGCGAGGGAACATGCGCTATCTCTTGGTCATCGGGCCGACGGGAGCTCACCCATGACCAAGCATTCTCGGGCCGGCGCCGTCTCGTCCCTACCTATACCGCCACCTCGTGCATCTCTCGCATGAGCCGACTTCTAAGGACATAGCCGGCCGTTGCTCGTTGATCCAGGTTTGTGTAATTGTTAATGAATATTTTTTATTGTTTACCCGATAATTTTTAAATAATTTATGATTAATCGTGTTTGTTTGTACCCGGCTATGGGCGTGGGAGCGCATTTCATTTCTGAGCCTGCGAACCGGGGAGTTGATTATGAATGAACCTCCCGCTGACGGCCGAGCGCATCGGGCGCGTTGGAACACCGCCCGGAGTTTCAAGAACGCGCCGAAATCTCAGCTGACGGTGTTTCACGACCAGCTTTGACCGACCGATCTGACGCTGCGGGGTAAGGTTTATCGTATTTTTCGTGGTGTTTGTTTTTATTTGCGCAATAAATTCCTCGCTAATGTACAATTTTTTTTTACAGTTCATGTGGAGGCCGTACTCGATCGAGTTATCGCTGCTCGGGTCTCACGCGATGACGGATTCCTATCCACCTGCTCGGGCCCGTACGCCACTCGTGTGTTTCGAGTTGGTTGAGTTTCACATGCCGGACCGGGTTGCTAGGCAATTCGGGTTCCCAAAGCAGTGATACCCACTCCATCGGTGGCGGAGGGTACGACAGAGGGCGTAGACGTCCCACACCCACATGGCGGGGGCCGAATATGAAGTGGGCGAGAAGCACGAAGACTACATAGCCATGTGGGATGACCGACAGGATTGCCTGGCTAACGCTGTCCCGGTCCACGGTAATGTGATCTTACCAACCCGTGAGTACATGGATTGGTACAATCTCATTACCGTGCACCTCCTTACAAACCCACGCAACAAGGATGCCGGTCCACTCCCGATGGGCATTCAACCCATCGCGCCTTCTGAGGACATTATTGTAAGTTTTGTATTTTTGTTTGTGTACATTGCTTTTCCTTGTTTATAATATACTGACACGAGAATTGATGTTGCAGGCGGATGCGAACAGACCGATACTAATCTGAGCTCGATAGCGGCTTCCAACTCAATCGGCCACTATAGGTCCCTTTAGTCTCCCAGGGCTTCAAAGACAATCAAAGAGGCGTTCGTGGCGGTCGGAAGTCCCCGACTCGGGCAGACGAGAGTCATGGATGTGGCGCAGTCGGCGGTTTTGGGAACCGTGCGACGCAACCGAGAGAACCCGCTCGAGCCCGGGCCTCAAAGAGGAAGGCAAGGTACGCGGAGGCAACTGGGATGCTCGCGCGGGAGGACTTGGCGGCGAGGCGACTACGACAGACATGGCGAGCCACCGGAGCCGGCCGCACCGGCGCCAGATCCCAGCATGACTCCCCAGCACATACACGCTTCCCTAGTCAGTCGACGTACTCCACCCCTTTTGAGTACCAATTTGCATCACCCGTACTTTATCACCGAAGTTTTCGGGACAGGGTGGGGATCCTGGGTGCCGGCCGTCTACATCTCGCAGTACAATGCTTCTACTGGGAGGGACGCCTTCGTACAGCCTCGCACATCATCGACTCAGCAGCAGAGACTCCGTTGCCGATAAACCCCGAGGAGCGGATATTTATCGACCACGTAGCGCGCGCAGTCATCTCAACCAATTTTGGTAGCGCCAGACGCGAGTGAGAGATGGCGACCTTTACTTCCCGCGACCGACCCCGAAACACACCGCTCCTTACACACCTTCATCGCCAGTAGATAGGGTTTCATTTACGTTGTTTACATTTCGCTCATTGTAGTTACGTAGAATGTTATTTATTTTCCGTTGTAAAATATTATTACGATAATTCTGTTGCTTTGTTTTTTTATTAATATACAATTTATTTATTTTATTTCTCATTTTTTAAGTACGTATTGTGTTTTTGCAAATATTATTTATATATAATACAAACACCTCTCAAAATAAAAACTCGGAAAAAAAACCAAGTGTTTTGGGCAAACACATCTGGCAAAGTCATAACTGAAGTCTGATTTGCGTCCCGGGTCCATAACGGAAGTCCCACTTCCGTTATGGACCCGGGACGGAAGTCGGACTTCCGTTATGGTCCTGCCAAAAAACCCTACTATTACCCTAACTTTTGTCCGTGACTTTGAGGACGGAATTGCCACTTCCGTCCTCAACTTGCAGCAAATTTGCAGCATGTAGTCACTTCTCATTTTTGCTTTAAAATACTCAAAAAATATGTCCGAACAGTTTTGTGAATTCGTGCGCATTTATGACCTAGGGTTTTCGGAGACTTGTCCAAATTCTCACCACATCTATAATAGCTCGCAATTTGAGGACTAAGTGGCAATTCGGGTCCTCAAATTGCGCTGGGGACCAAAAAGTACAATTTTTGGGAAAAAATCATGTCCCGGTTGATAACTGAGCTGGGACTTCCGTCTTGGAGCCATAACGAAGTCCCACTCCGTTATCAACCTGAGCAGATGGTTTTGCCCTTTTGCTGCAAAATTCTCTATAAAATTTAATACCCTCCCATCCATTCTTCATACTCCAAACCCCATTTTCCATATTATTCTCTATATTATTTCGTTTTGCTTTAAAATGGCACTCGAATGTCCAATGAGATTGTATTTACATTTCGACCACAATATAGTTTACGAATATGGGGGTTACCCCCGTTTCGCCGACCCTTGCGAAAAAAGTTTTGAAGTTATACAAAGGATTTCATTCAGACAACTTTGCCATAGAATATGTCGCCGCAAAGGAGTCGAGCTTTGTACTGTCAATGTTCGGCTAATAATGATCCGTCCATTCTTCATGCCGACGTTCAACATGGTGGCGTACGATGTTGTAAACCTTAATGAGGAAGAAGGTTTAGAGAGTTTGTGGGGAATCCAAACGGATTTCAAACTCCAAGGGATTCATGTTGGTGCCCTGTTCGAACCTGTGCAGAGACATTCAGATAGCTTTGTAATACCGACAACACATTTTGCACCGGAGCCATATTTTGTTCCGCAACCATATTTTTTCTGAGCCAAATCCATTACCAAATATGCCCCCCACCGTCTACTTACGAACCCTCTAATGATAATTCGGTCACGGATTCTTTGGGTCCAATATCCGACATTGATGGCGTTCCGAAACTGAAGACGACTTCGCCGACGATAGTGCCGGAGACCACGAGGGACGACTGGGGTCGAGGAAGACGCACAGTGGTGTAGCGGAAGATGCCAACCCCGAAATCCAACAACAAACCGGTGGACTAATGATCAAGAGGGGACACAAGAGCCTCGAACCGACTCCCTCTACTATCGGGCCGCGGCCATTCCGTAATGGAATGTTCCATCGTACAAGAATTATGCAAATTTTGCTCGTTGGAATGATATGGGTTCCATGGAACCAATGACTGGAATCACATACTGTGGACAAAAAAATTAAAACATGGAATCCCAATATACCGTAAATTTGCTTCGGGGATGCAATTCAAGGATAAACGCGAGGCAATGTTGGTCGTGAACGTGTGGCATGACAAGGTGGCATTATGGGAATGGAAAAGAGAGAGGAGCAACAAACAATGGTTCAGTGGGTCCGTAGAAATTCAACCGAACTTGCCCGATGCAGTTGGTACGCTCGCGTAAATCATAGCAGAGGTGGATGGAATGTGGAAGGTTACAAAGCTTAACCAGTGGCCACTGCCGCTGACGGACCGTAACAAAAAACGCAACATGTCCTCCAGCCTACATCGGGTAAAAATTCTACACCTTGTTCAGAGCAGATCCCGAAATATCCGTTAAATTGATTAGTAGTCGCTTGTACCAATGATATGAATTTGACTTGTACCTATAGAAAAGCTTGGTATGCCCGCAGTAAACGCTATAGAAACACTTTTTTGGTACTTGGCATTCAACTTTTCAGTGCATCGCCGCATTATATCCCGGGCATTAAAAGATTCAAACCCGGGTATGATAGTCAAATTTCTCTACCACCCTCGAGAAACCGAGTAATGGGCCGAAGGTGTTCGTGTCATTGTTCTGGGACTTTTCAACCGTTGGTTGACGGCTACCCGTGGTGCCGACCATAATTTCGATTGATGGGACACACCTTAGGGGAATTATAAAGGGACTCTCCTGGTTGCAAGCACTCGGATGCTAACAACCGCATTTTACCCCTCGCTTTTGCGTTGGTCGATCTGTAATCATCTTTGACTTGGGACGTGGTTCCTTAGTCACTGAGGGAACATGTTGTCAAAGACCTTCAAGTGTGTCTTATCAGCGATCGTCATGCCGCAGATTCTTAGTGCCGTGGCAACCCTCACCGGATGGCAACCCCCAAAGGCGAGCAGCACCGATATCGCCTTAGGGCATTACAGTCCAATTTCCAAACTCATGCAAAAAACAAAGAATCGAAAGATTATGTGTGGATTCGCCGCAAGCCAACCGAAAAAGGTTAAGTGCGATCTTTATCTAGACCAGTATAAAACAAAAAAGATGAGGATGCGTTTAATCGAGTTAATGCAGCAACCCAAAGAGTTGTGGACTCGGCATACGACGGGGGAATGCGTTTCGGTTGCATGACTACAAACATGTCGAGGCGCTTAATAGCGTTCTAAAGCAGCTCTAGAGCGCCGCTTTGAAAGCGCTCGTGGAGATGATATTTTTTAAACTTGTACATTATTTTGACAAACACCCTAGCAAGACGCAAATGGTTGTCAAACGCCTTTCCCTAAGAGGATATGAGAGCGAGATTTCGCGTACGAAGAAAAGGCAAAGAACTCTTCTTGTAAACCGACACCACATGGACCAAGGTATCTATAGTGGTCATGTCCCGACATAGAGGACCCGCCAAGGTGGAAAAACGTACACCCGGTCAACTTATCAGCTCGTGGGTGTAGCTGTGATAAGTGGGTCGCTTATTCGGGCTCCATGCTCCCATGTCATTGCGCGTGTCCAAATCGATAATGCAGGGATGCTTCTCGATTCATCCACCCCGTCTATTCTCTCGAACATTATAGGAATACTTACAAGTCTATTTTATATCCTCGTACTCGATCCCGCTCATTGGAGATCCCCCCTTTTGATTTGACATATCACCCACCTAACATGAAAGCTACGCAGTGGGTCGACCTCGAGGCGGAGATACCAAATGCCTATGGACACAGAGAACAGGGGGCACTCAAAGGGGAAAAGAAGTGCGCCACCGTGAAAGTGTAGTCTGTCACAACCCGAAGACTTGCCCCATGTTAGCACATCTTCAAAGAACCACCCCCCACCCTCCACAAGTAATTGTATTTAAATTCTCCGAATTGTAATAGTTTAGAATTTATAAAATTGTTGTGAATGTTCTCGATTTTTCCCTGGCCTCAATTTCATCGAACATCTTACATTTCAAATACAAATTATTAAAGTTGACGTAATAAATCGAAAAAATCATCATTCCCGACCCCGTAATCAAGGATATCGTAAGGGTCGGATGAATTTTTACATGGTCACCCGGGTGTAATCTAGAAAACACAACAAACTCATCCCACCCCCAAAAAATAGTAATGATTGCAGCCTTCGCCTCTAGTCACTTGCAGTGTCAATTTGTTACCGTGAAGGTTGCGCATGTAGTAGTACTTCGGGGATTCCAAGTCGCATTCTAACACGCCATCGCATGTATTGCGGACATATCCACTGTACACGGGAAACAACATTACAACACATAAATGTAAATTGAACGATTTTAATACAAAAATTTTAATATTACAAAACGTACCGGTTTTGAAAGTCCCAAATATGTTTTGTAAATGTCTATTCGAAAACTCTGCTTTGGGAAAAAATGCCCCGTCTGAGGGATACGATAATTCACCCTTCAGTAACCTATCCCGGGCCCTCCCTTAACAAAAAATATCTAATACATTCATGGGTGATGGTATAAAATGAACTTTATTTGTGGGACGAAGATTGTTGTCACGCAAAAATTGTTGCAAACCTCCGTCTCAGTGTAGTAGGTGTCATCTATTTTGTTTACATAAACGCACCATTGATTCCCATGGTCGTCATTCGGATAGACAGAATTTGCTAGCCCGAGACCGGTTTGCTCCAACCAACTTGTGTACTTGACTGGAAGACGCTACACATCCAAAATTATGAGTTAGATAGTCGAACACATTTCATACAATAAAAAATTACTCATTACAAAATACAATACTACCATTTTTTCCATCTGGTCTGATATCGACCGCAATTGTAAATTGGTATCCGAAATACTCTTCCAGTCGGGATTCATTTCGCTATTCATTTTCAAAGCTAGTAATATGGAGGATAGGGTTTTTAAGGGTTTCGAGAAGGTCAGTATGTCGTGGAGCTGGAGAGGTTTGGAGGGGTTTTTATAGATGTGGTTGGAAATTGTAAAATTATTTTTTTTATTGGACAAGTCTCTCAAAACCGGTCATAAATGCGCACGAATTTGCCAAAACCGTTCGTAATTTTTTTTTGGGGTCAAAAAGCAAAAGTGAGTAGTTGACTACACGCTGCAAATTGGGCTGGAAGTTGAGGACTGGAAGTGGGAATTCCGTCCTCAAAGTCACTGGACAAAAGTTAGGGTTTTAGTAGGGTATTTTTTTGGCGAGACCATAACGGAAGTCCCCACTGTCCCCTAAGCCATATCGAAGTGGGACTTCAGTTATGGCCGACGTGGCATCTGCGCGTGGAGAATCGCCACATCAGCCCATAACTGAAGTCCCCACTTCAGTATGCCCTCGGACGAAGTGGGACTTCAGTATGACAAAAATGTTTGTCCCCACTTTTTCCAGCGTCATGTATCATGATCGATCTGGGAAAAACGGGCCAAGCCCATGCAAATCCCAAGGTTCAATTATATGGTGGGCCAATCTTTTGGGCTTCAACTGCCGAACTTCGATTACCGTACAAAATTAACTTCCTCCCTCTCCCGCTCTAAAATTAACACAAAACTAAGAACCCTAGTTTTTAAACCCCAACTTCAGCGTAAGTAAAATGATTTCACTGATTTATCTTCATTATTTTCCACTTTTAATCCACTCAATCACAAATTAATTTTCATTCATGCAATATACGAGGCTAATGATTCACTGTTTTATGCTTTTTTTCTTTTTACAGATTACTTGGTTTAAGAAGGGAAATTGAAATTGGAAAATTAATTGAAAATGTTGCTGGACGAGAGTAAGTTTGATATGCATTTAAAGTTATTGGCACTTCGAATTCCCCGGGAGCATTGCAAGATCACATCTCGAATTCTCGACGGGTACAAAAATTAACTCAATTACTAATAAAAATTGGAATGTGGTTAAGTATTATGGTTTAGAGGTTTTGATTTAGAATCTTTTCAGCTATTTCTGTTTTCAGTTGCTTCGAGATCATGTAAAGTTTCTAAATTGACATAATGTAGCAGTTTCTCATATGATTATCTTGTAATCATGCACAATTGTTTAAATGACTTGTACTTGGCAAAAAAAAAAAAAAAAGTAAAAAAGGAACAGCAGAGAGATTGAACTGGACCTGGGAAGTGGGAAAACATAATGTGAATGTTACAAAAGATCCGACAATTCTTATTCACATCCTCCTGGTTGTTAGGTACTTACTTGATAGGCCTCGCATTAAGCCTGTTACAGAAGATCCGACAAGTGAAAAGAACCGTTACATGATATTATCAGAAAAGATTCAAAGCCGAGGTAATCTTTGCTGAAATATTTTGCTTATGTTAATCAGGCCGTATTTTATAATCCAGCTGAGAAATTGTATTTGATAAATGTCAAGAGGATTTGGGCATGTAATTTTGGTGCAATATTCGGTGGCCACTCTTATAGTTGGTTTGGTCGGAAGTTCTTAGTATTCTCGTCCCCAATAATAGCAAAGGAAGGATGTACAAAGGGTTTATGATATCAGTTCACATTAATAGCAATGTGTCCCAGTGAAAAGTTGGTTATCTATGTTTATGTGTCATTTTGTCCTCTTATTTGAGCTCATCTGTTATTCTTACAAATACTTTACGGTGCCCATGGAACAGATTTGTCTGATATTCCAGGTGAAAAACTTGCTGAATTAAGAAGCCTGTTTGAGATAGAAGTCGTTCCATATTCGCTAACACTTGGCTATTCTTATTGGCCCGCAGGTTATCTACTTTGCCACTTAATTACTTTGTAATGTGATTAATTTTAATGGTTTGTTAGATTTGCTTCTTGTGTCTTCTTGATGGTTAATTGTTCCAACCTTAAGCAAAAGGGTCTCCTACCTTTCTCGTTCCTTTTGATGTAAGAATCAGGTGATTCTTCTGTACTTGGTTTTCTTGATTTCCATTTGAGTGAGAGACAAAATATTGGTTCTGTTGTTTTCTTACAAGATCCTTATAATTTTATTTTATGCATTTATATTGTTTTTTCCATTATCCATCTACTTAAAAGTTAAAATGCTGTACGACTTGTACATGTACTGGCATAGTGGATTCCGTTAAGGGTATGGTATTTTCAAACGTTGGAGTTTGACACTCCAGTCCATGTAGGGCATCCCAGTTATAGGCATTACTTTATACAGCGAAGTTCTACTTGCATTTGAAGTTTTGAACTCTGCCTTACTATTTGGCAGTTTTTATTTTCTGACGACTATGTTAGATCCATTTCAGACCAGATATTGAAGAAGATTCTGCCTCCTGGACTTGAAGTACCTTCATCATTTGAGACAGTAGTTAAGTATCTTGGTGATGATGCAACTTTCCATCTCCCTCTTTCTTTCTCAGACCTTCCTGTCTTTTTAAATGATCGTCCCTGCGTCATATTATCTCTTTCACTTCATTTCCCCATATCTTCAGTTATGCGTAAATGACTGATCCGTAGTCTTTAAATAAAGGTGCAGCTGCTTTGGGTCTCTCTTTCTTACCTGTATGATTGATCTTGATTCATTCTTATGCAGGTCATGTTGCCCATCTAAATATAACTGACGAGCTGCTCCCTTACAAGGATGTTATTGCCAAAGTCATCTATGATGTATGCTTTACTTGATTCAGATCTTTGACCACTTGCGTGCTATGATTTTTCTATTTTTATTCCCATTCTTTTTTGCTGAGGTTTCGTCTAGATATTTGCAGTGGAGAATTTTTTTTTTGTTGGCCAAGTACTTAATTCCGGAGTATCCATTTAATTTTTCAATTTCTGTGAAGAAAAGTATATATTTTCTTCCAACATGGTTGTTGGAATGGAACATGGAGAAAATAAAGCTCAATTTTCTGTTTTTGTTTTCACATAGCATAAACTTGCAGAATTTATTATTTAAATTGAAATAAGATCAAAGATTTATTTTCTCTCATGCACCATAGAATTGCATGAAGACATAGGTCAGTGAGAGCAGTCAAGAACTATCCCTTGGACACATCCTTCCCTATGCATACGATTAGATAACTTCAGATAACAGTTCTAATTTCTTGGTTTCCAAAATTAACAATGCCTAGTAACTGATGCATTTTCAGGAAGATAATTTTTTTGTTAGCGATTAGTATTTCTAATGTCTAGTGATAAGGATCCTTTGGGAGAAGAAATTTTAAACCATTATGCTGTTCTAAACTACTTGTGACGTGGTTCAGGTGGTAATTCAAGCAAAAGCATGTAGTTCTCAGGAAACAGCGAAAGAACAAACCTACATTAGGAATTCAAGAACTTTCCGAAATCTAGCTTGTCATGGATTAGTTGGCAGCTCTTCTTTGTTTGATAACAATAACCTGAACCCAAGCACATAGCTAATTTTAAGATTAATCTTATTTTTTCTTAGAAAAAACTGAAGAATTAAATTTGTTTCTTTCACTTGGGTAGCTCTTATTTGCATGTTACTTCCCATCACTTTATTTTATACTTATCTATTGCCATTCAGTATAATTTTCATCACTCTACTTTATGCATTAAAAAGGACTTCATTTCCTTTATTTGTATATAAGAAATCCTGTATTGCTTAACTTTTTGTACTTTTGTGTCAGAAAAATTATCCCAGAATCCTGACAGTTGTTAATAAAGTTGGGACAATTACAAATGAGTTTCGAGTCCCAAAATTTGAAATACTTGCTGGGAAAGATGATATGGTCACAGAAGTAAAGCAATCTGGTGCAACTTTCAAGCTTGATTATAGGTTAGTCTATTGGAATTCAAGACTAGAACATGAGCATTTGAGGCTGATTTCTCTGTTCCGGGAAGGGGAGATAATCTGTGATATGTTTTCTGGTATTGGCCCATTTGCTATCCCAGCAGCACGGAAAGGATGCATTGTATATGCCAATGATTTGAACCCCGATAGCATTAACTTTTTGAAGATCAATGCAAAAATCAACAAGGTTGATGATCTTGTTCGTGCTTACAATATGGACGCTAGAAACTTTGTATCTCAACTGATGGCAGTGCCGCCTCCAAGGGATTCCAATCATGATGGCTGTGATGATGGATCATTTGGACAACAGAAAGCTACTGTGGAAGCAGAAGAACGAAGTCTGACAGGTATGGTGTTTCTCAGGAAAATTTCCGGTACTAGAATTTGACAGCTAAGTACTCTCTGGTTGTTTACTGTTTATGAATCCATATCAGATGCTGGGAAAGAAGTAGAAAATTTAAACCATCTTAAGACCGTTGAGAATTCATGTCAATTGGGGAATGCGTGTGGGGGGACAACAAAAAGGCATTGTGATAGTTCATTTGAAGGTATGGTATGTTCAAATGAAGAATGTATATAAAATTGAGATTCCTTCGGGATAACTTATTTTCTTCATGGATGCGATATGCTTTGCTGGCTCCGTGGTTTATCTTCTTTCTATTAATGATTCTTACATAACTAGCTGAATTTCATCTTTCAATTTCACTGCAGAAAATGGAACTGTTGCTGCTGATGTTTCTGTTAGTAAAAGCAAAAAGAAAGGGTCAAATAAACGTATAAAAATCTCCAAGTCTTTTGAATCAGAGCCCTGGGAGCATATTGATCATGTCATAATGAACTTGCCAGCCTCTGCACTCGAGTTTCTTGGTAATTACTACGCATTTAATTTATTTTCTTGTGCCCATCCCTTCTCTTCCTTTATTAAAACAGGTATCTGTTAGGTCGCTATTACTTAAACTCCTCCTTTCTTCTGGTGGCAAAATATAATCTAACTGATAATAATTACGCCCCCTTTCTCTCTTCACTCTCCCTCCGGCGGTCACATACACAAAAAAAACAACAATGAAAGTCCAATGTGTATTATAGTCAGGCAAGGAAGAAATGCTCGTATCTAATTGTAGACCTGTTTGAACATTTTATTTTTCATAGCAGACAGAAAACTGGAATTGGTGAAAAAAATGCAATTGGATTACCAGTGTACAGTAATATTATTTCCCATGCTTTGAACAAACGCATTGTGCGATTTAAGTAGGATGTATTTGGCATAATGGAAAAAAGAGGACTATTTGTTGCAAATTGACTCGTGGAGTTACTTTCAGGATGGCTAACTATCAGTTGATTATAAAGTTCTAGGAGCAACTCGATTCTTCTTGTTCGACAGTTTAATATACCCAAGGCCAAGTTTACCATAATAAACTAAAAATGACACCAAAATTCTGTTTTAACCACTTTCACTTCAAGAATATTCCATGTCAAGGATGATTCCCAACTTGGGTCTACGTTTACTAACCACTGAAAACACAAAAATGACCCTATGTTATCTTCAGATAGCTATGTGTAGCAATCTTCATCTTTGTTGTTTTCTTTGGTTCGGAGAGGTGCAAAAAAACTGACAGTTAAATACCTCTCATAGATGTCTTTAGAGGCTTTATCCAGAAGAGACTTTGGAAGGGATCTCTACCGTTGGTTCATTGCTATTGTTTCATGCGGTCAAGTGAGACAAAGGAGTTTATTATTTCAGTAAGTATCTTTCAAAAGAATTTGTCTTGTTATCGATCTGTCATTTTATCTTTCCTTGGTGTCTTGGATTGAAGCAATGCCTCTCAACTTCACGGATCTGTAGGTGGCCGAGTCTGCATTAAAAGCCAGTATACAAGACCCGATATTTCATAAGGTTCGAGATGTTGCTCCAAATAAGGTATATAAGAAATTGGGGTGTTGTGCTTGTATATTCTGTATATGAATCTTATTTTGGTAAAATATTCTTATAATGGTTCATTTCGGAGAATTTGAAGTAAAATTTATGCAGGCTATGTTATGTTTAAGCTTTAGATTGCCAGAGGAAACATGTGCCTGTGATCTTATCAGCAGCGGCAAATTGTGTGTTACCAGTGAAGAATCATAAGAGCAAAACCAATTTGACAATACTAAGCGAGCTTCATCTTCCACCATCAAGCTCTCAATATTTCATTTCAATTGATCCGTCTTAACTCGATGTGTTCCATCTTTGTCAAGCTTTCTGAATGATATAACCAAGATAAACAAAGTAATCATTTGCCGGGAATATCTAAAATTTACTTAATTATTAAAAAAAAATGTGATATTTGCTTTCATATTTTAGCTTTTTTCACTCTTTCCCTCTTTATTTTATTAGTTAAAAAAAAAAAATGTAAACCTCAAACTTAATAAATTCAACTTAAACCTAACACTTCAAGATGTCCTCACATCTTCTAGCACACACTCTAGAACAAGAATGATATTACTTCACGTGCATTAACATCATTGGTCCAGAGAATATAAATGCTTGAATCCAATCACAACATTTCATATGTAATAATATATACTATCATTGTTATATTAGAAAATGTACTAGAAGATATATTAGAAATTACAATAAAACAAGTATAGTTTTTTTTTATATATATATTATTTATGAATAATGTCTTACCTTCCATTAATATTTGAACGGTTGACATCAAAACTTGACAAAACTCCCATTGAGCTTGTACCTTAGTCCGAGCCTAGTCTATTACATATGTGGCCAGAGGGAAAAGGAATACATTCAGGGGAATATAACATATGTAGTTGTTACACTTGGCCCATTTGGCTAGATTATGTGTAAATGTATTACAAATTCTAGGTACAAAAGCCATCTTCCAGTTTCCATGGTCTTTGAGATATTTCATTCCCCTTAAAGTAGTTAGAAAGTAGTTAGTTTGCTCTGCCAACTTTCCATGCCTTTGTTACCCAAAAAAGGTTGGATCGCGAACATAGCATTTTTCTCAACTATCAAATTTTGACATTGGATATCTTCTCCTATTGCAAAGCAAAATATGGCCGCTTCTGATTCAGCCTCAATGCCTGCTTATACCTTTGGGGATATGTGACAAAATTGACAAAGAACAAAGGTCCTTCATCTGGGAAGGTTCCAACACCAAAAGAAAAATTCACTTTGTTAAATGGGACAGAGTAACTAAACCAAAAAATAAGGAAGGATTGGGTATCCGGAGTGCGGGAAATGTTAACAAGGCTGGTCTTGTCAAATTGTTTTGGAGGATGCACAGAGATACCAAAAGTAAATGGTCTATTTGTCTAAGGGATAAATACTTCAAGAATGCAACAGACCTCAAGAACAAATCTACCACTAGTACTGGCTCCATAAATTTCAAAGCGGTTAAACAAGGTATGAATCTTTTTCATAAATGCTCCACTTAGATCCCTGGTAATAGAGAAACTATCAATGTGTGGTTTGATGATTGGACGGGATTTGGTTTACTCAGAAGCATGATCTCGGGACCACTTAATAATCATGAAGATTCTATGAAGCTTTGTGAGATCTTTGGTAACAACGGTGGTTGGAAGCTCTTTAAGCTATCCTTTGTCCTTCCAATGGATATTATCAATAATATCAGAGCAATTCCTAGGAAAAATGCTGATCAATCTCAAGATAAGAGAAGTTGGAAAGGGACGACCAACGGGGAATTTGGCTCCAATGCAACACATGATTTTATTCATAATCTCTCTAAGGATGATGTTGTTGATGATAAAATTTGGAGATGGATTTGGTCCTGCAACAACAATCAAATAATTAAATTTTTCTTATGGTTGTGCAACATGGTCGGCTTCCAACCCGTGCTCACGTATTCTAGAAAAAAAATCACAAATTCTCCAATATGCAAACAATGTAATGTTTCTGAGAAAAATGTAGAACACATCCTTAGATTATGTGCTGGTGCTACATCCTTATGGTCTCAGCTTGGATTAAACAAGAATGGTTGCCAATCATATATCTTTCAATGATTGGCTGAGAAAAAAAATGCTCCAACAACAAACTCTCATATTTCTATAATATCTCGTGGGGTACTATATTTTCTTATGGATGTTGGATTCCGTGGAACACGAGAAACCAACTATTCTTTGACCCAGGCAAACCAGTTCCTAACTTGAAAAAAGAAACCCTTAAAAAGGCTTCTGAATTCTTTGCTTTCGGTCTGAGTCATAAGCACAACAAGGAAAAACTACTTATCTCCATCTTTTGGAAGAAATCGCCTCATTCTTGGTTTAAATTAAATGTGGATGGTTCATCTATTGGTAATCCCGGAAGAGGCGGAGCTGGAGGTATTATCAAATATCATAACGGTAAGTGGATTGCGGGGTTCAGTAAAAATCTGGGAATCTGCACAAGCAATGTTGCTGAAACTTGGGCACTGTGAGAGGGTTTGGTGATTGCAACCAAATTGGGAATTCAGAAATTAGTAGTGGAATTATATGCAAAAATTATAATGCAACACATGCTACATCTGGATATGGATACTCACAATTTATCACCTATTATTTATGATTGCATGGAGTTTCTAGCACAGATCTCGGATAGTAGCGTCATACATATCTACAGGGAGGCCAATTCATGTGCAAATGCATTGACCAAAGCTGGAGGATCATCTGCTACTACTGCTTTACTTTATTTTCAGTAATTCCCCTTTTGTTAGCCAATTAGTGGGAGGGATGCCCATGAAGCTTGTTTTAGTAGACTTGTTTCTTGTTCTGCCATAGAGAATGAAGCTCCGATTGTGGGGTCCGGAGATGAGGTATTTGGATTGTCTGTTATCAAAGGGGTCGCTAATGTAGGGTTCAAAGGCGTTACTGGTGCCAAATTCCTCCCCAAGACTTTATCAATTCCCGATGGAACAGATTTTAGGATGGGGAAAAATCGATACATGTTTTTTGTGCAAACAAAAGGGTCACTTTGCCAGAAATTGTCCGAAAAGTTCAAAGAAAAACAGTGAGGGGTTTGAGGAGAGTCTACTGAAAGGTATTTTTAAAATTGACATATTGCTGTTTCAAAAATTGCTAGCCTAACGAGGAAGGTCCGGTACACTGATGAGCCTGACGAGGAAGGCTCGATACACTGATGAGTGAAATTCTAGTGTGGGTTATGCGTTTAGAGAAACATATACTACTACTACTACTTTGAAACAAAAGAAGAAGATTGAAAAACTTGAAATTATTACGAGAAGGAATTGAAAAGCTTTGCTGCGGACATTTGAAATGTTTTGAACCACCGATTGTGGAGTACGGAGATGAGGTATTTGGATTGTCTGTTATTAAAAGGGGTTTGTAAACCCTGTTTCTGACTCTTTTGCGCCTAGCCTCTTACATATATATATAGGAAAATGATTTACTCCTAGAATTTTGGGGATAGAAACCATAAATCCCCAAATTGAGGGTGTTAAATGACTATCTTACCCCCTGCTGGTATAAGGGATTCACCCAACTATAAGGGCAAAAATGTCCAAAAAACTATTTTAATCAATATTTTAGCCAATAATTCTAGTAGCCTAGCAAGGTCCATAGAATATATATATGGACCTTGCTAGGCTACTAGAATTATTGACTAAAACATTAACTAAAATATTTTTTCGGACTATTTTACCCTTTTCAACAGTAATTGCCCTTTCCAATTTAAAAAAAAAAAAAATTCAAAAATCAAACTTAGAATTTAATGCAGCATAGTACTTTCACCTTATTTTATCTCTATTTAACTCTCACTCTATTCTACTATCATCTCTCTCCTTCTTCTTCTTCATTCTCATAAAGAAGCTCAAGAGTTGCCCAAATTTTTTTCGAAGAAGACGATGAAAGCAGTTATTTCGATCAAACGACTCCGGTGAATAGTAACTCCGATGAACGATTTCTTTTTTTTTACGAAAAACTTTTGCTTTTATAAAAATTTCATACAAATATATTGGGTTTTTTTTGTTGTTTAACCTTGGAAACTTTTTTTTTGTTGTCAATATTCAGTCCCATTTTTTTTTATCAAAAATCATGAACCCAACAGAGCCCAAAACCAAGAACTCAAACAAGAAGTTAAAATTAAAAAAATGGTAATTTTTTTTTAAAACGTGCAAAAGAAAGGAAGGGAAAAAAACTATACTTTTACTCCAGTCAAACTTGATTATGCTTGGTTTGTTGGAGAAGACGATGAATAATAACTTCATTTGTCTTGAATTTGTGTTGCAGGGATGTTGATAATTTAATTGCTCTGCACCATGCAAAACCATTACGCACCGTTGGATCTAAAATCTAACGGTTGAGATCATTTGGTTTAACAACTTCTTGTGTTCAGAACGCATGTTCTCGTATTCTGAACACTTGTTCTTGTGTTTTGAGAGTCCTAAACACATGTACTAGTCAGCATTGCCTGTAAAAAAAAATGTGTTCAGTAGACAAAAACAAGTGTTCTTGGAAAGAGAACATGTGTTCAGTAGACAAAAACACGTGTTCATGTTAATAGAACATGTGTTCTTGGCAAGAGAACATGTGTTCCGATTAATTTTTTTTTTGCGAAAAACTTTTGTTTTTATAAAATTTCGTTGCAAATATATTGGGTTTTTTTGTCGGGTGCAGGAAGAATTAATATATTTACTATAGCAGCCTAGTACAACTTGGTCTTTTGGAAGATTTATTTGTACAACTTGGCTCTTTGGAAGATTTATTTGTTCTTCAATGTTTCTTTGATGTAGAGGAAAAGCATATCAAATATTCCTCTGCATCTGAAATGAACAAAAAAATTGAACATTTATTTTCGGACATATTAGTTAGATTAAATAGTCAAATACCAAACAACAAATATTTTCTCTTTCTCATTTTTTTCTACTTTTTTCTGGTAAATATTTACTGAGATTGGGAAAGAAAATGTGAGATAGAGTATGAAAGAAGAAGAAAAATGGCAGCAAATGAGTGAATGAAGTGATTGAAAATTGTAGCCTATAAAAGAGTCTACCCTATACATGTTTTAATGCTCCTATATAACTTTTTCAAGCAAAAGTTAATGCTTCTCTAAAAAAGTACAAGCACTTATGGTTCCCAACTACATTTTCTTCTTTGATGTAGAGGAAAAGCATATCAAATATTCCTCTGTACGAAATGAACAAAAAATTGAACATTTATTTTCGGACATATTAGTTAGATTAAATAGTCAAATACCAAACAACAAATATTTTCTCTTTCTCATTTTTTTCTACTTTTTTCTGGTAAATATTTACTGAGATTGGGAAAGAAAATGTGAGAGAGAGTATGAAAGAAGAAGAAAAATGGCAGCAAATGAGTGAATGAAGTGATTGAAAATTGTAGCCTATAAAAGAGTCTACCCTATACATGTTTTAATGCTCCTACATAACTTTTTCAAGTAAAAGTTAATGCTTCTCTAAAAAAGTACAAGCACTTATGGTTCCCAGCTATATTTTCCAAACCTGTTACAGCGCGGAACACCAACTATTTCGCACGGTGTGAAATATTTGGTGACCGTCATATAAGAAAGCGGACGGCTGAGATCATTTGACTTTACATTTTTCATGATAAGTATTGAGACCAAAATTATCTCTGACGTTAATTTCTTCATCCAGTGGCCATTAAATATTTCGCACGGTGCAGAACATTCGGTGTTCCGCACTTTAGCCGGATTGGCATTTTCCATCACTATTTTCGAAATTCTTACAGACAAATGTCATTATCACACTTTCGGTACATATTTATTCACTAATTGCACGTAAAATCCCTATATCTTTTGTTAAATGCTTACCCTAAATCCCTCTAGGGCTGTGAATTGATTACCCTAAAGTCCTTATAAAATATTATTTTGATCCCAAAATTTTTTTTAACAAATTGACCTCGGGATCAATTTTTATAATTTATAAATTGAACCATTTATTTTGATGTATATTTTTTAATTTTAAAATTTTAACCCAATTTTTTTTATTTTGTAGCCAAATTAATTAAAATTAGTGTTTGTTAGAACACTAAAACATTATGTGTTCTGAAATTATTAACACTAAATACTATAACGATTACTTGTTATAGTATAAAATTAGATTTTGTGTTTATTATAACACAATGACTTATAAAACACCGCTTAAAATGAAAATCGAATATATGCAATAGAACAATGATCCTCATTATACTAAGTATTGTAGAGTTACTTAAACACATATTATGATTAGATTACTTTTTAATATATAACATTTGTGAAATGAAGAACGAATCACAACGCCATAAAAATGATTATCAATACTATAATATTATGTAGCTTAGTGTTAGTTAGAACATGAAGTAACACAGTCACTTCTAGAGTTAATTAAACATTATGTAGATTCAATTACTTGTTAACATATAACACATGTTAAAGGAGGAACGTATAATCTTATAAAACACCGCTTAAAAGGAAAATGAATATAATTACTATAACAATGATACTTAATATACTAAGTAATGTATAGTTACTTAACCAAATGTAATCATCTATTTACAACGATTTCATAATATTAATAATCTATAAACAGTCGTGGTTATTATCATTATAATATTATATAATTTAACTATTAACATTATAATATTATTTAAGTAAGATTTGAGTGACTTATATGTTCTCACACCAAGAAGGCATTTGTCTTACGAAGAACACATGTTCTCTTGCCAAAAACATGTGTTTTTATCTACTGAACACATGTTCTCTTATCAAAAACACATGTTTTTGTCTACTGAACACACGTTCTCTTACCAAGAACACGTGTTTTTGTCTACTGAAAACATTTTTTTTACAGGCAATGCTGACTAGTACATGTGTTTAGGACTCTCAAAACACAAGAACAAGTGTTCAGAATACAAGAACATTCGTTCTGAACAGAAGAAGTTGTTAAACCAAATGATCTCAGCTGTTAGATTTTAGATTCAACGGTGCGTAATAGTTTTGCATGGTGCAATTAATATTCTGCACTGGATTAACAATTCTAAATTCCCAACATCCCTGCAACGCAAATTCAAGACAAATGAAGTTACTATTCATCGTCTTCTCCAACAAACCAAACATAATCGAGTTTGATTGGAGTAAAAGTATAGTTTTTTTTTCCCTTCCTTTCTTTTGCACGTTTTCAAAAAAAAAAAAATTACCATTTTTTAATTTTAACTTCTCGTTTGGGTTCTTGATTTTTGATAAAAAAAGAATGAATCTTAACAAAAAAAACAGTTTCCTAGGCTAAACAACAAAAAACCCAATATATTTGCAACGAAATTTTATAAAAGCAAAAGTTTTTCGCAAAGAAGTTACTGTTCACCGGAGTTACTATTCACCGGAGCTGTTTGATCGGAATAACTGTTCATCTTCTTCTCTTAAAAAATTTGGGAAACTTTTGAGCTTGTTTATGAGAATGAAGAAGGAAGAAGGAGAGAGATGATATAGTAGAATAGGTTGGTAGAGTAGAGCATTTAAAAATAAAGATAAAATAAATTTAATCTTCCAAATCACTGAAAGGGTAAGATAGTCATTTGACACCCTCAATTTGGGGATTTAGGGTTTCTACCCAATATTTTCTAGGAGTAAATCATTTTCCATATTCGATGTGTTTTAAGTTTTAACCCAAAAAAAAAAAAAAACGTGCGGTTTTCTCAAACCGGGTAATTTATTATCATCGCCAGAGTCCATAACAACTCACACCTGTGGTTTTCTCCTCTTAAATACAGATCATCAGAGAGAAGAAGAGGGGAAATTAGAAGACCTTCTGATAGAAATTCTTTGAAAGAATCTGATTTCATTTGCCTAATCATTCCTCGCTCTCTCAGAATTAGCACGAATCTAGGTTAAATCCTCTCTGTTTCCGCACTTTCAAATCTCAGATCTACCATTTGGAGCTATCCATACCAAATTCGTTCAAGTTTTTTAGATTGATTGTTGTTCAATTTTGATTTGATTCCAAAACAATGCCTGTAAAAGCTACATCGTATAGAGATCGGACGTTGGAGTTTCAGAATGTTGCCGAGAGGCTGAAGAAGTCTGTTTCGTCGTCGTCATCATCGGCTGCTAATGGACCGAGTAGTAGTGGCGGCGGCGATCATATCTCTGTGGCTCAGCCGACGCGATCTGCTGCCGCCACGAGTCAATCGGAATTTAATAAGAGAGCTGGCAGGATTGGGTTGGGGATCCACCAGACGTCTAAGAAGCTATCTAAGCTTGCTCAATGTCAGTAATTATTCAAATTTCTTTTCATTCCTTCTTAATTTCATGCTCTTGCTTGGTTCTGGGTTGTGTTTTGAGTAATTTTTGTTATCTTAATTTAATTCGTCAAATATTAAACTTGGCAATTAGATTATTATTTCTTTTATGAATTATTTTGCATTTTTACAGCATATCATATCCTAGTTAATTTTAGGGGGTGTATTCAATTATGATTTTTAAAGACTATTTATGGATAAATAAGTCCAGTGGATTTTAAAAAACTATCTAAGATTTTAAAAGAATGTAATGACTTATAAGATTTTTTTTTAAAGATTTTGTACACTCAGGATTCTTATGTTCGGATTTTAAAGATTTATATCATAAGAATTTATAAGATTTGAAAGGATTACAAGGACTTTTTATTTGTACGATGCTAACCAACCAACTTTGTTGGATGATGAATAATGTATAGTTCAATGATACACAAATTCTTCAGGAACAACCTTTACAGCCCAAACTTTTCAAATAATGGTGGAATTTATCCTTCCCAAAGGTTTTATGATAGGTATAAGGTTACTAGGTTGCGGACACTTGGTTCAAATAATGGAATGAAGTCATAAACACAAAGCTAATAAAAGTCAATTGGTTAAAGTTGTGGCACTTGCATCTAGGGGTGAGCAAATTCGGTTTTACCGAATTCAAATTCAATTCGCAATTCGAATTCGATAATTCGGTTACATCCCAATTCGATTTGGTAAAAAATGGGACGAAATCGGTTTGACTATAATTGAATTCGGCTTGACCGAATTCGAATTCATTTTTTAATTTTATTATATAGTTAAATATATATAAAGTAAATAGACCCTAAAAATTGTTATTTTGGCGGTTTTGCTATTAATTTTCCGTGTAAATATGGTTGAATTAAACGATGACTAATTTATTATTTCGAATATTTTTTCTGAAATTATTGTTTGTTTTTATTTTGGTTTTTTCTTGATGTTCAATTAGAGTTTTCTTGTGAAATTGGTCAATTCGGCAAAAAATGAATTCCGAATTCACCAATTCGGTCAATTCGAATTTGGTAATTCTGAATTCGAATCCAAATTGGGTCCCTTTTTAGATTCTAAAAATGTTGAAAACTCCGAATTGGCGAATTCGAATTCGGTGCTCACCACTACTTGCATTAGCAATAACATAAAAGGGATCAAATGGAATGGAACAATAAATAAAAGCAAACATTCAAAGTAACAAGAGTCAATGAAAAAGATAACAAATAAACAAATCATGAAAATCCCACTAAAAAGTCTTATGGGTTAGGGTGGGATTTTTTAAAGGGTTTGGTATTTATACTTTTCACTAAAAAAATCCCACAAATTCCTAATTAAAAAAAAATCCATCGAAATTTGGAAGTTTTTTAATACCGAAAGACTTTTTGTTACTTGTTTAAAGTCCTGATTGAATACCACTGGATTTGAAAATCATTTTTAAAAAATCCTAATAGTCCTGATTGAATACCACATGACTTATTTAGATTACTTAAAAGTCTTAATTGAATACCACAAGACTTATTTATCTCAAAATAGTCTTTTAAAATCTCAATTGAATACACCCCTTAGTAGATCTAATTTTATAACTATAAATTTTATCTCGAAATTCTCGTGTTGTTTAAGTTGTTAGATATGTAATTGTTGGAGTTTCCATGATAATACTAATTTTTAGTTAAAATGAAATGGTTTACTATTTTTTTTACTGTAAGTTTGATTGTTTCGGTTGACAGTTCTTTTGTTCTTAAACCATAAGAGTTTATGAAGAAAGGTAACACTTGTTGTGTATCTTTGTTTACTTTGCTAAGTTATTGGCCTTAAAATATTTGTACCTTCAGAACAGAAAAATGGTGGGGGATTAGGATGGGATATTGAAACACTATGTGCCAGGTTCAATGAGACTAAATAACCAGATAGTACCTACTAGGTAACCTTGTAATATCTGTTGTAGAAATGCTACGCATATTGCTTTTGTTTTGAAATTTTTGGAACTGATACCCATGCTGTATTTTTTCTTTGTGTCTGTGTGAAACAATTAATAGCTATTATATATTCATTTATATTCAATATTCTAAAATTACAATGATTACTTCTGGAAGTGGTTTGTGCAAAATTTTATCTTATGTCAAATGATTAATGAAGTAAAACAGAAAGCAAGGGATGCCTGATTTCCTAACCTTCAATGCAAAGAAACATATAAGCAAACATTTTTCAGAGAATCTTTATGTTTTTCACACTGGGTATCTAAACATACTTAACGAATAACAGTATCGAAACTTTTAACTACTTCTGATATACTATTGTGGTTTAGTACTATCCATGGAGACCGTCTATTGAAATTTTATGATGCAATTCACACATTATGAATCTTATAGTTTTTACATTTTTTACACATGTTGTATAATATTGGTTCTGATTAATGGTTAAATATACAGCTAAAAAAAATATACTTGTGCCTTGACATGATTCATTTTCTTCTAGTGGCAAAGCAAACATCGGTTTTTGATGATCCAACTATGGAGATTCAGGAGTTGACAGGTTTGATCAAGCAGGACATTACTGCACTTAACTCAGCCCTAGTAGATCTCCAGATGTTGAGCAATTCTGAGAATGATGGAAGTTTGTCTAGTGACGGTGCAGCCCATTCAACCACAGTTGTTGACAACTTGAAGAATAGCTTGATGAGCACCACAAAAGAGTTTAAAGAAGTCCTGACCAAACGGACAGAGGTGTATTACTTTGACTCCGAGTCAGCTAGTAGAGTAATATCATTTTGCATTAATTTCTTTTCTTCTTGTCTGTGTGCTTAATTTGAGTTATATTGGCTGCAGAATCTCAAGGTTCATGAAAACCGGAGGCAGTTGTTTTCTTCAGCTGCATCTAAAGAGTCTACCAATCCTTTTGTTCGCCAGCGCCCATTAGCTGCCAAAACAGCTAATAATGCAACAATATCTCCCCCTCCATGGGCTAGCAGTTCTGGTTCATCTTCTCAGTTATTTCCAAGGTATATATGAGTCTCGTGTTAGGTTTAGCTATATTTTCTTATGGTAAGCATGTAAGTTTCTGGAGGTTGACAAAAATTTGAAAATTACGCGAGTGTTTTTTCTAGATTGAATAGTTTCTTTTGTCATTGGGTCCATGATATCAAGTTTGTTGCTTCAAAAAGTAATTTTGTTCATGCATGGTAGGACTTGGGGAGCAGTATTATTTGATGATGTGCAATTAACCCTTGCATTTGTAGTTATTTTGTTTCATCTTTCTTCAATTACTGAAACCTGGTTGCTGACCCTTTTACCACTTATGGTGCTTATTCTTGGAAGTCTTTTGCTGCTCAACGCACACAATACATCAGAGTATTCCCACAGCCAGACACATGGAATTCTAGTAAAAGTTCCTAGGAACTTTTATTATGTAATACTCCCTCTGTAGTCTGTCCTTATTCCCTAATTGAATGTCCCGTGGGACTTGGCACAAAAATTACGAAGAGTAGTTTGACCATATGTAAGTTACAATGATATCCTTAATTAAAAGGATTAGTGGTAGGATCCACGTGTTGTTGGAGCTTGCATGCCTTAAATATAGGAGGTTAGTTGTGGGAGTTTAGGAAGAATATATATCCACTTTAAGAAAGTGGACATTCATTTTGGGACAAACTAAAATAGAAATGTGGACGTTCAATTTGGGATGGAGGTTACTTTGATCGTTGTTGATTTGAGTAGCACATTTTTAAGCCTTGTTAGTGTATAAGCAGTAGTTTGGTTCTAGTTAACTTCTACTTGGCGTATCTGGACGTTAGGTCACCTTATTTATTTGTTAAATTATTGTACTAATATTATCTTTTATGGTAAATGCTATTATTGTTAATTCAGAACTGCTCATATTCCTGGATGCTAGATGATAATTTTCTTTCCATCGACTGATTACAATTTAAGGCTATCTTGGCTGTTCTCATTGAGCCACTTAATTATTTGACTGCGTCTGTGCTTGTGACTAGCAATATCTTAACTCACTATTCTTGATGAATGTTCAACTTCAGCCTATCAGATTTTGCAAATTTGTGATTAGGTGTGTGAGCTTTATATATTTAACTTATTACAATTATCTGTCTTCCAGGAACCAGGCAGATGGAGAATCACAGCCATTGCTACACCAGCAACAAAGTCAACAACAGCAGCAGATGGTTCCCTTGCAAGACACTTACATGCAAAGCAGGGCAGAAGCCCTCCAGAATGTTGAGTCAACAATTCATGAGTTGAGCAATATTTTCACTCAATTGGCGACCATGGTTTCTCAGCAAGGCGAACTTGCTATTAGGTTGGTTTGCCACTGTTATTGTTGGAAATGCTCCCCTTTCCTTTTCTTATCATCTTTTCTTTTACGTATACAGCATTAGCTTTGTATTTCTGGGTTGTATGCATTAAGTATACCATACTATAGCGGCCAATCACATTTCACTAATAGTTTATTGTCTGTATTCAAATATCAATGAATGAGTTTCATAATACCCAATGTGATCTTAATGTCTAAATCATCAGTCACAAGCTATATAGTATATCTCTTGCATATTAAAGAGATTTATCCCCGGTAACTGGCAATTGATATTTGAGAAGATATATGTGGAAAACGGTTTCTGATGTGTGAAAATTATTGCTTTATTGTCCTTGCTTACATGATAGGGAAGATTTGTAGCATTGACCATTAAAAAAATGTGGGCAGTAACTTGCATAAACTATATTTAGCAAGCGGGTTTTAGCATGTAAACCTAGGCATGAAAAGTTAGAATTTGGTGGTTTCTCATCTGTTATTCAGTATTGGTATTCTTACCTCACCCTTTTTCCCTGTGGCAGGATTGATGAAAACATGGAAGATACCCTAGCAAATGTGGAAGGTGCACAAGGGCAGTTGGTCAGGTACTTAAACAGTATATCATCAAACCGGTGGCTGATGATCAAAATATTCTTTGTATTAGTTGCATTCCTCATGATTTTCCTATTCTTTGTCGCCTAAAACTTTACCAATAAATCAGTATTTGATAGAAAGAAAAGCTTCTTCGCTATTCTTTTTCCGCTCAATTCTTGAGCCAGTTGTGCACTCGACTATCTCTTTGCTTCAAGACAGGAAATTATGTCGTCCCTTGGTGAAAAAGGAATTTGGCCACACATCCTTATCAGGGTAATGTAGTCAGTCCTAGCCTTGTGCCATTTTGTTACAATTTTGTTGGATCTGGAGTCTGAGATTCAGAAATTGGTTCGTGACTTTATTAAGTTCATTAGTTGCTAATCCATGTTTCTGTAAATCTGTTGCTAGCTAAAAGTAATAACTGTATTTTGTTTAAAATATACATGTGATTCTGCTTCAATTTGGAGATATTCTACCGTTCACGAGTGTGTGTATCATAAAGTTCTTGGTAATGTTGGGAAATGAAACAAACAGTATGATGCTTGGCGATTTATTAGACAAACCGCGACTACAGAAATCCCTTTATGAAATCTTCAGAAATCAACAAATTTTTTTCTTTGTATAGAGAATGAAGAACCCGCTACAGAGGGTTTATCGTAGTCTATCAAAATCTTAGAGAGATTTTTTAGAGTTTAGGTTGAAGAATTTATGATAATCACAGACGAAGTGAGTTTACCTAGGGTTTTCTTTTTCTTCCATGAAGCTTTCATCACAATCAATTTGAGGAGATATGAAAATGTTCTCTGAGAATGTCTTCTCGTATGGAAGAGTAAAGGCTGAAAGCGTTGGAATTTGTGCATTTTTGGTTATCAGCTTTCCCTCCAATGGAAGGGAAAATATGGGTTTATACATATACTATAAAAGGGCATTATAGTCAATTTCTAACTTTCCAACGGATTTGATTGCGCCAGAGGTGTAATTTCGGGTTTGAGTTTGAGATTTTAATGTTAATCTCTAACCCAAACTAATTTTTAGATTTAATTTTTCAGAATTTATTTTCAAATTCAATCCATAGTTGTTTTGATCTGAACTTGAATCTCAAATCAATCTAAACCAAATAAGACTTAATACAATCAGATCCTTAGTCACTCAATTGTCAATTTTAAACTTGTATTCTTTAATGGACAATTTAGGTAAACTTGTGTATATTTTCTGGTGTTACCCGTTCTCTTTGTTAAGCTAACATGTACGCCAATGAAAATATGGTTTTATTTTTTCTCTTTTAGATGATTTAATATGGTTTTAGATGATTTAATTTTTCAGAATTCATTTTCAAACACAATCCAAAACTGTTTTGGTCTGAACTTGAATCTCAAATCAATCTAAACCAAATAAGACTTAATACAATCAGATCCTTAGTCACTCAATTGTCAATTTTAAACTTGTATTCTTTAATGGACAATTTAGGTAAACTTGTGTATATTTTCTGGTGTTACCCGTTCTCTTTGTTAAGCTAACATGTACGCCAACATATTTTCTCTTTTAAAAAGAGAGAATATGGTAGTCTGTTAACAATGATATTGGAACTACACTGATAGAATTTGCCGACCGGAAAATCCATCGCTATTGAGTAATCAGTAATGTATTGTGTGTGGACTGTTTTGAAAACTTTTGGTGGAGAAATTCACTTTTAAAAGATTTGAAGGACTTTCCATGAAATTCTCCGAAAGAAAAGAAGAAAAGAGTAAATAGTTTTTTAGATCACTAAACTATTTACGCTTTGCTTTTTTGGCCACTCAACTATTATTTTGCCAATTATATCAATAAACCGCCACCACTTTTGTGGTGGTTTCTAGTCAAATTAGACACATGTCGGGAATGTGGCAAATAATCCAAGGGAAAAAATGGCAGTACACATTATTCTCACTCCGTGCACACTGCACACTCTTTGTTTGTTAATGTTTGAGCTCTAAAAAATAAAAAAGACATATTTATTTTGACTTACATATATTTTGACACACTAAGGTGATATAATTAGATAAAAAATAGTTGAGTGCCCAAAACAGCAAAGTGTAAATAGTCTAATAACCTATATAGCTATTTACCTAAAATAGAAAAATGTTCACCAAATAAATAGCAAGGGTTTAAATTAACCCGCAAAAGGCAAAACTTCTCACAGAAACCAAAAAAAAACTGGCTCTCTGTTTGCAATTTCACTGATCTCAGATCCAAATCGGCTTAACAAATTATAGATTTCGATGATATGAGAATATACAGATGTCATGTCCCACTTCTTTGGACACACAGTTCACACACACAATCTAGGTAATAATCAGCTAGAGGGCCTTAGCCCGAACCAACAATCAACAGAATAAAGAAATAGATATATATTGAGATAATAACTTCAGCAAAACAGATCCCAATACATCATATGTTTCCAACTACTAACATATTACCATTACTAACATTAAGCAAATGAACTCAGTTTCACAGCAATACATTAATATAGGCTTCCTATCTCAGCTAAACATCATCTGGCATTAGCAAAGTGCACTAATCCTTCCATATAACCTATTAATTAAATAATCGAGAAAGCAGTAGAACAAACTCTCAGCCAGGAATGGTGCTATGAAGTGATGATGCTCCTTCAGTGAACTCTCCTGCAATGGCAACTTCGATTTAATGACAGAAAGGGAAAGGTCTGAGGGAGAAATAGAGTGAATGAATTCGAGGGGAGAAGAAGAGTTCAAGAACTCACAAGGGGAGAAGATAATGGCAGAGACCAGTTTGATCATATAATTTCTGAATAATCCTTTGCCATTTGCTGAGATGCTCTTTTATACTTAGGGTTGTATTTTCAAGGTGGATCTCCTCCATCCATGTCAGCATGCTCTGACACCATCTATGGATCAACAGTGCTCCATCAAGATGCCATTTCCTCCTTGCGCACTACCACGAGAAAGAGGGTGCCAGCAGCCTTCCCTTTTGGAAATCGACAATACCTATATTTAGGTATTACTTAAACGATGCCGTTTAAGGCTTAGGGTGTAGTGATTAACTCGAACGAGCGTCGTATTTAGGAGTTAGGCTAATTTCGATTTAATTAGCCCTAATCCCCAATTCTTTCCTTCCTTCTTGACCCATCTAATTTTCCCTCCATTACTAAATACGACTTCCTTTCTCTTTCACATACGGAACATGACATTACTCCCCCGTTGAAACAAGTCTTGTCCTCAAGACTTGAAGAGATAGAAATTGGTGCTCCATGCAATCACTGTCTTTCTCAGTATCATGTACTTTAGACAAATTGAACCACGGTATAAGCCATTGCATCCGAGTTTGAATAAACTTCCCCAACCTCGGACTACCCTGCTTGGCATAGAAGAGGATATATGTCTCTTGAGTTAGTACGCATTCTTCTCGAACCCGCATTACCTTTGAATCAGCAAACTCGAAACATGCGTTATTAGCATAACGGATGGAAAAATAGTAATGCCCCGAACAAGGTGAATATCCAATATGCACCAAAACTATTTGACTTTGGACAACTCCAAGTGTTCTCCTTAAGTCCAGAAGGGTTCTTTCCCTATGTGATTGTCTCTGTTGGGTTGACAACTCCCTTGGAAGAGAAGATCTTGTATCAGATGAATCTCCAGGCCCTCGGAAATCAAAAGCCATGGATCCTGATTCTCCAGTGTCAAGGTTGGAACTTCCAGTTGAATGGTATAAGCTGCTTCTATTCCAATGTCCCGATGGAAAATTTATCTCGTCACATTCTCCTGACACGATTTATCATAAACAGTTGAAGAAAATTCTTTTCCAGTAACTTCAGATGAAGTTCCTTGTTGACTAGCTTCTCTAGGACCCGAGTGCTGATTGATATACTTGGATTGGATGGATTCTCCATCATCACCATATAACTTCCTATATGTAGAGAAAACCCAACTTTTCAAGGCTAGATCTCTGCTAAGAGACATTCCTAGTAAGACATTCCTAGAAACATGAGATGACCTTCTGTGAACAAGGTCGCTTTCTGAAACAAGTTGATCACGGATAACATCATTTCCTCTGCAACTCGTTCCACCAGAACCTGCAGTTGAATTATCTTCTCCACTTCGATGTGTCAAATAATTAGAAACAACACCATCAAGTTCGTTCATTAACTGTTGAAGACCGTCCAGGTGATGAGTTGCCTCCGTTGTAGTTCCGTCAAAGAGCTCAAAGCAAGCTGCAATTGAATATTTAGGGCAACTAAAGAGAATCCCGAGGGAACATACAACACGTGATTTTGATAATTTCAGCAATGGAGAATCACCTTCATCCAATAACTTATGCTTGAACTCGATATTGAAATCTTTAGCATCTTGAATCTTAAGAATGTCCTTATCAATAATCTGAAAAATGTCCTTCCCCTCAAAAGAAGACATTAGAAAGCTAAAGGCGTTAAGAAAAACAACAGAACAAATGCCTTGAATAACTGATAAAGTTAGAGCTTCCTTAGCAGCAACTTGAGAGATACCAACCAGACCAAAAATGCACGGTTCAGCAGTTTCAAATGCAGCACCATCAATAGTATAACCATTTGCATCTAGCTTAGGAACCTGTGTTGTATTGGTTTCAAAGAATGGTGGCACTTGGAAAATCTCCTGAGGAAAAGAATCCTTTGTACTACAACTGGGTGGTTTTGAAGAGGAAACAAAATCATTTGCTGATAACTGTTCATTCTCGCTCTCACATTGGTGCATTGAATTTCCAACTATCAACTTACAGTTTTTAATCTGCATACTTGGCCCCGGAATATTTCTGCCACACAAGACCTGTCCTTCAGAACCTTTTTGTTGACTCCTGTCCCGATTAAAATTTTGTTGAATAATAAGACCTTCAACAGGTGAAAAATGAGCAGGTGGAAAATTGTAATTATGGTGCGTGGATTGCATCCTACTCTCGTCATAATGCATATTTTGTCTATGGAAAAATCGTGAATCGGATTCAATAATACATGAATCATTCACAATATAACCTCTCCCCGAATCATATAGCTCACTAAGAGGCATGAATGGAATGAAATCCCAATCACTTTCTCTTGCATTAAATTGGTGATGTATCTCTTTTCGCACTGTGATCTTGTTATGAACCTGATTGATCACCGCTAAGCTAAACTTGGCAGCTCTATTCCATCCATATGGCAAAACAGAAGCATCTGCAACCTCCACATACATGGACAATTGGTCCCCCTTGTTTCCTTTGGGAAATATCAGCACCCACCATTTATATCCTCCCACATTGAAGACTTCAGAGTATAGCTTCTTTGCATTCAAACTTGCAAAGTTCTCAATTGTCCCTGAAAAGAAAGCTGAAATTGGATCATCTACTTCCGCTTGTGTGTTCACTGTTTTAGCTTCTGCTCGATCTTCCTTATACTTTCGCCTATGGTACATGAATAGACTTTGCTCATTCTCGACATTTTCATGCCCATTTAACCTTGAACCATCTTCAACATCTATATTCTGGTTCTGATTACTTAAACCCGTAAGACTACTCAAACCCAAGTCCAAACTCACTCCACTCCGCACCAGATTAGATCCTTTCTTACTCGAATCTATACCATCAGTAGTCACATTCAACAGACCCACATTGGAATCTGACCCATTACCCAAATTAACCTTCTGATTGTTATTGTTATAAAGATTTGCAATAACATCATGACTCAAACCACTCTCAGATAGACCATCATCTTCAACTTCCTCCTTCACTTTTCCCTCCATTTTTACCCCATCATGAACCACACACCCTCCTGATTCTTGGTCTTTTTTGTCATTCATGTTAGTTTCATTTGTATGAATTACAGAAGCTTCATCATTAGTTATGTTCTCTTCTCTAAGATAATAATGAAATCTTTCCCTAAATGATGTTATATACTCTTCCCACTTAACAGAACCATGATCCCAAAGAAAGTTTCTAGACCAAGTATTGGATCTACCTCTATAATCCGAATTCATCCCCTCAACAAATTTATCTACAAAACTCCTTAATTCTAAACTTGACCCTGCTCTCACTACTGAATTTCTCCAATTCTCAAATCTGTTAATGTAATCCGATAATGATGAGGGAAACTGAAAAGGATTGATACCTTCCATCATTTGTATCAGGCGGGCAACACAATCCGTGAGGATGAAACTTATCTCCCCCATGGATTCCCTAGGCTCGGAACTGCTCTGATACCAATTTGTCATGTCCCACTTCTTTGGACACACAGTTCACACACACAATCTAGGTAATAATCAGCTAGAGGGCCTTAGCCCGAACCAACAATCAACAGAATAAAGAAATAGATATATATTGAGATAATAACTTCAGCAAAACAGATCCCAATACATCATATGTTTCCAACTACTAACATATTACCATTACTAACATTAAGCAAATGAACTCAGTTTCACAGCAATACATTAATATAGGCTTCCTATCTCAGCTAAACATCATCTGGCATTAGCAAAGTGCACTAATCCTTCCATATAACCTATTAATTAAATAATCGAGAAAGCAGTAGAACAAACTCTCAGCCAGGAATGGTGCTATGAAGTGATGATGCTCCTTCAGTGAACTCTCCTGCAATGGCAACTTCGATTTAATGACAGAAAGGGAAAGGTCTGAGGGAGAAATAGAGTGAATGAATTCAAGGGGGAGAAGAAGAGTTCAAGAACTCACAAGGGAGAAGATAATGGCAGCAGCCAGTTTGATCATATAATTTCTGAATAATCCTTTGCCATTTGCTGAGATGCTCTTTTATACTTAGGGTTGTATTTTCAAGGTGGATCTCCTCCATCCATGTCAGCATGCTCTGACACCATCTATGGATCAACAGTGCTCCATCAAGATGCCATTTCCTCCTTGGCAGTACCACAGAGAAAGAGGGTGCCAGCAGCTTCCCTTTTGGAAATCGACAATACCTATATTTAGGTATTACTTAAACGATGCCGTTTAAGGCTTAGGTGTAGTGATTAACTGGAACGGCGTCGTATTTAGGAGTTAGGCTAATTCTGATTTAATTAGCCCTAATCCCCAATTCTTTCCTTCCTTCTTGACCCATCTAATTTTCCCTCCATTACTAAATACGACTTCCTTTCTCTTTCACATACGGAACATGACAACAGAGTGCGACGCTGTATACATTTCTAGGCGGTGGAGGTTTTTTGCCGCCAAATTCCGATGTCTACGAAATCGGCGTCTTACAGAGATCGAACGCAGGAATTTCAGAGTGCAGCCGAGAAGCTCAAGAAGCATTTTCCGCCATCATCAACTTCAAATGTGTCTAGCGGTAGCACAGGCGGCGGCTTCGATGGCAGCTCCGTTTCCACGGCTCAGCCGACACAATCGGCTGCTCCAATTCCATCGGAATTCAAAAGGAAGGCTTCGACGATCTCGTTAGGGATCCACAACACCTCTCAAAATCTATCTAAGCTCGCCAAATGTTAGTAGCTGTGCTTATGGTTTAGTTTTGGTAATTGTTGATAGCTTTGTTGATTTAGTTAATTTTTTGTTCTAACAGTAGTTACAGCAATCGATATACTTGAATTAGGAGTAGTGTTTGCTAATATTACTGATGTATAGTGATTTGATTTAGAATAATGTTGAGTTTTTATCGGATTATTAAAACAACACGTGTATGGATTTAAGTATTAATAATAATGTGAATCAGATAAGTTAATCTTGTTTATAGATTCAGTTAGAGTAATATGTAAGTTAATCTTGTTTATAGATTCAGTTAGAGTAATATGTAGGTAATCTGATGGAATAAAGGAGGTTAGGTGAAGAATTTAGTATGGAAGGGACTTAAAAATCCATTTAGTCATAAAAAGAGAGCATGTACTGTAGGACGACTTATTTAGGAATATATTATACACTTATTTATACTTGTATTACAAAAAAGTAGGTGCACCTTCTGGAATTGTATTTATATTGAATGGACAATGAAGATTAAGACATCATTTCTACTTGGTATCACTGGCTTGAAATTCCTGGAATTTTCTTCCGCATCCATGCAGGATTTGATTTTGTCACTTGTTTTCATGGTAGATTTTAAGTTATAGATAGCGCAGGCTGCTACTTAGGCGAGATATAATTTCACTATTTGATGTCACTTCATTGTTTCATGGTCTCAGAGTAATTTCATCTCATGCATGAACCAAGTGTGCAGTTCTTGATTGTGTGGATATGATTCTGCCGTTAACTGTATAAAATCTAAAGTTGATTGCGGTGACCTGTTTCTTGCATTTTACCCGTAACTCCATTAAGATATTTTGTGGATTTGTTTTAATTATATATCCATAATTTTGGTGGAAATATTTTAACTTGATCTGTGTGCTTTTAGTGGCGAAGAGAACATCTGTTTTTTATGATCCAACCGTGGAAATCCAAGAGTTGACTGCGGTAATCAAGCAAGACATAACTGCACTTAATTCTGCTGTAGTTGAGCTCTTATCCAACTCCCAGAATGAAGGTAGTTTGTCAAGTGACAGCACTGCTCACACAACCACAGTCATTGATGACTTGAAGAATAGCTTGATGGGCACAACAAAAGAGTTCAAAGAAGTCCTCACAATGCGGACTGAGGTGTTTTAAAATCACCTGAGTGGAATACCTAGTGAATTGCAAAATCTGGGTTATACTTCCCTTTTTCTGAAAAGAAGCATCATTTGTCTACTGCGCTTTGATTGCTAAAATTTTGAATTCCCTGGCTGTAGAATATCAAGGTCCATGAAAATCGAAGGCAACTTTTTTCTTCAGCAAAAGACGCTTCTAATCCTTTCATACGTCAGCGCCCCTTAGCTACCAGAGCAGCTGCTACTGCAGCAATATCTCCCCCTCCATGGGCCAGTGGTTCTTCTGATAGGTAAATATTATATCAAATGACTATTTTTATTTCTGAAGTTGTCTGAAAACCTGATCTTCCCAAAATTTAGTATATTGAGTGGAAATTTTTTAAACAAACAATACTTTGATAATATAGAAGTAACTGATTTAATTATTTTCCATTATGAATCTTGTATAAAACTGAAACGTAGATCAAGTATCCAGGTATACCAAGCTGATCTGCTGATCCTCTTTAACTAAGAAAAGAAAGGGAGATAAGTAGACTATTTGTTAGAGGAGATACGGGATCCAGTGTGAAAAATTTGTTGGAGTTTGGAATCCAAGGGTCCAAGGTTGCCAAATATGCTAATTTGATTTGGAATCTGTTTATGATGAAGAATTTGGTATTTCTTGGCATGTTCTGCACTCATTGTTTACTGTTGGCAGAAACCAGCCAGATGGTGAATCACAGCCATTGTTACACCAGCAGCAAAATCAGCAGCAGGTGGCTCCATTGCAGGATACTTACATGCAAGGCAGGGCACAAGCCCTTCACAGCGTTGAGTCAACAATTCATGAACTTGGCAATATTTTCACCCAGTTGGCTACCATGGTTACTCAGCAAGGCGAACTTGCTATTAGGTTGGTTTGTTACTGTTACTTAAAAATGCTTTTCAACTGTCAACTTGTGAATGTTTCTTACCGTGCTCCATTATATGTAACCAGTTATGCATTATATGAAATCCGGGCACAATACATTCTTGAAAGGTGCTAATGTTATCGTTGAACAGTTCTATGAAGCCACTAAATGTTTTAGTGTGTGGACATTAGGTTGTTAATTGTTACACAATTTTATATCTAATATAAGTACAATCACTTGAGGAATAAAGTTTCATTTTCATTCATTTTCGAGTCCTTATGGTTGCAGAATTGATGAAAGCATGAATGATACCCTTTCCAATGTTGAAGGAGCACAAGGGCAATTGATGCGGTACTTCAACAGCATATCATCAAACAGATGGTTGATGCTCAAAATATTCTTTGTATTAGTTCTATTTCTTATCGTATTCTTATTCTTTGTGGCATAAGTTTTACTACTAAACCTGCATACAAAAGAAAAGAAAAGAAAAGCCCCCCTTCCCCCTCCCCACTCTCCTTGCAATTTTGGGACAGCACTGTACTTGTCTTCTTGAAGCCTACAATAGATAATATTCATTAGTTGAGCTTTTATAGATATGGGAAATGATATTCTATATAATTAAAAGCATAGACGATTACAGGGGGGCGGGGGGCAGCGCCCTCAAGATTTTTAAAAATACTACTATTTTTAAAATTTTATGTGTATTTTGGAAAATTTTGGGAAATTTTATCAATTTCGCCCCCTCAAAAATTTTTTTTTGCCTTTTTTATACTTCCCTAAAGAATTTTGGAATTTTTTTACTAGTTTCGCCCCCCCAACATCAAATTCCTGGCTTCGTCCCTGATTAAAAGGGAACAAGGGTTAGTGCGATTCCGTTATAGGGATTTCTTGGTTGTATATGACTGCCGTTTCTTCATTTCTGTATAGTTAACGTTGATCCTCATCATTTTTCCTTTTACTTTCAAATGAAATTTTGTGCCACGTCTTCTCTGTTCAAGATGTTACCACCAGAAAATCCTCTACATTAACTTCTTTTTTGCTAGGTAAAAAAAACGATTACTTTGACGAATCTAATACAAAATTGATCTTCAATGGGACCAAAATAGCAAGAAACACCATTAGATTTGAGCTCAAGTTATGACTATAGAGAGAATAGTGAGAGGAGGAGTCTTAAAGTGAATCCATTTGAAGACTATGAGAAGGGTACTTTGGGAAAAATAAATTCTAGGGTGTATTTACTTTTAAAAAAAAGAAAAAAACAGGTTGTATTTATAAAATAATTTCATTTCGAGAAATCCTCTCTAGCCGTTACATCAGCAGTACATGTTGAAAGTTTCATAATATGTGTTCTTAAACACAAATACTTGATATATACTTTAAAAATATGACATGTGTCTTAAAAAAATTTAACATGTGTCGTAAAATAATGACATATGTCAGTTTTAAATCAATCTTAACAATAAAAATTTAATTTGATGGATGAGTGTAAGTCATGCACATACAGAATTTAACTTCGTTCGTTCCGTGTCGGAGCCGCAGCTCTCTCAACGGACCCCACAACCAAAATTAAAACTTGAAAAAACTCCCAGCGGGCATCCCAAATTCAAAATCCCGTAACGGCCAAAATTCCCTTCTCCTCCTCCATGTTTTATCGCATCAGTCCCTCCTTCCCTCCATCAAATTAACCCCAAAAACTCCATAACCTCAGCTCCTTCGCCACCCCACAATCGCTGGCCGCTTCCACGCTCCCAAGAAATGGCTTCTTTAACCCCCGGAATCCTCCTAAAGCTCCTACAGACCATGAACACCGCCACGCGAGTCACCGGTGACCACCGTTCTCCGCTCCTCCAAGTCATCGGCATCGTTCCAGCACTCTCCAATTCCGCTTCCCTCTGGCCTAACCATGGTTTCTTCGTACAGCTTTCGGATTCACTCAACTCAACTTACATTTCACTCTCGGAAAAGGATACAGATCTTATTCTAACTAATCGTCTCCAGCTAGGTCAATTTGTTCATCTCGATCGTTTCGTTTTCGATTCCCCTCCCGTTCCCCGTGCTTTGAATCTTCGTCCTATTGCTGGCCGCCAAGCGTTTATTGGATCCCCTGAACCACTAATTGCTCGAATTTCGCCTTCGAAAAATGGTTTTGTGATTCAGCCGGCATCCGATTCTGATCACACTTTCGTGGCTTATTTGGGGAAAAATGAGAAATTTGTGGAGAGTGAACCTAAATTTAGTAGTAAAGAGAGGAATTTTGAAGCTAATGTTGAAAAAAAGAAAGCAATTAGGAATTTATCTGGTTCGAAAGAAAATGTGAATGTGAATGTTGTTGTAGATGAGTCCAAGTGCTCTAATGAGAAGCCTCCACAGAGGTTTACGTCGCCGGCAGCTTCTAAGCAAAGGTCGCTTTCAGTGAGGACGGCTGAGAGGGATCCATCTCCGGCAGGGAAGGTAAAGCGGTCAGCTTCACCGGTTCCATCCAAATGTGTGGTACCGAGCCTGGTTTCGGCGAAAGAGGAGAAGAGGAAAACGGCTAAGGAGCCTGCAATAGTTGTTCCGTCAAGGTACAGGCAGCCATCGCCGACAACAGGCAGGCGACAGGCGAGTCCTGTGGTGGCCAGGAGGATTTCAATGTCTCCAGGACGGCGCTTGTCTGGTGGAATTAAGGTCTCACCGGCTGTGGAATCGTCCGGGAAGAAGAAGATAGCTACCATTGCTGCTGGGATTTCTAAGGTTTCTGAGGCTCTTGTGGGGGCTTCAAAGCCGAGTAGGAAGAGTTGGGATGAAGGGCCAGCTGCGGCAGCTGGATTTTCAGATAAAGAGAAGATTGGGTCAAGGAATAAGCCAGATCTGCAAGCAATTTTGAGGACTCAGGTGAGTTAGAATCAACATTAATAATGATTGTCCTGGTTATAGAAAATTGTCAATGAAAATCTCTTAAAGGTTGTTCTGAAGCTTAACAATGGATTTCATTATATTCCAGGCAGCTATATCTAGAAGGTTAAGTGATGTGAGTATAAGAGAACCGGGTCTGGATGATTTTGCATGTAATGAGAACTTTCTAGTTGAAGATTCGATAGTGACCGATAAATCAACAGCTCCGGTAATTCCAGTACATGAGAAGAAATGGACTGATGGTAGCATTCCACTGGATGCTGTCACCTCAGACCTGGCTACACTTGGGAAGGTATTGCTGAAGATTTGCTTGTACAAATTCCAAAAAAGTGTGCCTGAATTTGTTTAATATAACACTCAAGAACTTGCCTAACTGATGTCTAGTAATTTAATATGATTTAGATTTAGTAATAATCAAAAGTTAAAAGTAAGTGTTTATCGGGTTCAGTTTAGAGTCATAGACTCATAAAGTGATCATTCATTATTGAACTGTTCAGGAAGCTATGCAAAGAAGAATCATTGCCTCCACTGCAGCAGCTGAAGCTTTAGAAGAGGCCATTGCCACTGAGTCAATTGTGAGGAATTTGAGGTAATTGTTGTCCCTTCCTTGCTATAACTATAAATGTTAAGACTAGGAAATGCAGTAATTGTATATTCTACGAAATAACTGTTGAAGTAAAGAGAAACTTCTTTTTAACATATGCTCTCTTTTACTAATGCTAATAATTGCTAAATGACTTCTCTATTAGCAGCAATTTTGCTTTATTCTTGTTTCATGGTTGAAAATTGTGTACCTTCCTATAGCGAAATTGAAATGTTGTCAGCTAAGATTTGTTTAACGCTCAATTTGGTCTGAGAATGCAAGTCTCAGCAGTGAAGGGAAGTCCTGTAAATCTGTATTCGGGCACCAAATGTTACTTAGTTCGTACTATGAACTCTTCTTAGAATATGTAGCTTTTAGAGATTTTTGGATAAGATCATTATTGCCTCTAACAAAAGTAGGGAACTTAAGAGATTCTACTTCATCGTTAGCATAATGCATTGACTATGTATTTTGCAGCAAGTTTTCGGATCTCTGTTCGATGTCTAAACCGGAGAATCCTCTGCCTACAATTGACCGATTTATGTCAATCTATGAAGAGGTTCTCAAATCAACAGAAGTTGTTGAATCAGTTTCCGTTAGTCACAGTTCAGGGAAGACTCGTGAAATTGTTCCAACAGAGCAAGCAATATCAAGTTCTCTCTGGGTAGAAGCTGCTCTAGCAACTGATCTTGAAGTAGTATCCCTTCTTACCACTCAAAATTTCGAAACCCCAACAAAACTGGAGAAAAGTTCATCCAAAAGAGAGTCTAAATTTGCTCCTCCAGCCAAGAAATCTGCTATAGTTTCTTCATCAGTAACCGGAACATCATGGAGAAGGGGTCAGGGGATGGATGAAACATTAGAGTTAGCTAAGAAACTGCAGTTGGAAATGCAAATGTGGTTTGTGAAGTTTGTTGAGGAATCCCTGAATGCAGGTTTCCGAGTATTCGAGAAACGCTCCCCTGCTGCCAATGCCAATGGAAGTCTCAACTGTGGTCCTATAGCAGCAATTCTTTCGCAGTTGAAGCGAGTTAATGATTGGTTGGACCGTGTAGTATCGAAAAGGGATGAGCAGCTGCTATCGGATAAGATAGAGCGCTTGAAAAGAAAGATCTACGGTTTTGTCATTCAGCATGTGGGAACAACAGTTGAATACTCCTCCACACCTACAAACTCATCTTGATTCCTAGGAGGATGATTTTCCCCCCTTTTGAGTACTTTTGTTTTTTAATTGAATTTATCATGTTGATAAATTGTAAGACAACAGTCCTTTATCTGTGGGAAATCTCGATTTCGGCTTCCTTGCATATTGAGAAGGACAGAGTTGCTTAATCTATTTGTTTGATAATTAAATTGTATATTCATCAGAATAATCTTTACAAATTTTGTTCTATTTGCCCTCTTTTCTGGTGGTCATTCTACTGGTAAAGTGAGCGAATTTGGTTAGGAGATCTATGTTTCCCTTCCCTTATGGTAAAAGGGGAAAAACATGATGATACCTAGTATTCCATATCTAAATGGCAACTTGCTTTGAGAATTTCATGAAAGGGTTAATAGCTATTTTGGTTACTAAACTATTTATACTTTGCATTTTTTTTGTCACTTGACTGTTTTTTTTGGGTTAAATATATCACCTTACTATTTATATTTGACTAAAACATAAACTGCCACCACTTTTCACGATGGGTTTCCGACTCAATTAGACATGTGTCGAGCATGTGACTGAAAATACTAAAAATAAGTTTAAAGTGATTTTACTTTTCTACCCATTCATTTATTTTTTCAGTAACATGCTTGACACATGTCTAAATGAGTCGGAAATCACCGTGAAAAATTGTGACAATTTATTTTTAGCCAAATATGAATACTAATGATATATTTAGCCAAAAGAATAGTTGAGTGACAAAAAATGCTAAGTATAAATAGTTTAGTGACCTAAACAACTATTAACTCTTTAATGAAATTATCTCCTCAAATCAAGTTTCCATTTAGATATGGAAAACTAGGGATCTTCATGTTTTTCCCCTACTACCCTAAGGGAAGGGAAACATAGACGTCCTAACCAAACTCACTCACTTTGCCAGAAGAATGATTCAATTTTTTTATGTGTTGATAGTGATACAAACCTATAGAGGTATGCCCGAGATTTTATCATTCTTTGAGAGTCGCTGGAGTATATAAAGAAGCGAAAGATGCTTGTATTTGAGAATAAATTAAACCATTTAAGAGTACAAGAGAAAAAAATTATATTTTCTCTCCTTACTTAGACTTTGTTTAGGGGTGTATTGAATTAAGATTTTAATAGATTTTTTTTTTAAATTTAAAAGTCTAGTGGTATTCAATTATGATTTTTAAGTGATCAATATAAATATGATGGTATTAAATTAGGATTTTAAAATCATCCATTCAAGTCTGACGGTATTCAATTAAGACTTTAAAAGATTAAAAAAAATAGGGTAGTATTAAAAAACTTAATGATTTTGAAGTATTTCATTAACTGGTGTATTTTGTGAGACTTTTCAGTAGATGATATAAATTTCAAACTCATAACAAAATCACACCCTTTCACGTTGGATTTGCTTTGTTGTGAACAAAAATGAAACGCCTTTGGCAAATTCTCTTGTTTTCTCCCATTTTGATAAAATTCTTGAGAATGGGTTATTATTACTCTGTTAACTCTAATGTAATTCCTGAGTTTATTATTTATTGGGGTTTTGAATTGAGGGGTTTCGTTGAATTATTGGGATTAATTAGTTGGGAAGTTTTTTTTTTTTTTTTTTTTAATTTGAAATTTGAAATGTCATTGGATTTATTTTGGTAATTAGGTTGGGGTTTTTGAATTTGAAATTTGAAGTGTCATTTAATTTGTTTATTACAATCTATTAAAATCATAAGTAAAAGCTTGTAATTAAAAATTCTACTGAAATCCATTACATTAAAATCACATGATTAAAATCTATTAAAATCTTAATTGAATACGCCCATTTAGTTTGAGACCATTTACTTTTATCAGGGAAGGGGACGGTAAAGTAAAGGATTATATATCTATCACTCTAATGCGTTTGATAGAGGGGAAAGAGAATTAAAATGAGAACTTCTTATTATTAATTATATAATTTTATTTACTAGATTGACTATTATACACCTATTTTATTAACGTGAAAGGAAAAGTTCAAATTTACTTTCACTATTTCAAATAACATAACTAACAAAAGTAAATGAACGGTTTACCTACTGATGGTTCCTTAAAAAAGAAAAAGAAAACGACCGTAACAGTTCAAAGCTTTCTTCGGAGTTCTTTGCTCAGGTTTAGGGTTTTGTCCAAATATCTTCACTCTCTTAAGAAAAAGATCAAACATTTTCTGTAATTTCATTGTTGGTGGCAGGCATGGAAGGTGAGGAGTTAACGGAGCAGGAAACCGCTCTCTATGATCGCCAAATTAGAGTTTGGGGCGTTGATGCTCAGAGAAGGTAATATTGTTCATTTTTTTTTTTTTTTTGCTTCATTTAATGGAGTATTCAATTTTGCTGTCTGAAATGAATTATTTTATTAATTTAATTGTTGCTCTTTGTTTTATTAGGTTGAGCAAATCTCATATACTTGTCTGTGGACTCAAAGGTTCTGCTGTTGAGGTAATTTCTGCTTCTATATTTTGTTTCATCTTAATTTTATGTATGTTAGGTTTTTATATTTTGGTTGAAATGGTTAAATTTTTGGATGTTTTTGATAAATTACTATATGTTTTGTGGATATTTCTCTTAGATTTCTTAAAACTGGGAATTTTTTTTTAATTGTTTGAGGATGAATGATGATTTTCCACTGCCAAATTGATTCGAAAAGTATGCATCTTAATTGCAGTTCTGCAAGAATATTGTTCTGGCAGGAGTGGGTAGTCTGACTTTAAATGATGATCGTCCTCCTACGGATGAGCTGCTTTCGGCAAATTTCTTAGTTCCTCCTCCTACTGAGAACAGCAGGGACCCTGAAAAATCTCTAGCTGAGCTTTGCTGCGATTCTTTGAAAGATTTCAATCCTATGGTTCGCGTGTCTGTTAAAAAAGGTGAAAACTTGGCTCTTTTTTCAATTAGCCATTTTACCTTATTAACCTCTTACCTGAGTGCTTCTTCCTTTCCATGATCTAGAAAATTTTGCCACATAACTGGATACTGCATTTTGTTTGTGTTTGGAGGGTACGAGATTCTCACTTTTCTTAAGCATACATGTGTGTCATAATAAATAGACATTGCAATGTTTAGTGTCACAGGTTTTTGGATTGCAATGTTTTACCATAGCATTTCACTTGATAGAATGTGTCAGAGTCATGCTAATCATCTTAAGTTGAGATGTAAGTTTTCGACTATGTTACTTGGACTCGGGTGTCGGGTATGTATTTAGGTGTCAAGTATTTAAATATTTAAAATAAAGGATACGGGGACACTTCCCAAATTCGGACACGGGTACGGTTTTCGATACATATTATACTTGATGCTTCGTTTTGAGGGGAAGGGGAGTGGCACCTTTTACTTCCTCTAGGGGAAGTAAATGTATTACCTTCATTTTATTTGTTATGAGTGGGAGGGAAGTAAATCACAAACACTTTAATTATTAACTTAAATTATTAGTTTTGTTAAATTGAATATTGTACCCTCTAAAAAAAGTTAACAGTAAGGAATTAGAAAAAAATAGCGGGAACTTTAATGTCTTCTAAATGGCAATACTTCTCAATCCTTCCAATTTTGGATGGGTTGATTTCTAATGTGGAGGGTGACCGGTCCCTTTCCCTTCCATATTCACTTCCCATACCCTACCCCACTAACCATACAAGAGTTTTTTTTGCTCAAATACCTCCTCATTCATTTCCCCTGTCCCTCCCCCCTCCTCTTTTCGCTCCTACCCAACGAAGGCTTAGTATCTTAGTTTTGCGTTTCAGGGTCGCTATAGGATATATCCTAGTAAAATGGTCAGCTTTGCTTATTTCCACTGAGATACTTATGTTATTCTTGCAGGTGACTTGTCTAGCTTTGGCGTTGATTTCTTTCATGAATTTGATGCAGTCGTAGTTAGTTGTTGCTCCCTGACAACAAAAGTAAAACTATCAACCTTCTAGTGTTAGTCTGAAATGTTCTTTTGTAACTTTTTTTTTTTGCTTTCTCTTCTTTCATTTCACGTTTACTTATCTTCTATTTTTCTTCATTCATGGCAGTCTTTCTAGTCTATATTACTTACATTTTCTTTTTGCTTCTTTACTGCAGAAATTAGTTAATGACAAGTGTCGCAAGTCACCAAAGCGTGTTGCGTTCTATACAGTTGATTGTAGGGATTCCTGTGGTGAAATTTTTGTTGACTTGCAAGACTACACGTATTCAAAGGTTGTAATGCTGAACTATAGATTATGTTATGTGTATCTTATTAACCACGTCGTCCAATGCCAATATGCCATATTTCTAGATTTGGTGTGCTTTTATCATTGACTTGTAATTTATTTTTGCTTTATTTGCATGAGAGTTACAGTGATTTGGATTTGAAGCTATTTTCATGAAAGGGAATCAACAGGAAGTTAGACTCGAGTCATTTCACTTTTTGAATTGTGGAAAAAATATGTATATGGCTGCTGAACTACTTTTCTCTTTTGATTGTCACTAACAGAAAAAAGTGGAAGAGATGGTTGAGTCTGAACTACAATATCCCAGTTTTGAGGTATGAATCGGTGAAATCTTATTAGAGCAGTTGCAACTGTTGTTTTGACATGTGCTTTGTTAGTATCTGGATATGAAAATAAACCTTCTTTTGATGTGACAAGGTGGTTGCATAATTGGTTAGAGTTACTACTTACTTGGCCGTGTGTTCTGGACTCGATCCCCATCTCCAATGTAGTATTATTATTATTACTATTATATTATTATTATTATTATTACTAGTACTTATTATTATATTTATTTATTTATTCATTTATTATTGAGAAAATCTTCCTTCAATACTATTACCGCCAAACTGAATTTACCATAGATGTTTATTTTGGTTTTAGTCAATGTTTTAATAGAAGGATACGGTGAAGGTGGGTTTTTAAAATTTTCCCTTAAGAGTAATACTATCTGCTAGTAGCTTCCAGTACTTTTATATAAGTGTGTAGATGACAGCAACAACTTATAGCCTGGATCTCAAAGAAAAACAAAGAACCATGCTCTTCATGTAGGTATGATCTATATGTGAGGGTCAAAGTACTTTGCTTGTTTTAATATGTATTTGCAAAGCCTTTTCACTTCTATTGTTTTATGCTTATTATAGTACTTGTCTTATTTCCTATCAATTGTTACTCTGAGGAATGAGACGAATTGGATAAATATCCAGGACCCTTCTGTAGTATATTACAGAACAGGGGGGTCCCTTTTTAAGACAGGACACTTAAAACCTTATCATACAGTACTTCAGTCAAGTTCTGAGGGGCAGAAAGACAGAGGCAACGCCTCTACTCTTCCCAAAAATAAGTTCCTGGAGCAGTTTAGCAATACTGCGTTTGACTTGACGATTGAAGCACGAAGACCGAGTTTAGGCACAAAGTCCAACTTATGCGTCATGAGAATCTTTGGCTGTCTTCAACACATTCAAAATGGAAAGAGAGTTTACTAGTTCAAGAATTAGATGTTCACTAGATACACTTTTGGGAAAAAAAGAATTGGAACTAAAAGGTATATACTGCCAAGGACAATAAGGATGACTGGATGAGGAAGGAGAGAAGTCTTTGGTAGGAAACAAAGTCTTGAGAGATGAATAAGAGAGTTAAACCCAGAATTTATGTTCTCACGGAGTACAGATATTCTAAGTCTTCAGAAAGATATTTAAAAGTTGGAAGTGATTAAGGTACGTAAAAACCAAGTCAAAGGAAGAATGTGATAGGAATCTTTGGAGGAAAATTAAAGGGTGAAATATATTGGTTTGAAAAATTTGAGTATGTATGACTTTCTTCATCAAGGTGAGGGTGTTAGAAGATGCAACCTAAAGTAAGAATGAAGCTAGAGGAAGTGCTGGGGCTGAGGGAGGAAGGCTAAATAATGAACTTTTGAAAATTTTCTAGTTATGGAGTTGAAGCAATGCTCTCTCCTTTTGCTCCAGAGGAATGTTTCAAATCTTTTAAGATTATGAGGAAGAATGAAGAGGACGTGTTGAGGGCTGAGGGAGGAAGGCTAAATAGTGAACTTTTGAAAATTTTCTAGTTATGCTGTTGAAGGTAGGCTCTTTCCTTTCGATCCAGAGAAATATTTCAAATCTTTTAAGATTATGAGGAAACTAGAGGACATGAGTTATACTAACTGATGAAGCATAAAATCATCAGTATTTGAGGATTGTTATGTTTACTTGTAATGTAGAATCATAGGGTCATTTAGTTTCCTTATTCGCTACTTTATATTGAATGAGAAGAATCTTAACTACGTCAATATTGCAGGATTAAATGCTATATACTTGTCCTTTCCAGCCGTTTTTGAAAGACAATAATATACATTTGACATTTAACCTTTTGTTTTTTGTTTATTCTGAGGTTTGTAAGGTTAGCTAAATTAGCCCCTAAAATAAGGTTTCTTTTGGTTTTTCTCTAAGAAAAATATTGCTTCGACCGCAATGGCCCTCGTCTTCTTCACATGCTTCGACCTCATTGTTGCTTGATCATTGTTGTTGAAATAGACGGACACTACATTTCAAGCTTATGTTTTGATGATTTCAGGAAGCTATTGCTATTCCATGGAGAACTCTTCCCAGGAAAATTTCAAAGTTATACTTTGCAATGAGAGGTATTTCAGTTTTTGTAACAGTTTCTGTTTCCAAACAATCTTAAGTCTTAAATGAGAGAAAAGAAAGAACAAAAATCTGATGAGCTTATGCCTTTACAAGTCCAAATCTACCTATCTACTGTGTTCTTTGGAGCCTGGGATTGTGTATTTTATTTTACTGTATTTCACATTTGAACTACTCTTTGCAGTGATAGAGAGGTTTGAGGAGCATGAAGTTCGGAAACCTGGAGATACTTCAATTGCAGACCTTCCTACTGTTCTCAGCTTGAGAAAGGAAATCTGTGACGCACATGTATGAATAAATTTATTTGTTAAGCTTTTGTGCACCGCAATTATCAATATCTATACTGAGGTTGAAGCTGTTGCGAAATTGCAGTCATTTAGCGAATCTCAGATCCCCGATGCGCTCCTAGAGAGGTTGTTGGCCGGTATAAGAGAATTTCCTCCAGTTTGTGCCATCATTGGGGGAATCCTTGGACAGGTGATCATCTATCCTTTATAAAGCTACTATATTCTAGAATCTACTCCTTCCGTCTCACAATATAATGCCTTTTGGCCCTTTTATCTCTTCCAAAAAATTTGGCCTTTTAGAAAGCTTGAAGATTACTTTTCTAAACTTACCCTTACTCTCATATATAATTTTATCATTCTCTTTTATGTAGGTAGAATTAGTTAAGGGTATGATACTGAAAATACTCATGAATTTTCTCTTCCTTGATCTTAGCGAAAGTAGTTGAAAAAGGCCTCTTATATTGCGAAACGGAAGGAGCATATCTCTAAGATCTATAACATTAAATTGCGTCTTTGTAGGAAGTTATTAAAGCAATATCAGGTAAAGGGGACCCCATCAAGAACTTCTTTTTCTTTGATGCCATGGATGGCAAAGGTGTTATAGAGGACATATCAAAGACAAATGCATAAGGCTGTTCATTGCTCGAAAGATTCTCGCCTTTCGCTTAAGAGATGAATTTCTTCTTTTGAAAGAGGTAAGTAGTCAGGTTGGCATTGATCCCCGGTTGTGGAATGCCGGTCAGTTATAGTTGCTAACCAGTATCTAGCTCCGTATTTGTGACTACAATGATAGTTTTAATGTTGTTTAGCCATTAATTAGCATGCATCACAAGTCTGATTTATTACAGAATACTATGAAATAGTACTTTTGCAGTTGGTCTGGCAGTACCAGGGGATGTTGTTCTCGACCTGATTATACGATTATACTCTTACCCTGATCTAATTTAAACTTATGATTACCTATTTCTAGAAAGAGAAATTTTTTTTTGCTACTTATGGCATGTTTTATTCTTGTATTTCTCAAATCTTCCACTTAAAAATGTCAAAGGGGGAAGATACTCTATATCAACCCACCGATCGATCATTCATATTCTATCGGAAATAGTACAATTTCAACCTACTTTTCACAAAAAAAAATGTTGGTATTAAATTGTTAAACAAAATAACTATAAAAACTAAAATTAAATTAACTAAAAAAATCTTTAAGTCCATCCCCCACTTCTCCATCTTCATTCCAGCGTACAAAATGTACCTAACAAAGATGGACAAGCATGAATCATGCATCAGTAGTACTATCTCCAATCATTAATATAAGACTTTTATTAAATATTGTAAAAATTAAGGAAGTAAAAATTAATATATTTTTTTAAATCAAAATATCAATATTACTCTCTTAAATAAAATTAGTGGTATACAAATTATATTCAAGAGAATAATATTTGTATTTTAACTAAAAAAGTATATTGTTTGTTGCAAAACAAAGGTCTTTTTACAATATTCAGCCCAAAAAAAAAAAAAAAAAGGCCCTACATTAGTTTGGTCAAAATGTATAGTTCATATGCAACTCTCTATTAATCCTTTGTTAGTTGAAGTATTAATTAAGGTATTTTAGCCATTCTGATTAGTATATTAATTTGTGTAAAAATTTATAAAAGTACTTATATTTTGAATCGAGGGAGTAGGAAGGAAGGGAGTGAGTACCATTTAAACCAGAAATCCCAAAATTTCCAAAATTCCTGAATTGTTAGAATCAATAGGTAATCAAAGGTGTTCAATCCAAGTGGGGCAGGCGCCTGCCCACGATCTAGAAGTCGTGGGTTCGATACCCTTCGCCTGCGTGCGTCAAACTTTAATCTCTCTAGGGCTATCTTCTCCTCGTCTGAGATAGTTCTATCTCCTCTATATTTTTTTTTTTGGTTTATTCTATCTCCTATCTATCTCCTCTATATGGAGCAACCATTCGGGCTTAAAAAAAAAAGTACAAATAGGTAAAATCCTCGAGAAGAGAAGTGTTGGGTGTGCTTGGATAAGGTTTGGCTTGAGACTGGTTTGGTTTGGTCTCACTTTTGGAGGGAAATGCCCAAAATTTGACCACTTAAAATAGGCGGGAAACATTCAAATTCAATTTTTTTCTTCAAATAATCGTCAAAATCCAAATTTTGGCCTTTTGAACATCTCCCGACAATTTTAAAGAAAAAAATTTGGAATTGAACGATTATTTGAAGAAAAAAATTTGAATTTGAATGTTTTCCGCCTATTTTAAGTGGTCAAATTTTGGGCATTTCCCTCCAAAAGTGAAACCAAACCAAATCAATCTCAAGCCAAACCTTGTCCAAGCACACCCGTTATATGTCTCCTACCCTGTGGATCTCTCGCCTTCTTCTTCCCAATTTAAGCCCTAGAAATCCTACAACTCAGACCCACCTTAATATTTTCCATAAATTCATATCCTTTTCCCCCTTTCCCTTTTCTATATATTCAAACACGTTTCTCTCTCTCTCTCTCTCTAATCGCCCAATTTACGGTGGAGAATTTCTTATCATAATCTCCTTCGATTTTGTTTCCTGAGAAGAAGTATTTCCTATTTTATTAGGAAAGTCAGACACCCCTTCGTTTCAATCCGATCAATTTCCCCCCTTTTTTTGTTCGATTTTTGTTTCATCTCAATTTCCTGAGGAAATCGAAATTGGGACTGTTTTTAATTTTATCCATTTGTTTTCTTGAATTTCTAAACCCTTATTAAGTGAAATTGAGCCTGTTTTTTTTTGGGCATCTAATCTAATCATCGTGGATCCTTATCGGGATCTGTAGATTGTAGAATTCCTTGTGTTAAAGTTGGTATCTTTGTGTGTATATATATATATCTATACATTTTTATACAGGGATTAAAAGGGACGTTTATAAATTTGAAAACTTTGAAATAATCGAGTTTTAGTTCTAACCGAATTTCTTGTGGGGAAAATGGTGGGAGGTGGAAATAGAAAGGATGACTTGGTGATTAGCAACAACAATGTTTTTGCTGCTTTGGGAAGCCTTAAGAAGAAGAAGAAATCTTCTGATAAGGATTCCAAGAGCAAGAGTTCATCTTCTTCTTCTTCCAAAAAGGCTGAAAATAAGGAACCTGAACCTCAAGTTTTCTGGGCTCCTGCTCCATTGACTGTGAAATCATGGGCTGATGTTGATGATGAAGATGATGACGATTATTATGCGACCACTGCCCCACCCCCGTCTGTTTGGAGCGATGCTCCTGTGGCTTCGGAACAACTGTCAAAGCCTAAAGAAACCACCATCCCTCTAGAGGTGTGAATGTGAAATTATTATTATTTTCTTAATACTGCTCCTGTTAGCATTTTCATCATATGCATTATGTTTACTTCTGGATTCCATATGAATTCTCTCTATGTTAGTTTATGGCTTTTATTTTTACTATGAGTCTATATAATGTATACATATACTCTAATGTGCACAGCACTGGCAGTTATGCTCAGAAACATTATACTTTGATAGAGGAAATTAGGAAGAAGTTCCGAATAACCTTAATTGGAAGCAAGAAAGAAAGGAACCAGCTTGATGTTGAAATTGAGAAACATACTGTTTTATGTATGTGAAGTATGATTGCTGCCTGCTATGGAGAACATCCAGTGCTAGCATATGCTGAGAACTTGTATGTTCAATTGACGTTTTTCTGCTGGGGCAACGCTTGTATCATCGTGTTTCTGGTCTCTTTCGTAGTATTCAAGTAGCTATATTAATAGAAGAATAGTCATTGACAAACATATACATTCTATAGCGTGAAAACGGTTTGGATGTAAGCTCTAAGAAAGTGCATGAGCATCATTTTCCAAGAATCCTCGGTGAATTATCTTTGCCTACCATGTCTGTTTTGCTAAATAAATTGCATTGTGCTCAGCCATTTTCGTTATGTGCAGATTTACCATTTTGTCATTAAGTGATTGTCTGTTAAGGGGTTACATATAAATAAAACAGATGGGTGAAGTGCTTTACGAGCAATTTAAGCAGTCAATTTAGCTTCACTTTTGGATTATTCTAAATGTGGTTGTCAGAGTCTTATGAAACAGGACCATTCTGTTAACACAATGGGTGAAGTGCTTTACACGCAATCTAAGCAATCAATTTGTCTAGCTAAGATTTGAAGATGTTTTCTTTTGTCTGTTCTTTATGAACATCACGCCTTTAGTTAATGACGTGTCTTGATGAATCGAGGTAACCTTAGCATGTGTTTTGATTTTGCATTCTTTTTATGTGATGCCATCCACTGAGTGTTACAACTACACTCTACGTTTCAAAATACTTGTCAAAATTTTCTACTTTTTCTAGCTTTGAAATACTTCTCGCAAATCCATATCATATATTTTTTTTATTCCTACTTTATCCTTAATTATTTTCTTTACATTTTAGTGTTTAGAATTAGAATAAATGTACTCCGGTTTACAATATTAATGAAAAGGATTTTTAAGGTCACATTTTAAATATGTTCCCCTTTTCAAGACAATTAAATACTTCAAACTGACCCTTTCAAAGCTAACTCTTTCATTTGTTTCTTTTTCTTTGTAGAAAAAATAAAACTATCTAACTTCTAAGATGAGGCTATACTCGGTCATTTTGACTTGTTTTTCTATGAAACCCTTAATTCGTGTACCTTGTCTTTTGATTGACAAGGTTTTTTTCAAAAGGTGGGGCTACTAATTTTATGAAAGCATCAACTTGAAAATTATTTGCCACATTAAACGTGTTCTCAGTGTAGGAGATTTCGGGCTTACCACATGATTAGATGCACCATCTCATTTGGACTTGAGGATTTTCCTTGTGAATTTGATTTCTTGTTTTAGACGCAAGAGATACACACACCACAACTTTACGAGAAATTCGTCTTTCTGGGTTTGCTTGTATGCAGTTTTTCCAGAATTGTTAAGTTGGCTTTCTTTTTTATTCTTGTAGCTTGATTTATTCTTTGCATGTATTTAGTTGCTGTATGTTCTGCTTTTGTTCTGTTTTCTTTTCTTACTATTAGAAGGAAAAAAATGTACTTTAATGGCATGTGTAAATCTAGATAATTAGGTTCCTTCTGATAGTATTGAGTCACTGAACTTTATGCATGGGAAGCAATTGTGGGGTGTGTTTTTAGAGATATGGCTATACTTGATTGAGTAGCTTGTCTGTTTTATATCGTACAACTCTGTAAACTACGAGTATCAAACTTGTGATAATGGTTTCATCTGATTTGAGATATCCTGAAGTAGATGATGATGATAATTGTTAGATATCTGAGTTTGAGGAAATTTGCAGTCCTCTTGGCTGGACGATGAAATGCAGGCATCTGGCACTTTCTTTTTTCGATTCGTTTTTTAACCAAGGAATGCGAGGACTCTAGTGGTTTTCTTCATTTACTTGTGGTGCTACTGAAATGAAAGTTGTTATTATGGAGCTTCTTTATTCTTTTACTTTTGTTGCTATGTTTGCTTCTCAATTTGATTGACCTCTTGAATTTTGAGTTTCAAACCCTCTTATTTTTGCTATTCCTTTCACCATTTCTTTCAATTGGAATACTGATCATTTGTATCGGATAAATAACCATAACTTGAAACGTTAGCTTCTTTCATCTTGTAGCTCTAAATATTTTGTACTCGATACTTTGATGAAGTTTCTGACTTCTGTTTGATGAATTTCTATCTGTTTTCTTGGCTATCATGTTTCCTTTAATAAAGACTATTAGATTGAATATTTTGCTTCCTTAGCTTTTGAGCTCCCTCAAAAAGATGGATTAATAAAAGAGATTAACCTGGTGACTTTGAATATCAGGAAAGCGAGAGTGAAGAAGAAGGTCTGGACGAAGTGGATGACGATAATGAGGAAGAACATGAACATGAACCTGAAGTGCCAGCAGAGAAGGAGCCTGTAATTAAAAAGCCTGCAGAAGTTGTTGCACCTAAGGAGGCAGAAAGGCAGCTGTCAAAGAAAGAACTGAAGAAAAAGGAGCTTGCAGAGCTTGAAGAGATGCTTGCTCAATTTGGATTTAACAAGCCCGATGGTGATGATGCATCTCAAGGTGATTCTTTATATTCCCTTTTTATTTTTAACACAAGGAAAGCCAAAGGCGTATCTCGTTTTGGTTATTCTATAGGATAGCTTTCTACAGACGGATGATTGCGTCTTGAGTACTCGGGCGTGGTAGTTAAGTTAACTTTTCTCTTATTTCAGACCAGCATGATAAGAAGGTTGAGAATCCCGACGAGGAGGCGACTAAAAAGGTGAACGCGGCTCCAGGGGAGAGCAAAAGCGCAAAAAAGAAGAAGAAGGATAAAACATCAAAAGAGACTAAAGAGCAACAGGATAACCACCCAAGTGAGACAGAGGTCAGAAATGGAACTGATGAGAATGTGGCAACTGAGAAGGCAGAAAATGGGCCGTCTGTTGATGTGAAGGAGAAGATCAAGAAAGTTGCATCCATGAAGAAGAAAAAATCGAGCAAGGAGATGGATGCTGCTGCCAAAGCCGCAGCTAACGAGGCTGCTGCAAGGAGTGCAAGGCTTGCTGCAGCAAAGAAGAAAGAGAAGAACCATTACAACCAGCAGCCTCTGCGGTAAATCCTTTTTGAAATTTTGAGTGATAGCCTGTATTTTCTCGTTCATTTGTTGAATGCTCAATAAAACATCTGAATTAGTTACATTGAGAGGACTCTTGACATTCTAAATCGTCGTTCAACTGGGGGGAAAAAAGGAAAAAAAAAGGAATATTGGATCTAGAAAATAGGTTGGTAGATTCTGATGTCTGCTTGGTCTCTTGGTCCATGCTTTTGTTGGCTAAGTTGTTTGTTTAAATGTGGGTATGGATCTTTACAATTCCTGAACCTTTGTTCATTGATATAATATATGCAGTTAGGTGATGGTTGTTTGTAGTGGATTCAGATCAATATTCTAAAAATACCATATGATTGATTATTAAGAGAAATGACTTTAATGGGATTTCTTTATCTTTTTTATTTTTGAGTGATTCGTAATTTTGGTCCTTCGACTATTAATTTCCTCGTTAGGCTGTCCCTAATATTTTTTCTCCCAAAAAAAAATATAATAATTATTATTATGGTCTCAAATCTATATATGATCATGATGTAGAAAATTCGAGATTTTGGTGTGATTTCCTGATCAGAATTGGACTTAACATGATAAGATATATTCATACAAGAATTCTCTTACACCAACATTAACTTGTACTTGCAAGTTACAAAAGGACTCCAAATCATCTTCGGACAGGAATTTTTTTTTTTTTTTGCTGAACAAGGAATCTTATTCACTGTGAACAAAGATTGGACTTCAAATCTTTCCATATAAAATGCATCAAACAAACAATTCATCCTTTACCGTTACATGATTTCTATTCAATCCTTTCTCTCCAATTTGAACAATGGCAACCTCTAGCAGAGTTTCCATCATGTCCGTTCTTGCCCTTGCGCCCTTCTTTTTGCTTTTCCATCCACCGCTACCACTTGCTTCAGACAGATACGGTTGTTTGAGAGATTTAAACAGTTTTGCTAAGTACTATCACAATCAACTGTTGCAAGATGCGATAGGGGAATTGCAGACGGAGAATACCGATGTTAAGATAGTCTATTACAGTGGGTTTTTTGAACATCTTCTTCGCGTTCCTTATAGACACGGATTTGAGATGCAAAAAGCTTGTTGTGGAACCGGTGGTGATTACAACTTCAATGCGACGAGAATGTGTGGAAATCCAGACGTTCCTGTTTGTTCGCATCCTGCAAGATATTTAAGTTGGGATGGAATTCATTTGACAGGAGAGGGTTACAACATAATGTCAAGGTGGTTGATCAGGAGCTTCATGCGTCTATTTGGCTGCTTCACTCATTAGTTATATAACAATATGTTTAAGGATTAGGTTACAGTTTCTTTGTAGTTTAGGAGGAACTGAATAGAACAGCCACAGCGACTGACGTGAGGCAACCATTATCAAACGTGCCTTTAACCCTACGCATAAGCATACGCTTGCTTACAGCGACTGACGTGAGGCAACCATTTCCCGTCAACCATTATCAAACGTGCCTTTAAACCCCACGCATAGGCATACACTCGCTTAAGAACAATCGAAGACATTTGTCGCCAATGTGGAATTAACCACAGAGGAAGCAAATGTTCTATGGAAAAGGGAGTGTACTAATTCAAACAGTAGAAGAAGAGACAACCCATCCGTGGCCGCCTTCAAATCTATTGTGTGAACAGTTCAGCACAGTGCGGGCATAAAAAAACAGTTCTCACAGGAACCGAACTGGTTTAGCAGTGCTGAATTGGGGGCGAAACTCTCTCCAGTCCTCCAAAGTCCACAATCTCTATAGCAAGTCTAAGAAGTAGTAGTATTATCAAGGAGTTGGGAGCTTGGAAGTTCAGATTCAAATTCCACTTGCCGAAGTATGAAAAATCACAAAAACTAACTATTTATAGTGAAGTCCCAATAGAGAGATTCTATAGAAAGAACCAGAAGCCGCCTTTACAATGTAAATCACAAGATAATCTTTACCTTCAACTTTCTTTTGGATGGTTACATTAGCTGGACTCCTCAATCAGAAACAGCAGAGAGAAATAACAGTGAGAATGTATACTGTACAGTGTTCTATACAAATGAGATTTGAACTACCTCGCCTCATCATATCTAATATACATTTGGTCTCTTTCTTCTTCTACTGAAACCGTTTTCCATCAATCTTACGAGCACTGGTTCTCACACCAAAAAAAACCCTGCAAATTTAATTACTCGTGGAAGAAACTTATGAACTGTAATCATGATTCCCATTTGAATCGGCTGGAGCAGCCACAGGAGCTTTTACTTGACTAGATTGTGATGGAGGGGCTGTAAGTGCATAGGTAAGCCTTGATGAGGAACTTTCAATCAAACCAGCAACTCCAGCAGCCGCAGATTGTGCATTTGAAGGGAGGAATAGATCATGTCTTTGATCCTTGTAAGCAGCCCAAACCTACCAAAAGAAAGTCGACCATACATGACAATAAGCAAAAGGCAGAGATTGAACCTAAATACATAAAACACTACTAGATGCGACAGTAATAGTTATCTTTTTTATTTGTTCTTCTTCTTGGGGTGGGGTGGAAGGCACAGCTACAGTGGTAGTCCAACATTATATTGAGAATAAACAGCTAACTTAACACATCCACTAGAAACACCTATGTAATGTGATGACAATTTTCTATTACAAAAGCATGAATTCTATAAGGAGACTTAATGGGGATAAGTTTAATTCCTTAGGTTATAATAAGCAAAAAGCCCATTCTCTCTCTCTCTCTCTCTCTCTCTCTCTCTCTTCATTATCTATGCTAAAATATCTAGAAGACCTTATATTATGAAACGGAGGGAGTATTCTGTTTCATGCAATTGCCTGTAAAAATATTAAAATTGAAGAATCTGGCAGCAAGCATCCTAGGCAGCAAAGAAATATGTGATTGTATAATTCGACTCCTCCAAATCATAGTCTTCATTCTGTCACCGAGAAAGTACCAATAACTGTTCGCTTCAATAATTAATAATCCAGATAAAACTACTTTGTTCAACAACAACTTAAGCTATTGTTCGAGCACCAAACACAGTTTAAGTGAATGGTCCAATGCTAAAGAGTTCGGGTAAATAGTCCTCCTACACAATTATACCTTCAAATGCTAATCAACCAAATTCAAAAAACCTTTTTTGATGTAATGTTTCTGAACTATGCCATTACCATTCTTTGTTGATCACATAAAGGAAAAACATAAAAGCTTCAAGTACATCGCCAAACGTTTAAGTCCATAAGAAAAGAGCACAAGTATCAGAGTATCATATCTAGTATAAACCCATGAAACATCAAGACAAAGGAAGTAAGAGTTTTGACTTACATCAGAGGCATTTAGTATTTCTCGCACTTTAATACAGTGTGCCCCTTCTGCTGCAAAGGCATGCAGAACCTACAAAACCACCCAACATTAAGTAAAGGTGCATAAACCATCAAAAGAAATTAAAAAAAAAAACTCTTTATCAGATACAGAAATGAAGCAATTCAAAAACCACCAGAGTCGGTGCAATCTGAAAGCTTTCCTAGTGAAGAGAATAATTATTCCAGCCCACCAAAAGGGAACTATAACAATTTTTTACCAATTCATATATGTGAAGTATCTACTCATCCATGCAAGCTATTACAGGGGAATACGATCTCCTTCGGAGTTTAGACATAATGGCTACATTGTCTGCTACTTGATTCTCATAGAAGAACAGTCTCGGAAAAACACTTTGATGTAGGAAAAAATGATTTCACGGCTTAAATCTTTAAGTCAGAAATGTAATCTATTCATTTGAATACTGAAAGATCATCTTTCAATACAGTAATCACGTGAAAGCTCTTTAATGTAGGCAAGAATTGTATTCAAGGTTCAAAACTATTAGTGAGAGAAGAAATTTGTTTTACTTGAACACTAAAATATCATCAAACATTCTAAAGCATGCATCATAAAAAAAAATTCTAAAAGGGGAAAAAAGAAAGAAAAAAAATAGAATATGTAATACAGGTCATGCAACTGAAAAACAAAAAAAATACTGTGAAAGTTTTATATAGATTCTGCATTAGTTCATGAAACATTCTAACCTCAATGGCAAGGACCCGACCAATGGATGCTTCTGATTCATTCCACTTCATCTGGGAGCAAAGTCCAATTCTCCCCCCAGCCCTCCAATCAAGAAGACCAAGCAGAACGTCAACAAGACCAACCCTGCAATTTCCAAAAGTAGACAATGAAATCTAACAGAAAAATAGAAACAAGACAAGACCATTACAAAGTTCATTGCGACCTGGATGGTTATTCTTAAAGCACGACGAAATGTAACCAAGCAAGATAAACACTCAAAAGCCTAAAGCATGGTAAAGAAAAGTAAATGTTACCCAGGCTGAATGGTAAAATTTATTTACTTGCTCGAGATATTTGGATTCATTGTTTTATATAAAAGAAAAAATGATTGCCTTGCAGGAAAATTTGCTTGTTAGTTTGAACAGACGGGAGGTGTCTCTCTGTGTGTGTGTGTTGGGGGGGGGGGGGATTGATTATTGAAAAGTGAAAACAAAATTATAAGCATACTTTCCAAGGAAATATGGCCAGCTCTGGCACAATTGAGGGTCTCAAAACTTTGTGGTACAAGTCTTCCATGAGAAATACTCTCTTCCTCTACTAACAGTTTAGTCTTGATTACATAAAGAAATCAATCTTAATACACCATATGCAAGAAGGATAAGCTTGACGAAGCAAACACATCAACCACAAAAAGACACCACATGCCTATTTGGTGTACCTATACAGATATCCTAAGAAGACAAAGTAGAGAGATTAGATATTGACACTTACTTGAGTCCTTGTGCAACCAGGGAATCCCTTGCTCGGTTCCCAGCAGCCACAACACGCTTTAGTGTTTCAAGAGCCAATATGCTTCCACCTTGCCAACCAATAGCTTTCATCAAAAGTGGAACAACCTGGAGGCAGGACCAACAAGTGTAACGAACTTGAAAATTAGTAACCTAGATGCTTAGCCTTTCAAATTTTGGAGCAAGAGAGTATCATTTCCAATGGTAGAAACAACAAAAACCAGCAAGTCTCTGACTCTCCGGTTAAGATTCGATATGAGAAGAAACATACTTGTGGTGTTCCCACACTGGTGGCTGCCATAGCTTCTGCACAAATCGTACTAGCTGCAAGTTGATGTAAAACGCGTAGACAACTCAGACGAACACGTTCTCGGGGTGTTGGTGAAGTCGGTTGCATTGACTCGTCCGTTTCACCGGGGTAGTTTCCATTTCTAATATCGTCAGAAGCCATTGCTTCCCTTCTTCCTTCATAGGCCACTGCGGACACAAGTTTGGGCACGTATCCAAGGTATCCAACATGATCTGCCAGAGAAGGGTGTACCCGCAATAAAGAAACCAATGCCGCAGAGAGGAGCAAGGGGAGTTCAGGATCAACAGCACGGGTCATCATAATGTGATGCAGCAATGGATGAGAGGTACTGATCCAACAGTCCTTCCAGGAATCTTTTTGGATTTCTAAGAGGAAATTTCGGATCCTTCAAGAACAACCTGACATATATACCTCCAACCTACAGGACAATAAATTTACTCACATCAGTAGGCAATCTTTATTGAACAAATTTGTACACAGCTCACAGATGGATGTACCTGAGGCTCGTCTCTCATATCCTGTTGACCAGAAGCTTGCTCAGGAACGTCCCAATCAACAACACGTCCTTTCATCTGTTCACGGTATAGGTTTGATGCCATTGTTGCAATTTGAGCAGACAAAGAAGCAGCCATTGCTGGAGTCCATACAAGTTCTGGGGTTTCTGTTGTTTGATCAAGAGCACAAACAACAGCTTCACCAGGTCCATCCCTAATAATGGACACCAGTCCATCTGGAAAAAATCTTGCCAGTGTTATGGCCACTCTGGGCCCATGCATTGGCTGCATGACGAGCTTCCCCAATAACGAAGCAGCAGCAGCTCTTTGCTGCAGGGTAATTTCTTCTGCCCAAAGTAATTTCAATTCCATAAGCCATGTTTCTTTGTTTTTTTTTTCCCATGGAGGAACAGGGAAAAAAATCAAAAAATATTTTACCTTGTAGAGGCAAGAGAAGTTCAAGAATGTAGACCACTCCACCATGCTTTGCAGCAGCCCAGGCAAGCTCAGGGTGTGCTTGCCAAAGCATAAAGAACATGAAGGGCCCCTTCACGACAACTAGGGGATGAGTGAAGCATTTGTAATAGAAGGAGAAGACTGGAACCATCAGCAACAATTGCTTCCAAGCAGGGAGCATATGTTGTCAAACGTGAGAGAACACTTAAACAGAGTTGAGGAATGTTGCTAGCAGATGCAACAGGCACAGAAAAGCACTCAAAAAGAGGCAACAACTTTTCTTTGGTAGGGAAAACAGAAGCTAAATTTGGATTGCTTGTAAGCAAGTGCTGCAAAACAAAACATTAACAAACAAAAGGAATATTTTTTTTATCACCGAATGAACCCATTATCCATCCCAGGGCACAAAGAAACAACCTGGGGAAGGAAAAAACCACATAAATAAAGCCGATTATTACCTCAAGAGAAGTTAGACCAAATTGCAGATTTTTGACCAATTGAACTTCCTCTTTGTCAATGACTTCTCCATCAGATGTGGGATTCTCATCTGACGAACCATTTAATGTATCAGTCTGAAGCTCTGATGTCTCATGGGATGAGCCACTCACTTCAGCTTCCGGAACACCGTTCCATTGTTTGTGAAGTAAAAATGAGATGAAGTCAACAAGAGCAACACAAAAGACCTCAGGTTCACTGATCTCAAAGTCTGGTTGATCATTGTAAACTCTTAAATATACATTGCCAACAAAGAGTTCTTTCGATAATGCTTCAAATACAAAGGAATGGGAATCTTTCACATCATATGAACCATCAGGTCCCTGGCTAGCTCGCTGCTGGTCTACAAATTTTTGTAATTCTGCACGTGTTGAGGAGTTCCAAATAATCTGCAGCAAGAAGCAATTGTTACTTGAGAATCTATCAGATGACAATATCTCAAATTCAAACAGATACCAGGACCCCAAAACCTAGAAAATACATGATTGAGCACTTGCAAAATATTAATTCCACAGAGAGCATTATTTCCAGTATCATTTCAGTGAAATGTTGAGTGATGCAACCAGCACAAAGTATGGCCAAACAGTAAAAAATAAAAAATAAAAGATAAAAAGCTTCACGCGCATGCTAAGAACATAATCAAGAAGAATGACCAAATGAGCAGCACCCCCAAGCTCATGGAAAAAGCCTAACCCAGGCAATTTGCTTTCTCTAAAAGTATTTAAATTCAACCTACAGGAATATACCCAACAAAGAAACTGTAGTAATAGCAGGATGGAAAGATACACAGAAAGCATGAGAGTTTTCTTACTTTTCATTTTGCCAAGTGTTTAAAGAATCCGACATAACAAACAAGAAAACGATGTCTGACAATGTCTTTCCAAAATATGTAAATAACTAAAACACTGGAAGACCAACAAGGAAACGGCCCAATGTATAATTAATATCCTCCTCAACTGAAATCTGTAGCAGAAAAATGAAAAATTTACATGCACTATAAAGTCGAGCAGAGGATTGTAGTCGAGCAGAGGATTGTCTGTTGCTCAGACAGAATAAAATAATTCAATTTAGACGGGCCCTGCATCATTACCTCTGGAGTCTCCAAGTTTGAGTTAAGTTTTGCCAATAGGTCTTTTGGTAATTCATCTTTCAGTAAACTTGCTAGTTTAGGTGTTAGCAAGGCTTTGAGGGCATCAGATGCAGCATGATTATATGGTGTCTTGTCCTCAACAGTGAAGATACCACTGAGCCTTGACAACGCATGACATGCTCTCCTAGCATGAGTATTTTTTGCAATTTGAACACTTGCTCCAACACCGTGTGTCACTGACTTGTCTGATTCCTCAGCGGTTGAATCATACTGAAGCAGCAGAGGCAATAGATACCTAAAACAAACATAAATAACTATTATAAACATGATGAGATTAAGAAAACACCAATTTATCAACAAATACCACAGAAAAACCACGGAAACCATAAAACAAACATAAAAGGAAGTAATAAAGGGTGTATAGCTTTGTTAGATTTGGATGAGAGTATAGTCTTGGATACAAAAAAATGGACAGAATGTATGCATATTGACAACCACAAGTAATCCCTTCTTTTGTTCATGTAGCCGACCCCAATTACTTGGGACCAAGACTTTGGTGGTGGTTTCAGCTGTGTTGACTTTTAATGAAGTTACCATCTTACCCTTATTAATTAAGATTTAAGAAAAATAGAAGAGTGATTATGCGTGGGAGTTGATTTCCCTTGAATCAAGAGTTAAGGAGGTTATTGGAGGGGCCGTCTGTTAGCGGAACTTAATTCCCCTAATTAAGGGAGTTGAGGAGGTTAGTGGTGGAACCATGTATTAGTGGAGCTTAATTCCTTTAAATTAAGCCTTAAAACAAGGGGGTCAGTAAGAAGTTTAGACCCAAAAAAGAAGAAAAAAATACTATTTTGGAACACTGGACATTCAATGCAGACATCCAAAAAAGGAAATGTGGACATTCAATTCCTGTTACCTTAAAGAAGTAATAAAATGTCAATCTTGGGTCATAGTAGCTTAACGAATTGCATCAAGTTCTGATGAGTCACAACAGTTTCATTTGCTGTTATCAGTCAATCGGGGGAATGGAGAAGGGCATTTAAAAAATTACACATACAAAGTGCATGGACCAGGAGGGGTGGAGACGAGAAGAAACATAATAGCAGAACATGCTTTCACGAAAGTTGGTGAATGACGCGAGAAAAAAGGAAAGGAAAGAAGGATTCGATTCTACAGCTTGGACAAGAGAAATATGTAATCTACTTTACTTCCAATCAGTTCATAATACAATATAGTATAAAGAATCTGGCTTACCATAGGACACCAGCCTTCAGTAAGGCATCCTGTAGTTCAGACGAAACAGAAAGATGAGCGACAGTCTGAAGAGCAGCATCAACGGCCGGTGGAACAAGCTCAAGTTCCGTGCAATGCACGATATCCTCAATTAGGCCAGAAAATTCAAGCATCTCAACTCTGGCACTCTCAAACTGACTCAGAATTGAGAAAGTACGCATGACATTTGTAACAATAATGGTGGATGGCTCATTTGCCGGAGTGGTTGGTTGAACCACACACATGCAACGGGAAAGCAGAGTACCAAGGAGCTGTATCCCACCATCCCTAACAAGCTCTTCACCATTTAGTGATGAAGACGTGCACCTGACACAACGAGAAAACAAGAACCAAGTCAGGGTATGGTATAAAATTTATTCATCAAGCACAGAAAGCATGACGTACAGAGCAGGATAAAGATTGCAATGAGCACTCACGTAAGCCAAACAAGTTCAGAGGCTGCAGCGAGAAGTGGTGCTCGGTCAGAGGAAAGGAAATTGTTGTCATCCTTGTCCACTGTAACTGCATTTAATAACATAGGATACCCAGCATATTTAAATGGTTCCAGTACTTCACCATACCGTCGGTAAAGGATGCACTGTCCCTTCAGCAGTAACAGCAACCTCCACGGTTGAGGACCTTGGAGTCCCTGTATCGTAGCCTAAAGCAAAAAAGGTTACATTAAGAGAAGATAGGATGAAATAAATTGATACCGCTGAAATTGTACTCGGGGCATGCACCCAAATTACGCGTGTAGTAGCAACATTGACAACATGTCATCCTATACCTGACATTTAGCATCAAAGAATTATGCTAAAACAAGGATAAACTTGAAACTCAGCACCTCTGAATCAAAGATAGAGAAACAAACACATTTAATATAAAGAAATTGGTCATTAGCCTAAACACGCAAGCCCACACGTCCTCTCTTTTTACTGCAAAATGAGGAGGAAAAATACCCCTAGCAAAATATGAATCAGACGGAATCGGAGTGAAAGCTCCGAAGTAAAATATTACAACTTGCTGCAATCTATGTCTTAGAGCATTTATATGATATTGTAATCCCACACCATTGAAGATCACCAAGACAGACAGTTTGACTGCTTCAAGTTTGATGAATGCATGTCTCGAGCCAAAAAGATTCTAATAGCCTTTAGAACCCAAGTGAATTGGTAGAAACTACTGGAATTTGGAGACACATATAGAAATTCCCCTTCATCTTGCAAAGGTAATTAATCCTACTAAAAATAAAAGAGGAATATAGGTACTATAAAACTGTGATATATCATCAACTAAGTATGCATCTTTTCTTGTTCTATACTTTTAATAGAAATTTAAATTAGATTATGCAATGTTTAAGCCACGTGCATCAGCAGCAAAGCTTACAAGCACAAAGCACATTTTTTTCCTAAATGCCCACCAGAATCTTCAATAAAGTAAAACGTACAAACACTAATAAAGTTTATGGATATACTGACTGCTTGACCAGAAGCTAACTTCTGCAATGCTGTACTTTAGAGGGTATTCAAACAACATGAAGAAGGTTCTTAGTTACAAAGCAAAATAACATACAGATTTACAACCAGGAGCGAGAATATACCTGTAAGCGCTCATAAGCTTTCTGCACTGCAAGAAATTTCTCCCTTCCTTCAGGATTTTTGTCTGGATGGTATTTCATTGCAAGTTTCCTGTATTGCCGCTTAAGCTTTTCTTCATCAATATTTTCAACTTGCTTTGATATGTTACGAATCTCATCAGCCATTTCGGAAGCCTGTGGTTTCGGTGCATCATCTTTGGATACATCCTCCAAAGAAATCTCCAGTATTTTGCAAGCTTCTTCTTCAGAAAGATCCATTGGTCTCCTTGTCAACTCTTCACGCCACATTACCAACAAGGATTGCAAAAATTCAACATGTTCAACAATGGGCCAATTTGGAAACCTGATCTCATCACACAAGTTCCGAAGGTAATATCGGTGACACCACATTTCATCTCTCAGCTCTGGATATGTTACTGGTGGCATAGGAGCATAGTCATATAAAGAATGACAATGCTGGGATAACGTCTGAGGGAAATCTCCAAGATGCTGCAGAACCTGGAGAAAACAGAAAATACAAGATTAACTTGTTTGAAAAACGTCCATGCCATAACAACCATATACTGATAAGAGGTACTTGCACATTCAAAAAACAGAAGCAGAAAGTTACTACAGATATCCTATAAAAGGTTCAACAAACCTGACGAATCAAATTTTCTGCTCTCATTTTGTGTGTCCATATAATCTCCGGAGTATCAGAATCAGAAACCATTGCTGCAGCAAAGGCAGCTGGACCACTACGTTCCAGGACATAGAGCAATGATTCAGGCAAAAGTCCACCCAAAACACTCCTTTTTGCCAAAGGCAAAGAAGACGATACTGCAGCTTCTTCACCACCATGAAAAGCTTGATGAACATGAGTCACTGAGAAAAGCTCAGCAATTGAAAGAAGATTTGATCCAGGGTATGCAAGGGCAAAATAAAATGCACCAGTACTATATAATCTTATCATTGCCTTGGGATTCCGGGTTACAACTGACTTCAGCAAAGCAGCAGACCGCTCAACAATGGTTGGTTCACCAGAAAGCATAGCCTATAATTACAGAATTAATTTCAACCCACATAAGATAAAATTGTTCCACAGTTACACAAGTTTATAATATATATATATATATATATATATATATATATATATATATATATATATATACAAATCAAGCTTGACGGAGTAAGCAAACTTGAGAAAATATGTGGAACAAACTTGGATACTCGCAAATGATCTTTATCATAATCAAAGATAACGATGATGCCTGATGTTAGAATCAAAGGTAACAGCGTCAATATCTCCTTGGTATGAGCACAGAGTGACGGCATGTTTTAACAATTAAACCAATGGTTAATATCCAAAACCTCACGCGGTTGAATGAACAAAGACCTAGGCAAATAACTAATCAAATTGAGCACTAAAAAAAGATTCTAACTGAACAGCAAAACGAGATTGATAGACATAGAGCTGCAGAGATTGATTTAACCACCAAAACCAAAGCAAGTCATTCAAATGACTTTGAAGATCACAACTACAGTGTCAACGCCAATGAGGCATTGGGCCTAGTGGTTAATGCTGAGGCCCCAGGTAGTAAAGGTCCTGGGTTCAAATCCCCTCCCCGCTTCTTAAATCCCCCATCCCCCGAAAAAAAACTGCAGTGTCAACAACATTAAAATGAAAATAGCACCACCAAAATATATTAACACCAACTTCCTAATGAACAATACATGTCCAACATTCAGAAATCAATTTACTTCCTTATTTGTTGGCAAATGTGGCTCATATACAGCTGAATATTTCAATATCTAATAAAATTAGACTGCTGGATACCAGAAAACATTGTAATAACACACCACAAACCCATTTAAAAGCTAATTTAACGGGACAAAGGGATAGTGGAGAATCTGGATGTTGAGAAGAAATGATAATACCTGTGCAATGTGTGGCAGACATCGTGGACTTGATAATATCCGTTTTACTCTAGGTGTTGGTGTAACTATTTCTCCAGCGTCATCAATATCTGAATGTGCAGCTACCATGCTGTGCAATATGGAAAGCGCTGCCTCTCCTACCTGATACATTTTTACCTCCTAAGACACCTCATAATATAGAAAGCTAAAGTGGACTGAGATGGAATCACAGAATATATGGTACAAGACCGTCATATCAGTTTTTCCTGTTACGAATTTTGAGATTTACAAATCTCACAGTATTTCTTTTTCTGTTACCAAATAGAATGAGAAAAAAGTAAAGCAACAGAAAATAAATGAACTAGCAGCACTATTTGGAAAGAAAAACTCCCAACAAATTGAAGCTCGTCGGGTCCAAAAGAATAAGCCAACAACACAAGTATGATTTGTTGCACTAAATCTCCAACTTACTTATGATAATACGTAGATCCTTGGGATATTCATGAAAGGGATGACAACTAAACCTAATTATTTCTGATATTTCATGTTACATGATTCAGTGTTGCAAAAGTCGCTAGTCGGTAGTCGGTCGGCAGACAGGGGACTAGCGACTAGTCGGCCTAGTCGGGGAGTAGTCGGCGACCCTAAATATTAAATATATTTTATTTTAATCATTTTGAAAATATTTTCTTTTATATTTTTGGTCTAATTAAATATTAAAAATATAAAGTAGGTCATTTAGAATTTGTTTGTAATATAAAATATAAAGTTTGAGGTCTAAAATATAATTTTTAAAAGTAATTTCGAACTTTAAATACAATTTATTTCTAAATTTAGGTCATTTAGGACTTGTTTATAACATAATTGTTTTTATAGAACTTATGTGATAATATTTTAATTGCCAGTTTAGTCCTACTTATATATACTCTCCTATCTAACGAAAACCCTAAAAACATTTTGTTCTGCCTCCTCTGCTCCTCAGCGGCGCCCCCACCCCCGTCTCCTCTTCTTCCTCGGCGATTTTCGCCGTGCCGCCGCCGCCGCTTCTCTTCTCCGTTCTCTTCTTCCTCTCCTTTCTTTTCTTCTCCTTTATTCTCTCTCTCTCTCCGTTCTGTATAAACATGATTTTGTCACCGTTCTCTTCTCCGTTCTCTTCTCCGTTCTCTCACCACCTTAAACATAATTTTACCTCTGTATAAACATGAAGTTGAAGCATAAAATATCAAGATCATGAAGCTGAAGCATCTCAGGTATGTGTATTTCTCCCTCTTTCTTTGTCTTTTTCCCGATTTTTGACCGACTAGATCGGATTTTTGACCGACTAGTCGGAATTTTGACCGACTAGATCGGACTTTTGACCGATTAGATCGGACTTTTGACCTATTTTTTCAAAGACCCGATTTTTTGCCCAATTTTTTGGATTTCTAGGCGGCCACCGGCCGACTACCGACTAGTCGCCGGCTAATCGGCCGACTAGGCCGAGTTTTGCAACACTGACATGATTAAAAAGAAAAAAAGGTCCTAAAGGACACAGAGGCATTCTTCTTGTCAAAGGAAAAAAAAACCAATCAAATAGAATTTATTTAAAAGAGATGAATGCACTATATGCCCTTAGCAATCTTTTAACCAACAGCATATAATATATGATGGAAAACCACCTAGTACATATGCATAAATAGGATATGAAAAGATTGCTGAGTACATCTGTACATGACTACTTCAAACATTTAGTGTGCTTCAATATGTAACCTCAATACATTGTTATAAAACTCATCAAACTACCTTTTACTCTTCAAGTTATGAAAAGATACACTCCCTCCGTCCCAAATTGAATGTCCATTTTCTATTTTAGTTTGTCCCAAAATGAATGTCCACTTTCTTCAAATGGGTGTATTTTCTCCCTAAACTCCTATAGCTAACCTCCTAAGAATATCTAAGGGATGCAAGCTCCACTACCCATGGGTCCTGTCACGGGTCCTCCTATATTTAATGATATTTTTGTAACTTGCTCATGGTCAAAAAAGTACTTTTCTTAATTCTTATGCAAGTCAAATGTGGACATTGAATTTGGGAAGGAATGAGTACTTTCAGACAGCATCAAATATATCAGACATCCCGAGATACAAATCAGATATGAACTCAGAATGATGGAGTTCGACTAAATTCTGCAAATAGCATGCCATGGTACCTGAGTAGGAGTAAGTACTGGTACTCGGGAAGATAGCACCCAGCGAAGTTCACGAATATCTCGCAATCTCTTCCAGTCAGGCATCCCAGAAGCCCAGCATCTCGTTGTCCAATTTATTTCCTTCTTTGACCAGAATCTTCTGATGGCATCTTTCTCAACAGGTCCAAATTGTGTACCATCATCGTCAATAAACTTCCATTCCTTCAAGGGTTCCATAAAAGCAGTAGCAGCGATTAAATTGGACTGCAAAGGTATTGCAGTTCTCTCTGAAGCCTCATGAGCAACTGTCAACAAATCAACAGCAAGGACACAGCCTCCAACCAACACACATGCCTCGATATTTGACAGAACCTTCATCAAGACCTAAACGAACAGGAAAGACATTGTACTAGATGTAGTCATAATTGAAACATAAATTTAAATCTATTCTGCAAAGAAGCAGCAGTTAAGCATAGAAAAAATGGTTGCCCCTATTTGTCTAAGCCTGAACAGAAATGTTCAAGGTTCAACAAATGTCAAATTAGAGTACTGGACCCTAATTTTAGAATACATTTCAGTACTTGATACATGGACTGAAGATTGGAAAAGATGACTGAACAAGACAAGCTTATATTTCTTGGAGAACTGAACCCTCAATTTCAAGGACTAGAAGCCTAAGCAGTAAGCAAAAGAAACATGTCATGTTATTTGGAAGATACCACTTTTCTCAAATTCTGAAATCCTGAAAAAATGACAAGGTCATTTGTACCACATCAATTATCAACCAAAACGCAAAGACCACTTATTTCGAAAAAAGTTTTATTTGTGCCAATTCATATGATATCCTTTCGATATGCAGCACGAAAACTATTAGCTCCGCAAAAGCCAGAAACAAGACCAAGTGGACTTCAGTATACTTCTGAGACAGTTCGACCTATAAAGAGCTCATCCTAGCACAAAGAAAGGGCACATGAATCTAAAAAATTCCATCTGATAGAATATATAAACCAAAAGTTTACATGTATGAACATAGGCAAGTTCCCAAAATAAAGTTGACATGCAAGTAAAAGTCAACAAAATGTCATAAATAATAAATAATTAAGTTCTTTTGTGTTTATAAATTTATTTATTTAAAACTTAAAAAGTAGTCTCCCCACAAGCTAACCACAGAAGACAAACTGAAGATGCTAACGATTCCATATACTCATCTAAGGACAAAAGCTCAGGTCTAAACCAAAGGGCAAGTTTTGTTGTTCAGGTGAATACTTTGTCAACATTACAAAACCCAAGAATATAGCACTCATCATCATCTTTCAGATGCTCAAGCAAATTGGAGAAAACCTGAGTTGGGGTAAATCTGAATCTTTAAAGTTGACATTAGAAAAGAATACCACACTAGAAAGGCAAGAAAGAAGTATGGTATACCTTTAAAAGAAGAAGAAGGCGATTTCTTAAAGCTCTATCATCAGTCCTATCCAGGAGGACGGTGATATGAGCAGTGCCCTCAAATGGCCCTACAGTGTTGCAATGCTGCTCATACACAATAGCCATGGCCCTAGCACAAAGTTCCCTCACTGAGGATCCACCACCACCGCCAAAACCATCCAATCTTCCCATATCACACCAATCATCAGATGAACCCAACTCATCAGGAACAGCACCATCAACGGTAAGGCCAGTGTCTGCATCACATAAAAATCGATGATATAGTGCTCTAAAGAAAGCAACAGGATCACGCAATGGAAAGTCCTGTGCCTTGGTACTGCTGCCACTCTCAAGCAGCAGACGAAGGTAATATTGACCCACACAAACTTCTTTCGATAAACTAGGATATCTAACAAAGAACTCTGTGTAGTTCCATGAAATCTGAGGCACACTAATTTGCCCCGAGATGGCCTCTGTAGCTGCACCTTCAGGAACAATATCTTCAGTGCGTTCTTTCTCAACATCTAATCGATGAACCTCAGCCTGCAAAGCCTCTCGTAACTCCTGTCTGGTGCGCTCGTTCCAGATCAAGTCTGCACGATTGTGATCAAGACTGAAAGCCCGCCAAAACTCAGGCCAATTCAATAGTAAGCGACCACATCCTACAGAAGCATTCTCCACAACAACCTGAGCTGGTCCAGGCAGGGCAGTGTTCTGGTTACCAACTACATTAGCATCAGAGGTAGCACCAGAATCAACTGAATCATTTGAATTTGCATGTGGAACATCTGGAGAAATAGCACCTGGTGATAAATCATCTTGTGAAATTCGTGTACCGGGTAACTCAGTTGGAACATTGTCACCAGTATTTGATGCTGAAGCGGGAGGAACCTGCCCAGACCTGGGATCTGCAGCAACTTTCGGATAACTATCTATGCCAGAGCTTAACAGCTTAGCTTGATCACCTATCCCTAAATTATCAGCAGAGGTTGACAAATGTCCCTCGGATGTCACAACTCTTCCTGGACGATTCCTCCTTTGATGGAGTAAACGCCTTTGTCTCCTACTCATCAAAGATCCGTCCTGGTTGGACAAGTCTTCCATTGAAACTTCATCAGAACGCGTGTGAAGATAAGCAACAAGCCCAGGTGGTAATACTCTTGATAAAAATTCCAGTGCAGGTTGATAAGAATCAGCCCAAAGAGCCACAAGCTGCCGGCTAACCTCTCGCCGCTCCCCAGCAGGAAGGTAAAATGCATGCAGTAAATGCCTTAGTAATGCACCATCACGTAAAGCCGCATCCCGCATTGATTCCGCTGCGACAGCATCTTCTTCAGCAATTGTACGCATAATAACAGCTACTGTTTCTCGTACACTTTCAGCAGCATGTCCAAACAACGCAAACAAGCGGCGTCGTAAACCTGCAACTAGACGTAATAAATCTACAAAGACCGTATACTGGGTCGTTTCTCCATGTGGGTCACAAATCATTGCCTCAAGAACTTCAACAACAGACATAGACAACAGAGGTGACACAGACATAGGTTTTAACCTGTTGACTAGAACTATAAGATTATCCTGACTAGCAAATAATACAGATTTTGTATGCATGAATGTTGCATGGCGCTCTCCCTTGGTATCTGTATATGAGTTTGTTTCCCCAGGGCCACCCCCAATAAGTACTGCAATTAGACCCGCAGTTTCAGCAGCAACCCCCTCTGAACCATTCCTGAGTAATCCCATAACTCGTCCAACAGCAGCAGGAAAAGACAACACATGTGATGCAGCACTTCTAGAAGCAAGCAACCTCCGTAAGCATGCAACAAAACCCATTACTGTAGCAGCTGCTTTTGGGGAAGGAGGTGGCAGGGGAGGTGACTCTGGAGGTAGATTGGGAGTAGCAGGAAGAATTGTAATCAAGGCCATTAGAGTCACCTCAGGAACTTCAATGTTGGGGGGAACACCACCATATGGTACACATGCATTAAATTCCCTTATTCGGCGCCACAATTTAGCTCTTGATCCAGGAATTGAACCTCCTTCAGCTACAGCATCTTTCGCAGCAGTTGCCAAGTGTTTCAAATGCATGGTCGCATTTTCCATATCAGTGGCAGCCTGCTGTTGCACAGAAGGAAGTTGCTTAATCTGCAGATGAACTCTGCCACAAGGTGGATCAATTCGATGACCAGGCATTGTGAGTCTTGGCAAAACAGGTACTGGACACTGGCCCTGGAGCAACAAAATTGCAGAGCTGATGCATAAACAAAAATTTGTGACACATTCAGGAAAGTATTTAATACTTGGAACTTGATTATTACAACAGCAATCACATAAAGCAGAAGAGATGATTAACCAACTCTTTAAGCATAGAACAAAAAACATATAAATACGGGGGAAAACCAAGAGCACATCTACCTACTTCTGATTGCAATATGTCTCTAACTGCAGCAAGCACGCTATCACGAGATGTGCTAGCATAAACCTGAAATAAGGCAACAAATTTATGACTTTGTTTCCTGAAAAACTAGTTGATGACACTTTAATAAGCGAACAAGCCTCACGTGCATAGGGCATCCATCATTGAATTCAATTGCAAACATCTGGGGCTCCTCAGCAAATCGAACAAGAGCACTAACAGCAGATAGAGGGCGGACAATAACTGCCTGCACCCAATCAATAAAAGATATAATATAGAATATGAGCCCACAAAAAAAAATGTTTACAATCACGTGACGAGCATAATCTGAAAAGTAGGGTCAACTCAATAACAGAAACTTTTCCATGTATTGTGACATACCCAACAAGCAAATGAAAAAGTAATAACAGCTTATAGCATTTTATCACCATGATTATTACATATCCCACTCCTCAGAACAAATGTTTAGATAGGAAGTAAGATGTACATAATTTTCAAGGAAAACTACTGGGAAGGCATCCAAGATTTTCTACTCTACCTAATCTTTTTCAACAAGTTCTATGGCACGACAAACCCACTTTAAGTACAGAATTACAGGATCGCATTAATTTTTATTTTTGTTAACAGACTTCAGCCAACCCAAGATACAAGAAGCAAAGCCCTCGGTTTTACAATCATTTCATGAAACTAAGGGATTCCATATTCACGTTTTCCAAGGCAGCAACAAGTATGTGAAATTTGACCCTTTCTTTTGTATTCGTTCATCTATGCATTCTCATTTCAAGAAACAGAAATCCGAAGTATGACTTCCCATACAAATCAGAAAACTGGTTACAAGATTGTTATGTACACTTCAAGGTAAGTCATGTATCGAATATGCATGCATATGCAAATACACACAGTTGCGAAATGTCTCTCTTCAAATAAAAATGCCATTTCAGTAAGCCATCATGCAATTCATACCAGTGCTACTAGTTCATAACTGAATATTCCATAATTATCCAAGGAATGTGAAGATAAGCCAACTAAAATCAAAGAAATGGCCAGATGGAGAAAAAAACAAAGCTTATAACATACTTCCTCTGTTTGAAAATAGTTGTAACATTTTGGGGTTTTCATTTTTCCCATAATAGTTCATCCATTCGTACTATCAATGTACATTTAATGAACATTTTACACTCCTACCCTTCATTAGCTACTACTATCTCAACTTCCAAGGAGAAGTCTTTAATGTGTTACATGGGCAAAAAGGGAATTGTAGGTCTTTTATTTTGAATTTATAGATTTTAGTGAATCCTTAGTCTGTGTGAAATATCCAAATGGAACTATTATTTTGAAATGGAGGGAGTACTTAATAGCATAACTGGTTCACAGAATAATAAAATTCAAACAGTTAATAGAATAGTTTTGTCATTTTCCCTGTTCATGGCTTTTTCCCCAGCAGAAAGATCTTTCAATCTCAAACTTATAAACTGGAGCACCAACTTTTTTATACTATTTGTTCAAAAAGCAAGATATGATCATAGTATTCCTCTAAACCAAAGAATCTGAGCATCAACAACATACTTCATAGTTCTCTGGACGCCTTTCAACAAGTGAGAACTTCGTAAGAATAAGCTGGCGTGATACAGCATCGCCATTTTCACCAAGTCCTCCTTTGGGTCCAATTCCCAAACTCAAACCTGGAGAATTTAGGGTCCCATGAGCGGCAGACCGCAACCTTGTCACAGACCAACCCCCACAAGGAGTTTCTTCTGCCCCAACAGCTTCTTTGGCTGCAAATTTCATGTATCCACAAGTGAACAGATAGATAATAAACTTAGTCGCAAGTGAGTGTGATAGCAAGACAGAAATTGGGAGGCGAAATGCTTAAATTATTGATAAGTAAGGGTACCCCTTCGCTTTGTATACTCAGAAACAGTAAGCGCTTGAGAACTCTCAACAGATAATGAAAAGCCAACCATGGATTTAGCAGTTTTTGTCTGGACAAGAATGTTAAAAAAATATCAGTATTTATACAGATCACTGTTACATGATTAAGAAGACTTCAAAAATGCTCAAGGAATATAGATACAAGTTAGTAAAGGTCATTGTTCAAGCGAAAAAGTCTATCTAACAGATAAGAGATTCTATCACAACGCAATTGTAGATGCCAAAAAATCAAACATACCAAATTTGATATGATAGCAGCACTTGAAATCCCTGAAGCAGCCTGGAAAGCTTTAGATTTTCTTCCATATAAAGGACATAGAACGAAACCACCCTGTTCGAAGTTCCTCTTTCCATAAGGATCACAAAGAAGAATAACAGCAGGAGAATCCATATCTCTGAAGTCCAAGCACCAGCGAAGATCCCCAGATTTTAAATCAATGAGTTCAACTCCGACATAAGTAACTTTTAGTTTCTGCAATAGAAAGAAGTCCAAACGTCAACAATCACACAAATCACAAGCCAAGAATATATGTAAAAGCAAAATGACAGAAAAAATAGAAATTTAAAAAATGCGCAACACATTTATCAGTGGCTTCCCCCCTCTCCACCCCCCACACACACTGAAGCATAAAAAACTACTACTTAAATACTTGAAATCATTTGATGTCTTTTCTTAATAAGGAAATAAAAAATTCAAGGAAAAACAAAGCAACAATTCTCAGATAGGGTGTATATGGCAAATTTAAAACAATTTGTAGAAAAAAACTTTTTCATTCCCTAGAGCCAAAACAGAGAACACAATTTAAGCAGAAGCACCAATAGGGGGAAGAAAAGGAAAATAGCACTCGAAGAAAATAGAAAGAGGAAAGTCTGCTAAAAACCAGTCCAGCAACCCAAAAAAGATAACCAGAACAGCTGCTTAATTTATCCACAGAATAAGCTGCCTTATACTGAGAATTCTACATTAGATTCTTAGTTAGAAGCTTTCCTTAACTACTTCCTCCTGTCCCCAGGATCGATAACAGTAAGCCTCCACATTAGCATCCGGGAAAACAAACAAAAGAAGTCCTTTCTAAACTTCCAACCTACAGAATCTCTAATAAGACTTCTGCATGTACCGGAAATCCAGACTAAAAGCTTTGGAAGGCAGGGCCAAATAGTAGTGTTTCTTTAACAGGGAAAATTCAGTGCAGATAGCATTTTCTTTAGGGAAAATTAAGGAATTCACATGTATCAAGGACAATATAAAAGAACACATTTGAACAAGCACCCCAGACCTTACAATATTCCAAGATAAGAATCGGCTACAAAGAAGATGTGAGATAAAGTTTAAAGACTCAATAAAAGAAAATTACAATGAAAATTCATCTTCTCCAGCAACCAAAAAAATTGTATATATATTCAAACCAAAAAGTAGGCAAAAACGAATGAAGCACCAAGCGTCAAAGAGCTCCCATCATACACCCACCCTCCATCTAACATGCTCCGAGCCTCCGACTATGGTTATACAATTAAGGATCCAGAAAATTCTCCATCAGTGTGTAACGTAATACTTCACAATATTAAAGATTGACATTGTCGTGTCTATAAAGAGAGAAGAGGGGGGAGATCCTGCCATATCATAACCAACCAAAAGCTAACTGATTTTGAACTTCTCACTGAAGCCTCTTTCCATTCCCCTTGTGAACAATTCTGGAATTTACACAGAAAAGTGAAAACCTTAGTCCAGACTTCCTCTTCAAACTCTTAATCCTGAAACTCAAATCTCCATTTCTCATACTATTCCGTTGAAATCAGCCTAGAGAGTTCCCAGAGCCATCAAACAGGAGAAACTATTACGTTGGTATCTTTCTAACTTAAACAAATGGGGTAGAGGGCTGCTTCCATATAGAATGAGACTGAAGAAACTAAATGGTTATGCTTTTCAATCCAAGATTAGCAAAGAATTTCCTAACCTAACCTCACCTTTGATGTTCACAATAGAACCTGAACATATTTAGATTCAATCACATTTCTGGCATAAAATCAGTCTCATCAACGTTTACATTCGAAGAAATAACTAACCTTTTACTCCCAGTCTCCCACAGCTTCAAATTGAATGTCCATAATTTAGTTGATACAAAATTTAAGAGAACATTCGTCCATTTAACTTGTGGTCACATTTTTTCAATGAAACTTTACTATTGGACCTGAATAGTTCATAGTTGTATCCATTATTTCCTCCTTAAGTGCCATTAAATACAGAAATTTGAATCGGAAAAACATTTTATACAACTTCATTTTAAATAAAACAATCCAGAAAGGAATGTGGGCATTCAAAGGACTAATGGAATATTTCAGTTCAAGAAATATGGCACTCGATTGTAGTTTCTCCAACCACGCTACCAACACCATCATCACATCAGAGGCCTACTCGATATCCCTCCTTTTTAAATTTCAAAAGGATTTTGTCATTTTGAGGTCTTTGAAGGATCTTATATGCACAGTCGTATCCCATCGGTTGGTCTAATGTACATCAAATTTTTCAATTCGTTGGTCATGGAACATGACTTGCTTGGATCCCAAACTTAACACTCGAAAGGGCAAAGCCTGAACATTCCGATGGCCTCAATAGGCAAAGCTTCCACACATTTATGCAGTAAATGATGATTACCTTGGATAAGACAAGTGTAAGATTGCCAATTTCCAACGCCAATCAGTGTTGGTAAGGCTCGCGCCTCAGGCGCGCCTTTGGGCCTCAGGCTCCAGGCTCGAGGGATATCGCCTCAAAATCTCAGGCGTGCTTCAAATTAGTAAGCCATGCGCCTTAAAGAAAAGGCTCCAAGCGCGCCTTGTAATTAATCTGATTCTAATGAATGGTTGCTTGGAGAGTTAGAAAACGATGAGCGAGTATTTGACGATTCTGATTGTTGCTCTCCAATCCACCTTGACCAGAAAACATTTAACGACTTACTCTTTGTTAAGTACAATAATGAATGGTTGCTTGGATAGTTAGAAAATGAGGATTTGGTGTTTGATGATTCAGATTTTCCTTGGTTTGAGGTTTCCGGGGCAGCTGGAGTAAATGAACTACGCTACCAATCTAGGTCAAGAGGAGCTAGTACTTCTCATTCTCAACCTTCACCTCCTAATTTAAGACCATCATCTTCTTCATTTGTCTCTAGCTTTGATGAGAATAATGAAGATGAGGAAGAAGAAGATTCTCCCTTGGATAAAGAGAATCAAGTCGAAGACATTGATCTTAAAGATGATTTTGAGTATTAGGGGCATTAGCTTTTTATTTATTTTGCTTTATCTAATAATGTTTTTTGTTTTGGAGGGAACTATATTATTATGGTTATTTGTTATTATGTTTTGCCTAAATCTGCATGCTACTAATATATCTATAATAATATTTATTCAAGGTGCGCCTTTCTTGGAGCCTTGAGGCCTCTTTGCGCCTTGGCGCGCCTCAACGCGTTGACAACATTGACGCCAATCATTATGATTTTGGCACTGAGAAGGAACAGAGGAGATGCTATAAGCGTTGAAAGTAGGATTTGTCATCTAACTGACTCAGTAATTGAAAAGGAAACTAAAATTGCAACACCCGACCCTCCAAAACTAATAGTACCGTCCTCAAACAAGAAGTTAGTATGTAAAAGCACATGCATCAATAAACTACATAGTTATATTGACAGTGGAAGCTCCTGCCTCTAATGATTCATAACACACTAGTCCCTGAAAGCTGAGGATGGCAACGGGGCGGGTATCTTAATACCCATGCTCCGCCCGCGCTTTGATCTGCCGCCCCGCCCTGTTCAAGTTTGGGGCACGGGGCGCGGCAGGTTTGGATATGATGTTTGCCCTCCCGCCCGTTCTCGGTATAATTGCCATATATATATATATATATATATATATATATATATATATATATATATATATATATCGCCCTCGCCACAGTGCCCCAAACATGAACAGGGCGGGGGCTAAATTGCCATCCCTACTGAAAGCTAATAAAACTTCCAAAGCCCATGTTTACCATGTCAGAAGATTAGCCAATGCAACAAAGACAATTATTATTCATTGAATGAGTTATTCCCTTTTACCTTTGCTTATCATTATGTCATGTCACGTTTTCTAGCTGTTTCACAGTCAGTCCAATATGTTTTAGGGATGATATATCCTGACATATATTGGGGCGTGTAAATCTGTGAGTTCCCTTTTGCACTGACAGGCAATTATATTTTCAGTACAGTTACTTGTCGGAAACCGCGTATTTTTCACACAATACCATAATTAGAATGTGGTTTGTAATGCTAATTGAGCAGAACAGCCTAAAACCGTACTGAAAACAAATATTTATTACAAAATACAGACAAATACACCTACAAACAAGAATATAAATTTAAAGTTCACCAATACCAAACAAGGGAAAAGATTAAAGACTTACATAAGGAACCCACTCCTGTGTTCTTCTTCGAAGATGCAGCACAGGGAACTCAGCCACAACTGCAATCCTGTTCCATCTCACTCTATGTAATTCAGTCAATATACTCGTTCTAAACCTGGATGAAAATCTAATAGCCTTGAACTTCCCTTTCCCATCAGTCCTCGCACTGATATTAAATTCATTGGAATTTTCATCCCTACCTATAATCGGCGATGCCCCTTCAAAATCAGTCCCAATATTATACGAATTAGTCACAGATAACGTCCCTGGATCCAAAGTAATCAAAGTATAATTCGAAATGCATAAGATCCTCTTGTATCGCCCACGCCAAGAGTGTTTAACGACCATGTAGCGCGCCAAGTACTCAGGCTCTTCAGAAGCATGATGAGGATGTGCAGGGGCGGAGGAGGAGGAGGAGGAGGATGTGGACTCCGACTGAGGCGACGGAGCCGGTTGTGGTTGATTATTATCGGTAGCAGATGAAGAAGAGGAGGTGTGGCGGCTGACGAAGTCCATTTGTGGAAGGTAATGGAGAGAGTAAGGCTGGGGTGACCTATAACGGAGAAAGAACCATTGTGGTAAACCACCGGCGGGAGACGGCGGTCTCTGCCGCGACTGATTCGCACCCAGCTCTCCAAATAGTTATTATAAAATCCCTAATCAAACCCTCAATTGAAAACCCTAGCAATAAAAACCCAATAATATCTCATCGACAAGTTAACTGATGATTTATTATTCCAGGAAGCTCACTCTTTCCAACAATTTCCTTCAATGCAAAGCTGATAATAACTCTGCAAAAAAAAAAACAGAATTTAACCAGAAACTATCAACTAAAACCCTAATCAAACCAATTTCTTGAATCAAATTGATCAGAGTGTTCAATTTACTTGCCGAATCAACCGTATTATTCTGAAAATTGTAATCAAATAAGCATCGAAATTTCCAGCTTTAAAATCGCAATTGCGATAGAAAATCTCGGAGGGAAGAAAGATTTAGGGCGAATTTGAAGATCGATCGCATCGCAAACGGAGTTGGGTAAATGAGAAAGAGAGCAGAAAAAGGATTGAAAAAAGAGTTTTATTGCAGAAAGGGGCTCAACTCAAATAGAGCTTTCGTCAGTCAGGTACAGCTTGGACGGGGGATACCCAAAAAAATCTTAGGAAACTCCTTTATTCTTGTACATGTTCTTAAATGTGAATATTTTTTCGAATTTTAGATACACGTGGCAAATTAGGATAGTAACAAACAATTTGTCTCTCCCAAAAACTTTTTTTCCTTGGTCTTCAAATTTTTTTCTAACAGATGTTCAAAACGTACGTATCAACACATGTTATGTATTAGAGTTGAAATCCAGCCGAATGAGAAAATATAATTATTAGTATTTAAAGATTAAGATTATTCGTCTGATTAATACAATTATGATTTGGAGGGCACTTTAGGGGGTGTATTCAATTTAGAATTTATAGGAGTTTTAAAGTCCATAGGTATTCAATTTGGATTTTAAAAAGTCCAATAAAATCTAGAGGTATTCAATTTAGATTTTAAAAAGTCCATTAAAATCTAGAGGTATTCAATTTAGAATTTAAAAAGTCAATTAAAATCTAGAGGTATTCAAAACTCTATAGATTCTCATAGATTTCATTAAAGGTAGGATTTTGATGGATTTCATAGGTTTAAATGTGTACGGTGAAATCTCTTCTTTTTTCTCAAGATTTTGATTTTCTCTCATTAATATTAAAATTAAAGTGTCTTTGATAATTTTATCTTAGATTACAATTTTTTTAGTAATCTCATTTCTATAAAATTATAAGAAATATTTCAAACTTAAAAAAAAATGATTTTTTTTTAACATCGTTAGAAACCTCAATATGAAATGTTTATTTCCTAAAAAGAAGTCATAATATCCAAACAATTTTCTTCTTGATCATCTTCAAATAGAAATTAAAGAAAGTAAACAATTTCTTCTCTATTTAACCACAAATTTCTATTTTTCAAACATGACTTTCATTTTCCTGAAAGAGAAAAAAAAGTTCAAACAAAACTTATCACAAAACATATCTTAATTAAACCAACGAAAAAAATACCAGTAAGTAAGTTATACAAACCTTGAAAAAATAAATCAAAAAAGCCGCAGTTACGTAATCTAAAAAAATTCAAAAGACTATCGCCAAACTTTTTAAATTTTTAACAAAATGATTTAATTCCAAAAAAAAGGATTGATAAACATATGTTGACTTTGGAAATTAAACACGCTTTGGATCTCGTATAATACACGCACTTTGAATCAGTCTTTTCTTTATTTTTTTGGTCGCTATTCAAATAATCTATAGACTTTATAAATCAAAAGAAATCACGATAAATCAATCTAATAAAATCGATAAATTTCTAGCGATGCATGTATAGAGTTAAAAGCAATCCATAAAGTCAGTAGAATCCATGAAACTTTTTGAAAATCGGTTAAAATCTTTTTAAAATCAGGATTGAATACACCCCCCTTAATCTTTCACTTTTCCGCATTAAACATATCACCTCTCGACTTTGATAAAGGTAAGATTGTATATTCGAAATATTTTGAAAGAGATTTATATCGCAATTTGCAAAATTTTCTAAAAATATGCTACGGTATTTTTTGGTCATTATATCTCAATCAAATTAATTATATCAAATCATCAGATAGCGATCACCGGAAAAAAAAAAGATATAAAACTCTTTTTGTTTTCTTTTGCAAACGTGGACTTTGGTTTTTAGTAATGCAAGTTTTTATTTGTATTCACTTTCTTGATATTCATCAATCTTGATGTAATTTACTAAAGTGCTTTGGTCTGTCTCATATCAAAGTATTTTATCCAAATTTTTTTATCCAACAATCAATCATTATTGATTTTAAATATACAGTTCAAGACATTTTGCTTCATCAAGGTATTTTTTAAAATTCAATGGTGTCCTAACCCAATGTGGTGAGCTAGCCCTACTTGCATGACTAGTGGTCATCGTCCCGATCTGCCTCCTCTGCGTATGGACAAGACTTTAAAATTTCCCTTTCTAGGGCTACCATCCTCCTCCTGTGAGGCACATGTCTCCCCTACATGGGACAACCGCTAAGTCAGGCTTCAATAAAAACAAAAAATAAAGGTATTTCTTAAAAATTTAAGGGTATCGAAGAAAAAAGTGACTATTTTCGAATTCATAAAAATTGCTCAAGCCCTCTTCTTTATTTTCTCATCATCGGTCAACTACTTTACACAGTGAGGATCTTTTGTCTCATTATATGTCTTATTTTTTGTCTCATTAATAATAAGATGACACGTATCAATTTTTTTTTAAATATCTATAATCTAAAAAATAATGGAACCCTTAAGAAAAATGAACACATATCAATCATCTATTAGCAGGACAGTGAGCATGCAGAAATTCAGGACAGATGATTTTTTCCTTTAGACAAATAAGTTTATGTAATATTTTGTCATTGTTACAGCACGTTTGGTACGCTATAATGGAATGGAATGAAATCCCTTTCCAGGCATAATCGCTTTCCACTCAAAATAACTTCGGAATCCTCTTTCCATTCTAGTGTTTGGAAGGTAAAGGAAGAATAGAATGTCGATTCCTTTTATATGTTTGGTAAAACTATATTTTAATGTCATAATGGAATGGAATTAAACATAATACGACCTAAATGCCCTTTTAGCATATACTAGTGATAAAGCCTAATTAAACATTCATTACAAAATCTTACTTGAAATAACATTGACATTATATATATATATATATATATATATATATATATAATATTGTTGAAACATAATTTTTATTAAAATGTCAACATAGTAATTTAATAAAAATATATTTACAGGAAGAATGAAATGTCGATTCCTTTTATGTGTTTTGTAAAACTATATTTTAATGTCATAATGGAATGTAATTAAACATAATATGACCTAAATGCCCTCTTAGCATATACTAGTGATAAAACCTAATTAAACATTCATTACAAAATCTTACTTGAAATATCATTGACATTATATATATATATATATATATATATATATATATATATATATTGTTGAAACATAATTTTTATTAAAATGTCAACATAGTAATAAAAATATATTTACTTTTAAAAGTAAAAATAGATTAAAACTACTACCAATAAAAAGAAATATTTATAAAATTACCATCTATGAAATTATACTAAGTGAAATAGAATATTTATGACTAAATATGAATACGTTGCTATGTAAAATGAACGTAATAATTAATTAAAAGAGGAGTATAAATGTCAGTTACAGTACTATTTATTGATGATTCAAACTTCTCCTGAAAATGTCATTCCATAGGTTTTGGTGTGGAATGACCTTTTCCACTTCTTCCTTGAATCGTCATTCTCGTGGATTGATCATTCCCACTTCAAATTGTTCAATCAAACGTCATAATGGAAATAGAAGTGGGAAAAGACTTTCCATTCCCCGCATACCAAACACGCACTTAGTGTTATAGTTGTCTTGGTATTTTTTGGAAAGTGGAAAATGATCTCCATAATAACACATTTTAGGAAAGTATATATGTTACAGAAATCGCTATCCAATTACAACCTATTTTTGCTTAATGGATACAAAATACCCATGCCTTTGTACCTGGCGCGACTGCTCCTGGTGATTCAATTCCTTGCCTCACCATGAAATGAGGGGGAAGGTAGATTTTACAGACGAAGAAAAATTGAGAACTTATTAGACTATGCCTTAATGACCAATGACTAACTTAGATAAAGAGTCCTCCTTTCGGGCGGCATCCGGTATAGTTGAATGGTAAACTACTGTAAGTTTGAACAAGGTTTCCTATAATTATCACATGGTTTCTTTAACTTTTCATACGTGTGATATGTTTTAGGAAAATATCAATGCACAAATTCGAGAGATTTATAACAATATTTTTGTTGTTTTAAGGATGGAAAGACTTGGAGACCAAGCTACCGTTCTAAAATACTCAACCATTTTTATATCTTTGTTCATTTTCCTTTCAAGAGATTGGTGTCATAATACTACCGTTGCTAACGGTAGTTGGGAGCAAAAGGGAGTTTTGTTTGTAGTGTTTTGTTAGCAAGGGGGCTTGTTGCTTCATTCACTAGGATAATGGATATAGGTTGATCATAGCGTATTCTCGTGCTTTTTTAGAGAAAAGTTTAGTAGATGATGTTTTTGTCAAGGCCCCACAGATGTAAACTTGTTTCACCGAATTGCGTAGCCAATTGTCTTGTGTCTTATATTTCATTATTATGTTATTTATCTTTGTTGACACAAGTGCGTTGTGTACTAACACAACCTACTTACATCCTCAGTCACAAATACCTAACGACAAGAAATTATTTAAATTTATTCAAATTGGTGGCAAAATTGTAAATAACTCGTTAAATCTCTTATGCAAACATTGGGTGAATAACATTTAATTTTAGTTTTTAGTCAATTGACTTAAGTCAATGTTGCTTAGCAATTAATTATTTTCCTATTTTTAAAAGCTAATTTTATGGTTTCAAAAGAAAATTAGTTTTATTTTTCTATTTATGCGCTGGATATATGTGATTCGATTAATTAATGCATGAAATTAAATCTATTAATTAAGTAGTTAAATGTAGATGGATTTTGAGTGAACAAACTTGATGGAGTTGCTATGCTGAGGCATTCTATATTGGAAAGAGTACCCGTATCATGGCAGCTCATACTTGTAAAGCATAAGCAATAAAACTGTATTTTCCAATCACAATTGAAATTTTACATTATTATCATTTTTATAAACTATTTTTTGTTTTATATTTCTGTCGATAAGTTTTTATTTTAATTATTTCCGCTACTTTTGCCATATTAGTATAAAGTTAGTGATTTTCAACGACTTTTAATCACATGTTCTGAATATATAACCAATAGCCAAAGAGGAAAGCATATTGAATTTGTTTCCTACTCTCCTTAGTTCATATATCACATGACTTACATCCCACTGGAATAAAATGGTCAAGTATAACAACATTTTCTCCCGGGTTTCCCCGTGACGGTATGCTGAACCAATCTTTTGAGCAACTATCACAGTTGTCGGATCAAACGAACCCCCACAGTGCCGACAGAAACCAAAATGAATCTTCTCAACCTCTGTTCATGTCATATATATTATCCAGCCCAGACCAAAGGCTGAGCAAGAGTAGCGTAAATACGCATCTCAACAAAATGTGAGTGAAAACTTTTTAAGATTTTGTCAACGACACGCACACAAAACTATCCAAAAGGAACGAGAAGGCCATAATCACAGATATATAGATCTAAATATAACTAGTTTAGATTAGTAACTCTCCCCTAACAAAAAGTAACATCTCGAGAATAATTTCAATGGAACCACATTTTGAAGTTTTATTGTGCCAATTCGATAAATGAACAAGAGAATACAAGCTCAGACAAACACAAAAATTTACCGCTGTGGCTGCTGGTTATAATGGTTCTTCTCCTTTTTCTTTGCTGCAGCCAACTTCGCATTCCTTGCAGCAGCCTCACTCGCTGCAGCTCTTGCAGCAGCATCCATTTCCTTGCTAGACTTTTTCTTCTTCATGGAAGCTACCTTCTTTATCTTCCCTTTCACATCTACGGTTGATCCTTCATCTGCATCTTCAGTTGCAGTGTTCTCGTTAGTTCCATTTACAACCTCGGTGCCATTGAGCTGATCCTGCTGTTCTTTTGACTCCTTGGACGATTTGTCCTTCTTCTTCTTCTTTTTGCACTTTTGCTCTCCCCTGGCGCATTGCTCTCTTTTTTGTTCCCATCATTATCGGCATTTTCTGACTTCTCATCTTCAGGGACACCTAAATATAAGAGATCAGAAACTGAGAAACATGCTATACAAGTGGATGCAAGAAAAGAAATGAAAGTATGGCAGCTTCGGGCGACTGGAAATTTGAAATTCCTCATATGGCAGCTTCGGGCGTTACAGGACAGCCGCAGAACTTGGGATGCATCAGCTACCTCTATCCATCACAAAAGAAAAGACGAAGAACCAAAAAGAAAACAAAAGATTACCTTGGGAAGCATCCTGATCGTCTGCCTTGTTGTATCCAAATTGAGCAAGCATTGCTTCGAGTTCAGCAAGTTCCTTTTTCTTCAATTCCTTCTTTGATAGCTGCCGTTCTGGCTCCTTGTAAACTACAACTTCAGCAGGCTTCTCGATGACTGGCTGCTCCACAGGTGTTTCATGCTCATGTTCTTCCTCGTTATCATCATCCAGTTCATCAAGGCCTTCTTCTTCACTTTCGCTTTCCTGATACAATAAGCCACCACTTAATCACTCTAACAATCAATTTTTTACAGAGAGAGAATAAGGATGGACAAGATAATTGTTTTTAAGACGACCTAAGAAAAGGATAAAATTGATCAAGTGCTAAAGAATGTAAATCCTTAATAGAACAGATCAGATGTGCAAACGCAACGTGCTGAAATATATGGGATAAAATTCCTAGATAAAAACATATAATATGAATCTTTACTTTAATAATTAATTAGAAGAAAAAGCAAAGTTTAGGGCCGCCAACCAAACATATAAGATTTCAAATGGAGACATAAGAAATGATGGATCAATTAGATCAGAAAACAATATGTTCTACTTCGATTGACGACTGATTAAGCACATAAGGGAAACCTCTAAAGTGCAAGGACTTAGCATCCATCCTGTCTAGCTAACTTTCTAAAACTAAAAAAGAGTAAGAGGACTCCTGAAATTTAAACAGGACAATCCTAAATCCTTTCTCATAAGCAAGAGTCTCAGCATCCACCCAGAGCACGTTCAAGTAGCTAAAAGTGACCAGCCTCCACCCCCGCCTCCCTTTTTTTTTCTTTACCCGAGTGGCAGAGACTGTCTCCTCTATAATATCTTTCAAACCTTATAACACTACAACTTCAGCAATAATGGGCAGCGGAATCACCTCAAGGAAATTATAGACACCCAACTAGGGCAACAAAGGAGGTGCCAAAATTATCTCCTCCAAACACAAACTAACAACAAAACTTTCCTTGCAAAATAATTAAAACGGCATTAAGACTCAATGCTATCAGAAAAAGGTATGTAATCTACAGAAGCGACTCATTGCAACTGTTCAGCTGTTAAAAGTTTGAAACCCATGCTTATGTCATTGAATAGATGCCATGCCTATAAAACCTTTATGGACATTATGGTTGAATCGTTGAAGATAAGTAAAAATACATACCATCATGTTCAATGCACCCAAACATAAGGCACACCAATCATGTATAAGCAATAGCAATCTAATAACTTAATGAAACGTGGATGAATTAGACAGCAGGAACTCATAATTAAATGCTTGACTAGGCTTCCATGATACGTCACGTCGGCCAAAACGACAAAAGTATGCAAATTACCTAAGCAACAAGTGGATGCAAATCATTCATGAATCGAAAGATATCATTACGACCTTTCCTCAAACATCCATGATGATCTAAAATGGAATGATGACATCAAAAATCTTCCACGTGTAACACGTAACATTGAATGCCAACACATAGAGCCATGCTCTGCATACAATAAACGTATAAGACTTATACAGGAACACACCGGTTTCCGGTAACCTCAATTACAAAAAAAAACAAGGTAATTACAAACCAATAAGCATATGTAGACAACACGGGGCAATAGTTACCAAATTTAGCACCCGGGGTCCCGCACACAAAGACTTCCCCCAAACACCTCAACCAATTTACTTCCACATTTCCCAGATAATTTTCATTATAATTAAAAAGCACTAAGCAATTACTCCCTCCATTCCTTAATATAAGTCGATATAAGTCGTTTAAAACATGTAGCAAACATAAAGGAAGCAAAAAAAATGTTTTTTTAATCAAAATATCAATATTACTCTCTTAAATAGAATTAGTGGTATACAAGTCCCATTTAAGAGAGTAATATTGATATTTTGACTAACAAAGTACCTATTTTTCCCTACATATCCTAAAGGAATAGAGGTAGTATAAGCTTTGATTGGAGAAAAAAACATCATTACAGCAATTGAACAAAAACAAAGAAGACATTCATTAACAGAACAAACCAAATCCCATTATCTTGACAGTTAAAAAAAGTTTAAGACAAAAAATGGAAATTAGAAAACTTCTTCACCTCAACAGGAGTGGAGCTCTCATTAGGCTGGGGCTGGACTTCCCCTTCACCACCCACCCAAACAGATTGGGGAGGGGCGGTGGTGGCGTAATAATCGTCATCATCCTCATCATCAACATCAGCCCATGATTTAGCAGTCAATGGAGCAGGAGCCCAGAAAACCTGAGGCTCAGAATCTTTATCCTCTTGCTTCTTAGAAGCAGAAGAAGATGAAGAACCACCCGCCTCCGCCTTCTTCTTCTTCCTTAAACTTCCCAACGCGGCAAAAACGTTACTGTTGCTTATCACCAACTCATCCTTCTTGTTTCCACCGCCCACCATTTTCAGATAACAAAAATTAATTTCTTCAATCAAACTCTAAAAATAAAAATAAAAATAAAAAGTCCTCGGAAAACAATCCCAAATTAGTTCAGATTAACAAAATCCCACAAATAAAAAACTAGAAGAAAAAAAAGCTAAGTAATTCTGTATCTCACTATCAGAAATGGTTGTGGTTTTCTTCGTTCTTGTTTCTTCGGTGGGATTGGAAAGATGATGGGGAAGGGGACTGGGGATTTGAGGGGGTGTTCGTTTAGGGTTGGGTGAGAGATATGAAGAAGAGCTGTGAGAGAAGACAAGAGTGTTCTTGGTGCGTGGGGCAGGGGAGGGGGGGTTGGTCTCGTAGGGGAGTGCTTGGCGTGGGTGCAGAAAATCGGGTTTGGATCAGTATGATATTTCTTGGATAAACGCCCCCGGTTTCTTTTGTCTTCTTATTTTTCGACCTGGAAACGGTATTTACAGGTGTTTTTCTCCCGGATTTTTTGATAAATTTTAATTATTAAGTTTGTATACGCGTCTTTGTTAGGTGTGTCTATGAGTTTGGACCGTCTCAAACCTGCCTCATATAACGCGAAAAAATATCAGCGTGAGTTTACGTGAGCTTGACGCAACTCAGCCCAATTAAAACTCACAGTCAAATAAAAATAATATGATTATAAATATTATATTAATACTAAACTTAGTAATTAAAAATATCTATAAAAACTGTTTCAAACCCCATTATTTATTTTTACTTTCTCAAACCCTATTTATGTATATTTGGATTAGTTTATCTTACTACAAAAATTATTGTAGTATATATTTGTATTCTTGTCAAAATTAAGTATAATGACTCGTATTATACTATTCTTGCTATAGGATTTGTTGTTTGCTAATATAAAGTTGGCTCATGAGCTCAGCTCGAGCTCATATTAAAATATGAGTTGAGCGTGAATTCGAAGTTTGTGAGCTTTTTCGGGTTGAGCATAAACTGAACTTTTCAAATTTTATATGAGCTAAGCATGAGATATATCAAACTCGACTCATATAGCTCCATTGACACATACATCTCGTAAAATGGTTATTTATTTTTATTTAGAATTGAATGTCTATTTTTTTTTTTTAGAAAGTGAACAATAATAGCTATTTTACTTAAATAGCTAGATTAGGATCCTTCGAGGAATTATTTTTTTTCAATTTGTCCACTACACACTTAAAATTTATGGCAAGAATCTGATTTTAAAAATTGTCACCTGCCTTACGCTCCCTATTGGAGAGGATATTAATTCTTAAATACCTATTCATACATAAATAGTAGTTATAATAACTCTTATACTATTTTCAAACTCAGTCGTCGAATCAACCTAATTTAACATCTGATAGTCAATTTACATAAACGGATAGAAGTATCACTGAACACCTTAATTTTAACTTTTTTTAAATTATTAAGCCAGTGTAAATAAGTCAGATACTCATTCACCATATTATTATCAACTTGACCCATTATTTTCTGTTAAACAATGGTTAATTTCTGCCTGATTGTTAGGAGATGAATGCACACAAGACCAATACTAGATGGGACAACAATGGTTGATTTCTGCCTGATTGTTGAGTCATCTAGGGAACGCATAAATGATTTTTCTTACATGCAAATTCGCGATATCTGGATTACACGATTCTGTATGAACCAACAGGACCCGGGTTTGCCAAAGAATAAAAGACGCAACAGTTTGCTCACATTACTTGGGTTTTATCCATGATTATTCATATACCTCAAGCTGGTTGACTGGCATCTACAACGGCTGGTGAGTTATCGTCTCTGCTGCCATCACCACCAATTTCGAATTTACAGAGAGGACAAGATGCGTTTATCTTGAGCCACTTGTCCACGCATTCTGTGTGGAAGAAATGAGAGCAAGGTAGTTCTCTCAATTCATCATCATCCTCGTACTTTGTTAGACAAATGCAACAAATCTGCACCAGTTTCAAAGATTAAATTTTTAGTCCCATCATGAAAGGACCGAAATTAATTTGACATCCATAATTATGTTTCTTCACTGCAAGAGTGAAGAGTCTCGAGCAAAGATTATGTGCATCTACCATTGAATACTCCTTTTTGCTATAAATACAGCAGCATATCTCAGGAAATGGCGATAAATATCTACAGAAAAGATGCAATTATTATGAGCTTTCAAAAGACTTACCGCATCTTCCCCTGAGATGGCGCGCTCCTTTTCGGTCCCTGCAGCTATAACCCCATCTTCCTCATCTCCGGAACTGTCTCCACAGTTGCCACTTTGTTCCCTCAACTTAAACTTGTGTATTGGGAGAGAGTTTATGGATTCCTCAGTGGCTCCTTTCATTCCATTCATATCCTCGCGAACACCAAGCATAGATATGATGCACGGTAGGCAGCAACATATCATTGCACACAAAATGAAAGGCATGGCATACCCAATAGAACTAAATGTGAGAAATACTATACATAACCTGCAAAAGAGTTGAGAAAACACTTGAGACTTGGAGGAAATGAGTAAAAGATGATTGTACTCGAAGAATAGAAACTCGTACATGTACAAATTGGGAGCATCAGAAGCAGATGAGTTCCCGCCAAATATCCAAATATTACCACCTACAAACCAAACAGCGAAAAAACAGTCCAATGCCATCTTGAAGTGTTCAACGAATGCTCCAACCCTGGCAACAGTAAAAGGCGAACCACATAAGATAATATTGATAAAGCATTTGGAAATGCACTTAGCTCTAGGGTTGTAAAGATATTGCCCAATAAAAGAGAAGTCCAGCCATTTTAGTTTCACTCATCGGTAACTTATTGTTTTCTGTTAAACTAGAACATTTAAAAGAAATGAAGAAACGGACAAAAAGATGAAAGACTTAAATGAGTAACTTGGACAAACTTGGCAGGGCAGAACATACAAGATAAAAAGAGCCTTGCAAAAAGTAGTTACCTAGCATGTGGGGGTCTGATATTCTGACCATTCCAAACCCCTGCAGATGCATTACGACCATCTTCCTCATCGGAGGACTGAGTAAGTGAGACAGTTATGTAAGAATTAGGGTCCGGAACAACATTCGCACGTGGCGAACTTTGACGTAAGTGAGCTGACCTTTGATCAAGAATCCAATTACTGTAAATATATCGCCAGTAGTAGAGAGGAAGGCTTAAAGCACAACCAGCTGCATAAGCCACAGCCCAAGCAAACAAGGGAGTTTGGGGTTTTTCATGTCTTGATATGCATAAAACAACAACCGCCGCAATAATTTGGCCTAAAGTAAATACCAACTCAATGGAAATCCATAACATCGTATTAAATGGGCTCCACCGCCGACCAGAACCTTCACTTCTCCTTGACAGGGAGGAACTTATTAAGTTTGAGCCATCAGATGGAGAAGAGGGAGATTGAGTTTCAGGCAGCTGATCACTATTTGATTGTACATTTTGATGATATGTAGGATTTGAGTTTTGAGGAGAACTGCAATGAGATGAGCTTGAGGAAGGGCGATCAGCAACCCGCTCAATGTCAATAACATGGTCATTGCTTTCATGAATTCCTGTCCGCTCCATGAGCAAAGGGAATCTATCAGTAGAGTTCCCCTGACTTGACCCTTCAGAGGTAAGAGCCATTCAGCCCACCAAAATTGATAGCCAAAAAACCAAATACTTTTAGCTACTTATAGTGCTTCCCTGTCCGTCCGGGTGGGTCTTCTCAAGCATCAATGTAAATATCTCTATGTTTTATTGAATTATACAAGTAACAATAGCAACAGAATCTCCAGGCCTAAGATCATTATCCAGAAGCATATCTTATGTACCTGAAAACAGATAAAATTTCAGTCTGTTCTTCAGAAGAATGCCAAAGCTTATAGAAATCTCTCGCGTTGAGAGAAGAAAGGAAGGAAGGAATACAGAGCACTCCAAAATACTAAAACTACTTTCATCCAACAATTATATTAGAAATGTGCAATCGGGTAAACCTCCCGCCTTTCCCCCCAAGCAAAAGTATACATTCAGAATGAAAAATATGAAACCTTCACTAAAAACTAGCACTTGCTGAACGGTTCAGAAAATGCCTTTCCTTAAAAAAGAATGTCTGAATATGTCGATCAACTAAAAGATCAGATTGAGTTACCTATCATACGGATAACTTCGTAAGACAACTCCTTAAACATGAAACAAAGCATATCATATCATATTCACATAGAACAAACAGAACTCCAAATGCAATCCCTTAATTTCAATTGAATCTCAAGCCTAGCACAAAACCAAAACAAAGGGCAACAAGTACGGATTCCTTAAATCAATTAATTACCAACAAAATCTTTTCTTAGCTGAACAATTACAAATACAGATACACTTAAAAAGAAATCACTATGTTAACGAAATAATATGAGCATACAAAATTGAATCTTTAATCTTTTATGCTAATCTATGTTGAAACCCCATAAGAATTAATCCCTCCATTCCATAAGTCGTTTAGGACATGTAGTGATAATTAAAGAAGCAAAAAGTAAGGTGTTTTTTAATGAAAATATAAATATTACTCTCTTAAATAGAATTAGTGCTATACAAGTCATATTTAAGAAAATAATATCAATATTTTGAATGACAGATTACCTAGACTGTTGCTTCCTTAATTTTCGCTATATGTTCTAATCGACTTATATTATATTATGGACTGCATGTAGTATAACTCAGATTGAGCAATTCGCAAAAAATAGAGGGAAAATTAGCTCAAGCAGAAAAACCAATAATTATAATTATCCACATCCAAAATTATTAACAAGAAGTGAAAACCCCAAAACACATAAAAATCCTGAAATTGCCATGAAAAATAAAAACCTAATCATACGTGACAATTACAGTAATCAACCATACCGTGAAATTACCTCAAAAAAAATTCCTACTTCAAAAACAAAATTTGATGAAAAAATAAACAAACAATTAACCAAAAAAACGGATAAATCAAATTACCAGCAAACATAGGGAGAAATTTTGATGTGTTTATTTTCTGAATTTGTCCCCTTTTCGCCAATATTAATTTCTCTTCTCAGATGAATCAAGAACTACTTTATACCGACTAATTTGTGGACACCTAAACAAATAAAACTATTCAAAAGAATAAAATAAAGGGCATTTGAGATTTAATTATTCAAAATACTTTAATAATTGTTTAGTGGAAATGCAAAATTATGGTTATATCTGCTTGAAGTCGTTGTTGGACAAAAAAGCAATGATTTAGCAGAAAGGACAAAACATAACATTGAAATTTGTGGGGGAACATTTTTTACCGCCCTGAAAGAGTATTTCAGACACCAATTTAGAATTGCGGTCGAAAATCAAACCGATAAAAAAATTGTAGTATTTTATTTTGGAGCGAATTGCCTATTTTAGACTTAAACAATTTATACTTTTCGCTTTTTAGACTAAACTTTGTTTTTTGACCTTTTGTAGACTTAAACAATTTACGTTTACCCCGATATAGATTTTTTTCAAATTTCCGACAAAAAACTCACGGACATGCAAAACTGTGTCGTTTTGACAGGGGTAAAAAAGTCTTTTCGGCTTTACAAAACGAATTGCTTATTTTAGACTTAAACAATTTATGCTTTTCGCTTTTTAGACTAAACTTTGTTTTCGACCTTTTGTAGACTTAAACAATTTACGGGTACCCCGATATAGATTTTTTTTCAAATTTTCGACAAAAAAACTCATCGACATGCAAAGCGTGTCGTTTTGACAGATGGTGAAAATGGAGATGATAGGTTTATAATTTTTTTGTTAGTTTAAATTTGGTATTCATATTTATTTTATTTTAACAATTGAGTACCCAAGTTTTTTTTCGTGAGAATTGGGTTGAAATGTCCGAAATACTCTTAAAAAGTGCCTCACGTGTGAGGCACATGACCCAACTTGACGATTTTTTTAACGAAAATGGGACGGAAGGACAATAACTGGCAGTCGTTTTCACTCTAGAAATAAAATCGAGTCACCAGCTAAATGTTAGGAAATAAATGACGAATAATGAGAGAAAAGCGAGATCGAAAAAGATAAAGAAATACCCAAGAAATTGTTAACTCGATTATGCCAAATCGACTAGTCTAGAGCGACTGCAAACCGGGATATTTACTATGTAGCGATTCAATATTTATGTTACATAAGTATTCTATTTATAAGTAGAAACGAAATCCTAATTACAATCTTAAGTGGAAACCATGAACAGAAAAGCCCAAAAATTTGGCTATCCCCAAACAACAAGGTAATATGGGGATTGAAGATTTGAAAACCTTGTTGTTCTTAAAAAAGTAATGTGATGGTGGAGAAGATGGTGATGTTGGAGATGTTGATGGTGTTGATTGTGATTATGGTGGTTAGGGTGGAGAAGATGAAGATGGTGGTAAGTGACGGATCCAGGACTTGAGATCAGTGGGGTCAGGGACGATTCTAGGGCGCCCGAAATTTTTAAAAATACTACTAGATATGGTAAATTTTAGTAAATTTTATATGTAGTTTGAAGTATTTTATCAAGTTCGCACCCCCCTCCCCAAGTTTTTTTTTTGTATTTTATCAAACAATATGCAGCATAAAAAAATGATTGAGAATGAGAATGAAATGTCTCGCGGGAAGGAATTGAGACTTGAAAGTTGAGAGACGAGACTATTTTTTTATTGAGAGCAACTAGTTAAATATCCCGCGAAGCGGGAAGAAATTGAGACTTGAGAGCTGAGAAACAAGACTATTTTTTATTGAGAGCAACTTGTTAAGTATCGCGCGAAGCGGAAAGAAATTGAGACTTGAAAGCTGATAGACAAGACTATTTTTATTGAGAGCAACTTGTTAAGTATCCCGTGAAGCGGGAAGAAATTGAGACTTGAGAGCTGAGAGACAAGACTATTTTTATTGAGAGTAACTTGTTAAATATCTTCTAGAAGACTAGAAACAAAAAGTATTTTAAAATATTTAAAGCTGCATGTTAAATATCTTCTAGAAACAACAAGAATGGTTAACACCACTGTTCCAGTGCGGAACGAAAATTGTTTCGTACGTCCGGAACAGATTTTTATCTGTTTGATCAAAATTTTAAGAATGTTTATTTTATTAGTGTGGTCATTAAATTTTTTGTGTGGGGTCATTTATACATTTATTATTTAAATGGAGTAAAATATATCATATATAATTTTTTTAAAAAAAAATTTCACTGGGGTCAATTGACCCCACTGGGCCTCACCTACATCCAGTCACAGATGGTGGTAGGATGAGAAGGGGAGAAGAATGGAGAGAATACATGGAAAAATCTATATCGGGGTAACCGTAAATTGTTTAAGTCTACAAAAGGTCGAAAACAAAGTTTAGTCTAAAAAGCGAAAAGCATAAATTGTTTAAGTCTAAAATAAGCAATTTGTTTTGTAAAGCTGAAAAGACTTTTTTACCCCTGTCAAAACGACACAGTTTTGCATGTCGGTGAGTTTTTTGTCGGAAATTTGAAAAAAATCTATATCGGGGTAACCGTAAATTGTTTAAGTCTACAAAAGGTCGAAAACAAAGTTTAGTCTAAAAAGCGAAAAGCATAAATTGTTTAAGTCTAAAATAGGCAAATTGCTCTTTATTTTGTTATGTGTAAGTTTTTTAGATGAAATGTGTTTAGCTATCTAAGTAATTTTTTTTATAGCGTTTTCCAACAAAGTACACAAATTGGTTGGAGCAAACTGATCTCGGGTTAGCAAGTTCTGTCTATATGAAGGACGACTTTGGGAATCAATGGTGCGTTTATGTAACCAAAATAGATGATACGTACTACCTAGACGGAGGATTACAACAATTTTTGCGTGACAACAATTTTCGGCCCACGGATAAAGTTCATTTTATACCCTCTCCAATGAATATACTAGATATTTCTGTTAAGGGAGGGCCCTGAGATAGGTTACCTGAAGGGCGAATTATCGTATCCCTCTGACGTGGTTTTTTTCCGGCAGAGTTTTCGAATAGACATTGACAAAAATTATTCGGCACTTTCTAAACCGGTATGTTTTCTAATATTAAAATTTTAGAAATAAATTCGTTCATTTTACCGGTATGGGTTGTAATGTTGTTTCCCGTGTACATTGGATATGTAGAAACTACATGCAATGCGTGTTAGAATGCAGCTTGGAATCCCCGAAGTACTACACACGAGCAATTTTCACGGGAACAAATTGACACTCCAAGTGGCTAGAGACGAAGGCGGAGACGATTACTATTTTTTGGGGTGGGATGAGTTTATTGTGTTTTCAAGATTACACCCCGGTGACCATGTACAAATTCATCCAGCCCCTTACGATATCCTTGATTATAGGGTCGGGAATTATGCTTTTGCCAATTTATTACATCAACTTTAATAATAAGTCATTGTAATGTTTGCAATTTTTGGATATTGAATGAAAAAAATTAAATACATTTAAAACAACTTTATACGATTGCTAACAAAATTGATAATTTTTACATTCTAAACTATTACAAATTAGTAAAATTTAAATACAATTAATGTGGAGGAAGTGTTTGGTCAAGATTTGCTAACATGGGGCAAGTCTTCCGGTTGTGACTGACTTGTTTACAGCGGCCGCACTTCTTTTCTCTTTATGTTCCCCTGTTCTCTGTGTTCATAGGCATTTGAAATCTCCGCCTTTGAGGTCGACCCACCTGCGTACCTTTCATGTTAGGAGGGTGATGTGTCATATCAAAAAGAGGAGGTCTCCAATGAATGAGATCAAGTACAGGGTATAAAATGGACTTGTACGTATTTCTATAATGCTCGAGAGAATATAAATGGTGGATATACTTAGAAGCATCCTCCACGATCGATTTGGACACAACAATGACATGTGAGCATGAAGTTAAATAAGTAGACCATTTATCACAGTTACAAGCACGAGCTGATAAGTTGACTGTGTATATTTTTCCACCTTCGCAAGGTCCTCTATGTCGGGATATGACCTTATAGATACCTTGGTCTTTGTGGTGTCGTTGCACAGTCAAACTTGTTGCTTTTTGTTCGTACGTGAAGTACTGATCTCATGTTCTCTTAGGGAATAGCGTTTGACAACTATTAGCGTCTTCCCGGTGTGTGTCAAAATAATGCACAAGTTTGAAAAATATCATCTCCACAAGAGCTTTCAAAGGCAGCGCTCTAGACTGTTTCAAAACGCTGTTAAGCGCCTCAGACATGTTTGTCGTCATGCAACCGAAACGCTTTCCCCCACGTAAGCCAAAGTCCACAACTCTTTGGGCTGCTGCATCCACCAATTAAATGCATCGTCATCTTTTTGTTTAATACGTTCAAGATAAAAATCGCACTTAATTTTTTTCTTTTGTGTTGCAACAATCCACACATAATCTTTCAATTCATTATTTTTTGCATAGGTGTGGAAATTTGACTTGTAATGCCTAAGGCAATATCGGTGCACTGCCATTGGGGGTTGCCATCCGGAGACGTTAGCCACGGCACTAAGAATGCCGGCATGACGATCGCTAATAAGACAAACTTGTAAGTCTTTCACAACATGTTCCCTTAAGTTTTTAAGGAACCATGACCAAGTGGAAGTTGCCTCTGATTCGACCAATGCAAAAAACAAGGGGTAAAATTTGATTGTTATCATCCTGAGTGCTTGCAACCAAGAGTACCCCTTTATAATTCCCCCCAAGATGTGTGCCATCAATTGAAATTATAGGCCGGCACCACTTGTAACCGTCAACTAGCGGTTTAAATGTCCAGAACAATGCCTTGAAAACCTTAGGGCCATTAACAGTTAGTTGTGGATGATAAGCAAATTTGACTATAGCACCCGGGTTAGAATCATGTAGTGCCCGCATATACTGTGGCAGTACCTGGAAAGTTGATTTTCAAATACCAAAAAGTGTTTCTATAGCATGTCGACGGGAATACCAAGCTTTTCTATAGGTACAACTCAAACGCATATTATTCACACAAGCAGCCCTAATCAATTTAACAGAAATTTCAGGATCAGCTTGTACAAGGTATAAAAATTTTACCCCAATGTAGCCGGAGAACATGTTGCGTATTTTGTTCTTGTCCATCAAGCAGTAGTGGCCCTTGTTAAGCTTGGTAACCTTCCACATTCCATCTACCATGCTATGGTTAACGCGAATGTACCAACTGAATCGGATTTTTTCTGTTGAGTTTCTACAAACCCCGCTGAACCATTGTTTGTTGCTCTTGTCTCTTTTCCACTCCCTCAAGGCCACCTTGTCATGCCACACGTTAACTGCCAACATTGCCTCACGTTTATGAAGGGATTCATGGGCGGAAACTCGTTCCAAACACCCATGAGTCTTCCCCTGAAGGATCCGCTCATACGTAAACGAATCGAAAAATCGAGAAAAAGACTTACAATTTTTGGCTCAAGAATCCGATTCTTGAATGGAAGATCCTGTCTTTATGGCTCGGATGCAATGATCACCTTGAATCCCCCCTTGCGGAATTACTCCCTACCGGTATCCACGCGACGAAACGGGCAGCGAGTACTAGCTCTCTGTTTTTCTGAGTTTCTGGAATTAGGGAGAAAAATGGAGAAGGCAGAATCCGAAATCTGATTTCGGGTGTTCTTTGGTTAATTGCGGCTGAAAGCTTAATTAGCTAGGGTTTCGGCCAGGAGATCATTATATAGGGTATGAGAGTTTGTTCCCATAACCAACTCTCACATCCTCAACTTCTCTTGGCAGTGGGAGTCTTTAACTCCCATGTCCCCTAGACTTCTGCTGGTAGTAGTGGGAGTCTTTATCGGATAATAACTCCCACGTAATCCCAGCTATTAACCAAATACCGAAAATGCCCCTTATCTATAATTCGAATAATAACGCTTTATTATTCTAAGAAAAATAAATGTCAGATACAATGAACCTAGACACATTCTAGATTCATTAAATCTGGACATGAAGCTCGTTAGCTCGTCTATGCGTGTGACCCTGTAGGTTCATCTCACAATGGCAATGAAAACACACTTAGTAGTAGTATGTGTTCATAAATCACAAGCGGTCCCTAGCAGGACATTGTGACTACCCAAAGTGAATGAATTTACGATGGAACCTAAATCAATCTACTATTTAATCCATTTGTCTCGCAATATCCTAATTAAGCATAAGGCATGGTAGTCGTCACCCTTATTAAGCTTAATTGTATTTATGCTCGATCTCCAGGTAGACTGTTCCAACAAACAATATTTAATAACCACTTTATTAAATACATTTGAGCACGGCCATGCATTTAAACAATATTTCCCTATCGAGGGGCCCATGGATATCTCTCTCTAATAAGAGAGGGACAAATTCCTTACAATGCCTCTCACATTCAAGCCATGATAGGACACTACATCCGATCATTAGTCGTATTGATTACTCGATTAAAAGCAATGTACGACTGAGTCAAAACGTGGCTCCATTCATGCTAGAATCAAATGGAGACATAAGGTCTAAGGATTCTAAAATAGTATTGAGGAAGTAATACTTATGACTAAGGACCATGAAGTATTACTTCTCTAACGGATCACGTTCGATACGATATATCTCAATACATTGATATGATTTGTACTCATTACACATGATTAGTAAAACGTAATCATCAATCAAACATCATACTAGTTTTATTTCACTGGAAAATAGATTACATAAAACTAGGGACAACTAGAATAGTAATTACATAAGCAAATGAGTTTTACTATCAAATCACGCATTTGATGTTCATAAGCAAAATTAACTATTCATATGAAATGTTCAAATAGATATAAAACGTACAACATATGCTAATGGTCCTAGGGCACTACTAACAGTTTATCCTTGAACTGCATCCCCAAACACATTTCAGGAAATTTGGGATTCCATATTTTAATTATTTTTTCCCTGTATGTCAGTTCAGGAACAGGTTCCATGGAAGCCATATCATTCCAACAGGCAAAATTAGCATAGTTACCGTATGATGACATATTCCATTCTGGAATAGCTGGGGCTGAGGTAGATGGAGTCGGTTCAGTCTCTTGGACTGTCTCTTCATTACTTGGTCCAGCGGTTTGTAGTTGGATTTCAGAGATGGCATCTTCCGCAACCGCCTCTATATCTTCCTCAACCTCGTCGTCCTCGTGTTCTCTAGCGCTATCGTCTGCGAAGTTGTCTTCCGTTTCCGGAACACCGTCAATGTCTGATATGGGACCCAAGGAATCAATGACTGAATTATCTATACAAGGTTCGTAACTAGACGGTGGAGGCATAGTTGGTATGGTATTTGACTCCGAAAAATATGATTCCGGAACAAATTGTGCCTGTGGCAAAAATTATGTTGTCGGAATTACAAAACTATCTACATGTCTCTGCAGAGGTTCTAACAAAGCACCTACATGAATCCCTTGTAGTTTGAAATCCGTTTGGATTCCTCACAAATTCTCTAGATCTTCTTCGTCGTTAAGATGTACAACATCGTACATCACCATGTTGTACGTCGACATGAAGAATAGACGAATCATTATTAGCCGAACAGTGACACTAGAAAGATCGACTCATTTGCGCCGACATATTCTGTGGCAAAGTTGCCGGAATGAAAGTTTTTGTATAACTTCCACACTTCTTTCGCTTGGCTCTGCAAAACGGGGAAAACCACCATTTTCATACACTACATTGTGGTCGAAATGTACATACAATTTCATCGGACATTCAAGTGCCATTTTTTTTACACAAAATATATGAACTTGAGGAAATATGGGTTTGGTTGGAAAAAATATATTGGAGGATGTTGTTTGAGGTAAGAAAAATGGAGGGAAGGTTATTGGACTTTATAGAGATTTTGGTAGTGAAGGGATATGATTTTCTATCCCTAAAAATTCAGGCCACAAACGTGTCCAGGGGAAAAACCTTCTGCTCCTTGAGGATGAAAGTCGATTTGACGGAAGTTCAAGGGGCAGAAGGTTTTTTCCCTGGATGTCCACATTATTATTTTTAATTGTAGTGTGTTGTCATTTTTTTTTTAATATTACTCAATTCACAACTTTTAAATATCATAAAACTAAGAATTAAATTTGATTCATAGAAAAAAAATTACATTGAAAATATAAAAATTAAAAATCCCGATTATTCAAACCCTAATTTTTTCGAAATTTATGTTCAAACATTTTCCATATATAAGTGATGCTGCACGATGCATCCGACATCGGGTAGTTGGGGGTATCTTCCACAGTTACCTCTTCCGGTGATCTTGAACACTGACTGGCTTCGTCCACAAATGCTCTTCATTCATACCCAAAAATATGGCAGAGAAGGATAAAGAAAAATTTGTCTTTCCTTCTGTACCGCTTAGCCCTTGGATTAACATATTGCACAGTTATATAAACCAAACATTTAAGTTATGAAAACATTGAATTATTATAGTGTGCCGTAATTACATGCAACTTACCGCAACGTATTCCTCCCACTGGGCTTCAGCACCATCCAAATCAACAATGTTGGTCCTACCGTCGTACTTGAACCATGGTTTGCGATTAAGTGCTTCAAAATCCCAAAATCGCCTGCGCAGTTTTGCTACACCTGCATTGTTCATTTCTATTGTGAATTGTCCGCCGGTGACGGAGTTCATTCCGTAGACAATTTCGTTGTACGAATCGGACCAACGTTTTTCACCATTGTAACCCATTGTACCAAAATCATAACAAATTTCTATTAACACTTGCTCGTATTCTGCAGGCCAGTCTCTGGTAAAATCAACATCCCGGAATTTGTTACGCATTTCTTTTTGAATAAATTCTGGAAAGTTTGCCATTTTAGAAGATGGTTTTTTAAGAGGAGAAATAAATTTAGAAAAAAGGAATTGTGAAGAGGATAAGGAAATTTTAGGTTTGAGAGTTGAGAATGTTGTAGATTGTGGAGAGGTTGAGAAGTTATTTATAGATGTAATTGGAAATTCAAAAATCAAAATTTTGAATTTTTGAATTGACAAGTCTCTAAAAATTGGTCAAAAATGTGAACGAAAATACCAAAACCGTTCAGATATTTACGTTCAATAATGCATGGTCAAAAAAACAAAAATGAGAAAAGACTAGACACTGCAAAAATACTGTAATTTGAGGACGGAAGTGGCAATTCCGTTCTCAGGTCACGAATTAATTAGGGTTGACTTCCGTCCTGGTAAAAAATATTGCCCCCAAATTTCAATGTCATGTTTTGTCCTTTCTGCTAAATCAGTGCCAGTCTAAAGAAAAGAAAAAAAATATAAAATGTTTATTACAAAGGACAGGTTTGGAAAAGTTTTTGTCTGTGTTGTCCACTCGTGTGTCGGACGGAGAAATACTACGTGGATAACGCCGACAAACTGCTAGTCGCTACACCTGAAACGCGTGTAACGTATAACGGATTCAGTATAAAATATGTGTTTTTTTTTAAATACACTCATTCAACTATTGATTTTATGACGTATGGTTATAACACTCATTTCATATTAGAATGTGTTTAGAGAATTAAGGGCTCTAAGCGAAATTTGTAGAGAAGTCTAATTGTTTTAAAATTTTAAATTTTTTTTATTATATCGAAGTAGATAGTGTCAATTTTGAGACATATTATTCCGCAACAGAAGCACTTGTCAATTACGTTATCTTTTCTTTACTGAGAGGCCTATTTTTTTTAGTTAAAATTAGGGTGTCCATGCTGACATCAGTTATTAATCTTCCTATCCGCATGAGCTTTACGAATGTACTAGCTCCACCTTAACCGCAATGACAATTTTGATAATTCTTTACCTATTCTTATAGTGTTTGTAGCAGTGAAATCATTTATGAAAGTGTTATAATCAAGACATTCTAACATTTTACTCCTAATAAATATTATTTTCGTCCCAAATTATCTATTCACTTTGATAAATGCACGGGTATTAAAGTTTTGGTGATTTTGATGGTAAAATACAAGTAAAAGTTTAAGATACCCCCAATTATTTTTATTAATCTCATTTAAAATTTACAATTTTCTCTCTCATTCTTCTCACACAACATCCAACCATCTATTAACTATGTGTTGGAAAGTGATAATTTTAATTAACTAAGAGCATTCAATGAGGAGTTGGAAGAAGGGTAAAATTGGAAAAAATATTATTAATACACACTTTATTTAGAATGTGGACAGTTAATTTGGGACAAACAAAAATAGAAATGTGTATAGTTAATTTGGTACGGAGGGAATAATAATGTTAATCTTTTTTAATCAAGGAAAAATCTGATATGGACCAGGTCCATGTGGACTTTGTGACCCCAGAACTGACCACATTACCACAGAATGAAAAGAGAGACAATTTTGTAATGATGTGGTCAATTCTGGACCGCAAGGTCCAATAGATTTGGTCCATATTAAAAATATTCTTTAATCGATCTCGCGATATAATTAATACAACTAGTAATTATTTAATACACAACAATGCCACCCGACCATGTTCCCTAAGAACAATGGTATTACGTGTACAAAACAAGTATTTTAGGATAAAAAACCTTAGTTATATATCAACTCATTCATTAGTTAAGAGGTATTACGCATGTGGGAAATGAATACGTGACATTTGAATCCAATTTGATGTCTTACTTTGTCATAAATGATTTTGATTTTTTATGAATGTCATTTGTTTACTATCTATCCCTTAACTAAATTGTGAAATAAACTCTTGAAAGTTTTAATCATTTCCTTTTCGGAAAATTGAAAGATTTATTTGTATGCTAAGAAAATCTTTTACCCACTTACTGCTCCAAAAAGTAATACTTGAATTTTAACTCCCACACAAATAAAGGTAAATAAAAACAGTTGCATCTTTGAGAATATATATATATATATATATATATATATATATATATATATATATATATATATATATATATATATATAAAAAAATTCTTTTGTTGTTTTGCTTTTGTTGTTTTGAGAATTACAAATCTCAACTTTTTTTTATTCACCCCAAAGAACAGCCGGTGTCCACCAACAACGTGTTGACTAATCCAAGTTCGGTCTGCGATGGATGCTAGGTGGGAGAGTCTGACCTATACTCAACTTCTTTTTTTCTTCATGAAATGACATTCTTTTTGGGCCGTTTGCAAGACTATTACAAATCGAGAATAATGAGTACTGAGTATACTGTTTCAATTATGGGCTATATAGCATTGTGCATCCATTAAAAACTTATAGGGCTTAGTACGAAATCTTACTGGTCTAGAACGATCCCCTACAAGGATGGGCTTTCATTTCTGATTCTAGTTATACCTACTTTTGTTATTATCATAGCTTTTTTTTTGCAGAATAAAATTTTTCTATTAATCACAAAATAGACAAGATCATTAAAATTAAAGGAAAATCTAAAATTACAAGAAAATAAAAGTTATACAATGATTTAAAAAAGCATGATAACAGACAAAAGTCACACTCAATAAAACTTGGGTGGTTAGGAGATACTAATATAAAAACAAGTAAGATAAATAAATACATAATCTTCTTCTTCGCAGCATCTCCATCGCAATCCTTAAACCACAAATGCGTAGGAGAAAATCAATTTCAACATCTTCCTTAAGGGACGACAATTTATAGGACCATGGGGGTATCAACAGTCCTACAAATTGTCTCGGGAAGATGTAGAAAGTTGATAAAGGGCCCAAATCAAGTTCGGGTTGAAAGATTTCTTCTAGAAACATAGCAGATAAGTCTAGACCTGAGACAGATCTAACCCCTGTGTCTTGAATCTTGAAAAAAAAACAATTTGAAATAAGTCTCATATGATTTGTGGTACAAAATAGAGATATAATAATCGAACAAAAGGAGATAACCGGCCAAGATTTGACCATTGGCCGGAGCCAATGGCCAAATCTGGCCAGAGGCAGAGGAAAAAAAAGAAGAAACAGGAAAGCAGAGAGAGAGAGAGAGAGAGAGAGAGAGAAAGAAAGGGGAAAAAAGCAAATCTTCTGTCGTTATTATCATAGTTGGTTACTCATTAACCCGAGCTCTGAGATAACTGGTTGGAATTGTCATATGATTTACCTTCGACGAGTGTTCGATTCTCTCGGTGTATATCGACTCTCGTGAGAATTTTCCGCTGTGGTAGCGCTCCATGTAAAAGAGCAGTATGGGTCAGGCCATCTCCGCTAGCAGCCACACAATGGGCCAACCGCAGGTAGAACCCAAATTAGTCACCACGTTGAGGTAAACACCGGGTGCCCCTTGGAGTGAACCAAAAAAGAAAATAAAAAATAGTTTCGAGCCCATTTCGGAAACTCTCTATCTAAAATTCTATACCCATTGTGCATTGAGTTTTGATCCTGATTAGTTAAGAAGAATATCTGCTCGTACATATGATATATAAAATCCAGCTGCAAATAACCGATATTTGTTTTATATGTACAAAAAAAAATATCTATTACGCATTGAATTCAAAATCTTACGTATGTACAATCAATAATGCATATTCAAAATCTTATGTATATACAATCAGTAAAGGACTTCATTTCTAAAATTTCCTCCTTAGAATTGATCCGTAATTGCTCAAAAAATAAATTTATCCAAAATTGGATCCCTTCCTCCCGAACAACCAAAAAGAGGAAAAGAAATAATGCTAAAGATGGAATAGCACAAGGAAGGAAGGAAGACGAGAATTGTGAAACAAACCATTGTTGTTAAAATCGCGAGCCAACTCGTAAAATTGTACGATTTTACAATTCTACGGAAGTAAAACGAGTTGAATCAGAAGTAAAATCGAAATCTGGTAAAAACGGAGTAAAATCGTAAAATCGGATAATTTTCTTTTTCTACCGATTCCACAAATTTACTTATAATATCATTTATTTTTCTTTTATAATTATTCTCCTTGGATACTTAATTGCTTTGATGGATTCAAATGAAGAAATTCATCAGTATTTGATGGATTCAAATGAAGAAATTCTTGAAGAATGTGAGATTCTTGAATGGCGTTTGCTTAGATGAAGGCTGAAGTGAAAAGATCAACAAAAATATATAGATCAGTGGATCTCTCTTGATAACAACTAATAGTGAGAAATTCTTAGTGAATGCTTCTTAAGGTAGCAGAATTGCGGGTGAAACTCGTGTATTTTTCTGCTAAAGAAAGAATGAATGAATAAAGGAAATTGCAGAGACGACTTCAGGTCAAGGGTATCAAAGTCAACCGGGGCCGTTTGGAAGGAGGTTTATATTTATTTATTTAAACATTTGAGTTTTATATTTTGAAAGACTTGTAAGTTTTTTTATTGTGAACTTTGTTACGTTATTGTCTTTTGAAATAACTTGTGAAACTATGTTTTATAGATTTTCGCATATTGTTAGACCATATGGTATGATTTATATGTTAATTATTGTTATTTATATATAAAATATATATTTTAATTTTTCGGTACGATTTTACGATTTTCCACCCCTCCACCGATTTTACGTAGAATCTCGATTTTAACAACCTTGAAACAAACTTCTTTATTTTACTAATTTTCTGCTCTCATCAACTTCTGAGGAAACAAGAATATATACGAGAACAATAATAATAATAATAATAATAATAATAATAATACTTGCATAGTCAAATTTGTCACGTCTTTACTCAATTTCCTAATTGGGTTATTTATGTTATCATAGCCTTTTTTTTTTTTTTTTGGGACAAAATGTGAAAATAGTCAAATTAGTAAAAACCATATTAAAGAAGCTAATGTGACAGCAAAATGCATGGAACTGTTGTCCATATTAAGAACCTCAAAAGCTAACACGTGTAAACATCATCATAATAAACTCCCACCGAAATTATTGATTTGGAGTTATATATGTTGTGTGTAACATGAGCATGACACATGAAGAAGAAGTTAGAAGATTGAAGAAGGCATCATGACTATGATTTAAGACAGAGTATATTTGTTCACTCATAATTGAATTTGTTGTTAGCTTTGAGGACTTCCAGAGATTTGAAATTAGCTAGTTAATGTGTCTATATATACTACATTATTATAGTTTAATAATAATGACTAGATTATTTTAGTTTTAAGATTGTAAGTATGAACTACGATTAACTAGTTGCCACCAGGTTTGGGCCGCCGAAGATTTGCACGCGGCTCGAGCCTTGGACCATTAAATTTTGCACGCGGTTCATTTTGTTTACCCCGGATTTTATTTCTTTTAGATCCCATTGGTTACGTTTTCTCCAAATTTTAAAAGTAGACATTTAATTTTTTTTTGTCGGTTTGCACACTTTAGTGTCGACTTGCTTGATTTTGGTGAAGAGAGTGGGAGAGAATTTTGTTTAGAGGGTGATTTTTTTTTTTATTATAAGAGATAATTTGTTTTTGGAAATGAGGAAACGGGGCGTGCAAATAGATGTCATGAACTTCTATTCTTATAACCTAAACTAAAATAAATAAGCTTCAAGTGTGAATAGTTAAACTTTAAGTATGGATAAAACAGTGTCACAGATAATCTAATGTGCTATAATGGTATTAATTATATGGTTCTCTTTTTCCTGGCTATATCTAATTACTGAAATATACATGGGAGAATATTCATCACTTATTGATTCTTCTAACAAATCAATAAATGTAAAAAAAAAATTTTAAAAAAAAGTGTGCGAGATACAATTTTCTAAATGATTTTTCAAAAAAATAAATAATATATATATATATATATAATTAAAAAAATATGATGTTCTGAAAAATGTTAGGAGCAACCACGAACTTCAGCTTAGATATTTCATTGTCTAAATAAAGTATAATTTGTGAATATAAAATTGACAGAATGTGAGTTTCTCATATTGCATGTCGTCCAACGACTACTAAATATGTAAATATGAACGTGAAATTTTTTAGGTAATCCCTTTTTGATGAATATTTTACCTAATCCCATAAATCATATCGCAATTGTCAATAACTTGTAAAACTTTTTGTCTTTGGAGCATAAATAAATGTAACAAAGCTTATTACCGAGGGAGAATAATGAGTTCTCATTATCCATCACTTATGATTTATTTATTTATTTTCATTCATAGTTTGAATATTATATTTGACAAGTGAGCTCATCCACAAGGCTTGCTTATTGCAAGATCACATATTCGAGTAATATAGGGAGCGATTTAATGTTGCAGTGGTTTATCCTGTGTAATTACAAAATCAGATTAATTAGTTGGGGTAACCCCAAACACCATTCTACCAAAAAAAAATCTTATATTCTGAAATGGAAGATGTAAAGTTTAATTTCATTAAAAAATGAACTATTTCTCTAGTGTTGGCACCATTAGAAAATTGCATGAGCAAAGAAAAGAAAAGAAAAGAAAAGAAAAAAAACATATTTACCTTTGAAGGTTTCAGAGTTCCATGAGGTGGTATCAATGTATCTGGAGCTGGTTTGTAGCTCAACAAATCATTACCTACCCACATCAATAATTTTCTTTTTCTTTTTCTTGAAAACAATTTATTAATTGAAAAGATATGTTTAGCTTTTTAAGGAACTGAAAATGATAGAAAATAATTTGAATAAGAAACTAATAGCATAGTTGGTTATGTTCACCAGTCAATGCCATTTCCATCACAAGTTTGATTTATTTTTAAATAATTGGGGAAAAGGAAATTCGATCCCACAAAGAGTTTCAATCACAAGATTGTATGTTTGACATTAATACAAATGTAAAGTGGTATTTTTATTGTCTTTCAAATTTAAAATTTGATAGCATGATAGCCTAATTAATGGCAAAAAATCAGCTGTCCCTATATATGTCCTCATTCCTATATCCAACTAATCACAATTCGCCATGTATATATATAATTGGGATAAATATCTACATAGTGAAGTTTGATTGGTTGGGACATGATTAAGGACATACGACTTTCACCCCTAATTAATAGAATGCATGTGATTATGTATTTTCTTTTAAGATATAATTACGTGCCCACGTTGAGATAACAATTATGTGTTAAAAAGTAAAAAGAAAAAAATCACACCATTTAGAAATTATTGTCTAGTAACTGATAGAAAATACTCCTAACAAATTGAAATTTATATCCCTGAAACGTTCATGTTTAAGATTTCTATATTAAGTAATTTGTTTTTCTAAAGTTCCATCTTTTAAACAATTAGATTGTCAAACATTATAATTAAGGTTAATAGTTAATGGTGAAGAAAAAAATAGATTTACTAGATAAACTATAATTTAGTTATTACATATTGTATTTTGTTAAGTGTTAACTGACTACATTGGCGACCTCCACATGATTCGCCTAGGACAAGGGGTCGAATTCGAGACATTTTGGGAGCGACTTATAATGCATATTTCCAAAATTTGATGTCAATAGGCGATAGTGTCTATTTGATCTCAAGCAGATTAATCGGGTTTAATATATGAACAACGATCACTAAAAGAAGTTAATATTTTCTTTTAATTAAAGGATTTAGTCGAACCCTAAGGGTCCCTACCCATCTATCTGCCTTTGTGATTAGTGAAGGAATTAAATCGCGGGACGTACCTTATATAGGATTCACCAAAACTCTTTGTACATCAATAATTTATAAATGACTGATTTCTATATTTGGTTGGTTCTAAATAGTAAAGGCCAGACCAGCACAACACTGTTAGTGATTGAATTGTCAGCTAAGATATATATGCCCAATAGATAAAAGAAGAAGAAGTCAATATTGTATTCATGGGTTGGATGTTTTCTAGAAAGAAAGTTGAATTCAAGGATGTGGAGCTGCTTCTTTCTTCTTCTGTCGTTTTGGTTCTTCGTTTGAAATGAAAATACTTCAGTTTTTTGTCTTATCTTTTGACCAGAAAGAATAGCCATTGGCCGTAGGACTACTTTGTTTATGTAACAAAATTGGATTTCATTTCATTTCATTTCAATTTAATATAATTGTTTTTTTAATATAAGCTGAAATTTAACTGTAAACTTCATTAAACATAAAAAAGAAACAAAATTTAAGTTAAAACAGGATAATTCATATTGCATCATCCTAATTGTACATTTTATTTTTTCAAATTTTATTTGTTATCGGATATGATATTTATCGTTCTAAGTTAAAAGTATTAAGTCAACTATATTAATTTTTCTTGACATTCTGATTTGTATGTTACTTCTTGTGATACACCGTTCATTGCTGAATGTCTTTAAACGCAAAAATATATATATATATATATATATATATATATATATATATATATATATATATATATATAAGATGGAAAAAATTAAACTAACAACATTTCACATTGGGGCAAATTTTACAAAGTATATATACATCAGAACGAAATAAATGTCTAATACATTTTGTGAGGTAATGTAATTTTTTAACTCTTAAAATCTCGAGTTGGTGACTGTCATTGATCTTAAATTCACCTCTGTATTTTATATCATGGGAAAATTATCACTTTATATATCTTCATAAATCAAAGAGTTTTTTTTTTCCCTTTAATCAAAGAGATTAGTAACTATAGCTACTCATATCCATCAAATAAAGAAGATTACATGTACAAAATTAGTTGGAAAATGTGTTTACTTATGATCAGTAAGGACATATTATTTTCAGAAATTTTAAAATAAAAAAATTATAAAATTCACCTTTGGAATTATATATGAATTTCAAAAATTAATTTAATCTTATGTTCTTTTCAAAAGTTGTGGTTCCATCTTAGAAAATATAACATCACGAAATCATGATACTATTGATCGAGATAGTAACCATTTTGGTACTATAATATACTTTTTTTTTTTAAAAAAGGAAAAAAAGAAAGTCTACCAGCTACAAGGCGGTGGAGACCCTAGGCAATTGGGTATAGTTCTGATATGAATCAGATCAATTGAAACAGGTGGTTCAGAACTGACCACATCACAACAGAATAAAGAGAAAGACAATTATGTAGTGATGTTGACAATTCTGTACCACATGGTTTATGTGGACATGCTCCATATCAGAAAAATTCAGGCAATTGAGGCAGTAGCCTAAAGCCCACAAGTCAAGAAAACTTTAAAATTTTGTACTATATTTATGAGTAAAGTGTATATATATATATATATATATATATATATATATATATATATATATATATATATATATTGTTAAAGTAAAGTAAAAACCCCAAAAAAAATTAGCATGGCTATGAGTAATTACAGTAATTTCTTATTTCATAAAAAAAATAAGTAATGTGAGAAGGCCTCAAATATCGTTTAAATGTATTGATTATATTACTTATTGAGAATTAAATGATGGAATATCTTGATTATAAAATGTTTTTGTATTACCCTGCCATGTGGAGTACTCGGTGTCTTCACAAGTGATGAGATCAATCCGAATTTGACCTACAAAGTGCTAACAAAATCTGACTCTTACTCGTGGGTAAATCCTAATCTGGAACACTTTAACGTAACACAAACTACTCAGGGTAAAATTTAAAAAACTAATCTCATCGAGGGCATTCAAACATCCGTCCCTAATATGGTATTAGCAATCCGTTACAATTAACACAAACTCACAAATTTTTTACCATCAAAGTTTATAACAAATAACTTCGCTTCTAAAAATGTCATAAGAATAAAATTTGGTCTCCTAAAAAATTAAAATTTACCCCCATAAAGTGTAAATACTGGGTCCGGCTCTAATCAAAATCCCATATGAAATCCCTGCCAAGCTAAACTGAGGTATGTCTTGAAGCATATTGGATTTATTACCCTATATAAATGTTGGTCCACTATATATATATATGAAAATTGTCTGTACTTGTGTATATTTTTATTCTTGTGTTCAATCACTCAAAATTTGTCATGTGAATATTTCTTTTAATTATATATGCACATAGTGAATTGTGAGTGATTTGACACATAAATAAAAATATACACAGATACAGACGATTATTTGCCAATATATATTGCCTCTGGTTATCCAAAAGAAAAAGTTAGTGCTTCACCATACCATTAGCCATGAAAGATTTCTTTGTTTGTTCCATGCATGCACCAAGAAGGGACTGCCAACTGGAGTGGCTGGCCATGTCGTTGACCCTAGCATTGACTAGAGTCTAGGGGCATACTTATTTTGACAATTTCTTTTTTTTCCTATTAACAATTAAACAAAAGGATTATGTGAAAAAATAGGAGGTCACGTCTTTACTAGTAATATTTGTCGACTCTATATATGTACTCCCTCCGTTCCTAATTATCTGTCGCTTAGATATACTTTATCAATTTTTTAATTATCTGTCACTTTATAAAATCAAGAGAGTATTAAATGTATTTTTTTCCAAACTTACTCTTGTATTTAATTAATTTAGTCAGCAACTAATTTGAATTGTTCCAACATAAATGTAATAATTGAAGATTAAAAATGTCTATCTATCTTTAAATTAATGTATCTCAATTATTTTCTTAATTCGAGTGATTTGTCCTAAAGTGATAGATAAATGGGAACGGAGGGAGTAGCATATTATATAGGTTACATTGAAAAATATTATAAGTGATGCGTGAAACTAAGACTAATGAATTTGTCCATCTACACCTTTCTAATTTATATGGGGTTTTAACTGAATTATATAAAAGATTTATGTGGTTTTTTTTTAGCTAATTAATTATTTCCCCTCAAATTGGAAGGGGTTAAGCAAGGCTATACCTAAATTTAATACTTTCAAAATGGATATGGTAAATCTCAATGGCCACATATCATCTTCGCTTCTCCCAATACTCTATTGGGTAAAGAAGAAACCTGTAGTCAAAGACAATTTTTTATTCAACTTTTGTGCCATTAGGTCAAGAAGCAAACTTCCTTCATTTAGTTAACATTTTTTTTTAATTGTATACTAAATCCGTACTTTATTATTAGTCTCTATTCTAAAATACATTAATAAACACCCAGCTGTACATGTATCGATCCCCCACCCCACCTATGACATAATAATTGTTGATATATTGATTACCTTGTGAGTATATATATTTACAACTTATAAATTTTACACAATTTTCTTAGTTTTTAAGGTACATGGTGGAGCGGGGCCGCAGGATTGAATCTTCGGCCCGAATACGCGAGTTTGAACCTGTCTCCCGAGCAGATGTGAGAGTTCATCTCAAAAGGCTTAAACTCGAATGTGCCCGTTCGGGCTAGGGTGACCAGTAGTCGAGGTAATGAAAGAGTTTCCCAAGGATTAGGGAATCAGAAGTCAATTGACTAACTACTAAAGTTTGGAATACCCCGTATGATTTGGGAATTAGGGTTTCTTCGGACAAAAGAAACCATGTGCTAAATTGGAAGCTGCTAGATTTTGAGAGAATTCTGACAAGAAAAGAGACTGAGATCTTGCAGAGATATATGGTTTTCAGAATCTTGTAGGGTTTACTTGGAAGTTAAAGTTTAATTCTTATAAATACCTAGTTATTTACGCATTGCGTGGTTACAAATCTTTTAATTAAGTTTTTATCTGTGATTCGATTACTGACTTGCATCGGTGCAGGTTCAAGGGAGTTGGCCTCACCTTCTTTTTCTTTTGCAGGAATCGAATCTTCGTTCTAAATTTGATCAATACATCGAATTTGTAAGAATGATCTTTTGATTCATGCTACGATATTCTTGTTTACGATTTGTTAGACTCCTTTCGTTTCGAGTCAAAATTGCAATCTTGGCAACCTTGTTTACCAGTAAGGATTTGTAAGTTTTTTTTATTTTTATGAAAAGTAAGGATTTGTAAGTACATAGTCCCCCGTCGTATGCTGTAACTTAATGTGAAAAAGATTTACAAGATTTACAAGTAAGTAGGATGGTGCACATTAATGTGAAAAAGATACATAGTCCCCCGTCGTATGCTGTAACTTAATGAGGGAAAGCTGAACAATAAATAAGAAACAGTTAATTAATGCTTGATGTAAGATGAATGGTTTGCCAACTAATTTTCAATTTCTCATGACCCTTTTTCTTTTTTATTTGGAAATTATTTTTTATGACCCATCAAATGTTCCTCGCCGCCCTTTCCGCCCTTTCCACGTTCCATGGCACGTAATTACACCCTCCGTTCCACTTTAGTTTTTTCAATTCTTACTTTTTTTTTATACTATATTTGTCTTCTATTTCATATTTTATTGAGAATTAAAGTTTTATCAAATTTTATAATAAAATACAGTAAAATGTCGAATATAACTCTTTTTAATTTTACTTTCAATTTAATTCTTTCTTATTTTCTCTCTTCAACATTCAATATAAGCGGTGTGGTTGAAAAAATCATCATTAATAAACTCTTTATTTAAAAAGTGGACAATTAATTTGTAACAGATTAAAAAAAAATTGAACAGATAATTTAGGACCGATAGAATATGTTACATTTGCACAATTGTCTTTATTTAATTTTAGCACTTCAAATTGGACGTAATAAGGAAGTTTAATCCTGATACAGAGTATTTAACTATTATCCTTATAAATGTATGAAATTATTAAACGTCTCAATCTAAAATAAGACCAATTGAGTATTAACTAGCACTAAACAATCTCATCACGAGGGAAAAAAAATTAAAAAACTAAAAACACAAGATTCAAACAAGAATCACAACTGATGGATAGATAGATGGATATTATTATTTTATTTTTTGAAAATCAAGAAGGATTTGATTTGCCGTATACATAATAGTCTAATTATGAGACTTCGAAAGAATGGTATGTAAAAGATGAATAAAGGAACAAGAACCGAACTTTTACTAGAGCAACTCATGGTTTGCGGTCCCAACAACGGGGAGAAGACTGATATTTTTTGGTAATCAGGCTGCTCATTGTTTGGCTCAACAGGGACGTTTCGTTATTCTCACGCTTTGAGACAAAAACTTTCCTCTATTTGTAATGACTGCGATTTCTAATAATCACATTTGGATTCAATAATATATGGCACTCTTTGGGTTTTTAAAATAAAAAAAAAAATGTACTAGTTATAATTTAAAATATAAATGTAAAATTTTTCATTAAATTAAAATATTACAAAGAGTAGTAAGTGATTTTATAAAAGATTCGAAATGGCACATGTGGAAGTTGCTAAGATTAAAAGTTTTTTTTTTTTTTGCTAAATCTAATAAGAGATTGAAAGTATGTAAATACAACACTTGTCAGAATAATTAATAATATAGCGTGACATATAACTCTCGCATATTACAATATCAAAACTTCTTATCCCCTGTATCAGAAAAAATAAGATTAAAAAGTGTTACTCCATTCTCTCGCTCTAACTTGGAAAAATAATAATAATAACATTCGCTGGCTTTAATTATTATTATTTTTTTGTTAAAAAAATTGAATTTTTTGTGGATAACAAAATTTAATTAATGAATTACCCATTGGGGCAAGAGAGCACCAAGGCCAGCTGGAATGGAGGTCTTACATGGGCCCTTCCGCGTTGGCGGCACCAAACTACAACAATATCTATACACTTAAATTCAACGATGACTTGTAAATTACCTACATGTTGTCGCAAGATGCTCAAATACCGAGAATGCCACAAAGGACCACGTGCCCCGACTTCCCCGGATGTTTACTTAACTCTCAATAACCGGTGACTCAATTATAATACTATCCTGCTTAAATTGACCCCACAACCCCCTTATCTGAATTGAGCGCACTTCACATTTGTAGGTAAATTACCCATAATTCATGTGAAGATTGTGGGGTCAGTCTCATAAAAACGGTCATAAATTAAATTTTTTTCGTTCAAGACTTGCTTAGCGAAGAGCTCCGGGCTATAGGAAGGCAAATTGGTGAAATTAATCCCTAAATATAACATGATTACTGATAATGGTCCCTGCTATTTTTTTCTTTGTATTTTAAACCTTAAACATATTGTGATTGATGATAATGGTCATTCCGTCATATTTTGTGACGAAAATAAAGAATTTTGTATTTTTTTAAGCTGATTTGAACCGGGGTTATTTTGGCAAAATTCACCCAATTAGTTTTTGGCAAATTGGTGCTATGAGTCCCAAAACATAATACGATTAGTAATTTGGTCCCCAAAATATATTACAATTGGTGATTTTGGTCCTATCTTCATCCTCACTCTCTTCTTCTTCATCAACCCACCCAAAGACTTACAGCCACCTCTCTTTATCTTTTTCTTTAACTTACCCATAGACACACCCCTCTTCTTATTCTTCTTCAACCCATCCAAATACCCACCTCTTTTCATCATCTTCTTCAACACACCTAGACCCACCATTTCTCCACATTTCTTCTTCTTCATCGATAAACTTTCATCACTCCACAAAGATAAACCCACCATAAAAAAAGTTATGGAAAATGTCAAATCCCTTTTGTTAATCTTTATAAAGATTGTATCCTTTTTTTATCTGAGTTTGATATATGTTTTATTCTCTTGGATAAAATTGTATTTGTCTACCAATTCTTACTTGCAATTTTGATTTATCTTTTAATTTTTCAAGAAGAAGAAGAAGATGATGATGGTATATAAACTAGATGAAGAAGAAGATATAATATTTTTTTCCCAAAATACCCTTTTAATTTGGTTTTTTTGAATTAATTTTTTGTTGACTAGTAGTTGACTATCACAGATTATGACGGGAAGACCATTATCACCAAACGGAATATGTTTAAGGTTTAAAATACAAAGAAAAAAGAACATGGACCGTTATCAGTAATCGTGTTATGTTTAGGGTACCAATTTCACCAATTTACCCTATATGAATTAGGAAACATCCTTGTCTGGCGCGGAATAAAAAAAAAATCATGTAGAAGACGTTAGAAAACTTAATCTAACAGTTGCGATTTGCGATTCTAAAAGAGAAATACATATTTTTTTAAAAAACACATACTTATCTCATCTGTTTGATAAATTTAATAGACCAACCGTCATTTAGCACATAGGACAATAGCTGTTCTGCGTAAATAAACATCGATCAAACAGGGGAAACACCTTTTGAATTAGAACTACTTTTCCATTTCTATGGAAAACATAATTGTTCCTTTTAAATTTTAAAGTTATTATTCATTTGTGAGGACTAATCTCAATTGTACCCAAAAACTTTCCTCTAAAAAAATGCATTTCTAAGTAATCTATTCCATTGTCGAATTATTAGTCCTTTACAATTTAGCAAAAAAATAATAATTATTAGTCCTTTACAAACTACTCCCTCCATTCCTAAATATAAGACTCTTTAGACAATTTGAGAAAATTAAGGAAGTTATTATTTTCACCTAAACTTCTAATATTATCCCCCACCCTCCCTCTCTCTCACTTCTTTATCATAAAGAAAGGAAAATATTGAGGGTATAATTGGAATAAATTGTTGACAACTAATAAAACAATCTTAAACGACAATTAATTTGGATACCTAGATATCTCCTAAACGATAATTAATAAGGAATGGAGGGAGTACTAAAAAGCTAAATGATAATTACACGAAGTGTCACACCTATCAAATGAAGAATATTTTCTTACAATCCAGTTGTTCCATTTCTCATCGCGCTTGACAACAGTATATGATTACTAAAATGATGTACTCTTTAATTGTTATGATCTCATACGACTGTGAAAAAACAAATATTTGGAATAAATTTCTACATTCTTACAATAAAAATAATATTATAATCTCTATGCAAGATTTTTTTTATTTTATTTTTTTTATAAGGGCTCTCTTTACATGCACTTTTAATTATAATTTGATCTCGTTAATTAGTAAAGATAATGTTCATTTCTATTAATTATCAAATGTAGTCTTAAAGTTTCATACCATATGAAATTAAAACATTTAATTTTGAATAGTGATATTATTTTCATCCTTTGTATTTTACTTTAGCATTATTTGAATCATTAAAAACCTTCCAAACTACTCCCTCCGTCCCAAATTAACTGTCCATATTTCCTTTTTTGTTTGTCCCAAATTAACTGTCCACTTTCTAAATGAAATATGTATTAATAATGATTATTTTTCCGATTTTACCCTTCTTCCAACCCTTCATTGAATACTCTTAATAAAGTAAAATTATCACTTTCCAACACATATTTAAAAGGTAGTTGAATGTTACTCCCTCCGTCCCAAATTATCTGTCCATTAAGGATTTGGTGATTTTGATGGTAAAATATAAGTAAAAGTCTAAAACACCCCTCATTAATTTTATTAATCTCATTTAAAATTTATGTCTTTCTCTCTCATTCCTCTCACACAACATCCAACTAGCTCTTAAATATTTGTTGGAAAGTGATCATTTTAATTAAATAAGAGCATTCAATGAGGAGTTGGAAGAAGGGTAAAATTGTCATTAATACATACTTTATTTAGAAAGTGAACAGTTAATTTGGGACAAACAAAAAAGAAATGTGGACAGTTAATTTGGGACAGAGGGAGTATGTGAGAAAAAGGAGAGAGAAATACATAAATCTTAAATGAGATTAATAAAATTAATGAGGGGTATCTTAGACTTTTCATTATATTCTACCATCAAAATCATAATACCCGTGCATTTGTCAAAGTGGACAAATAATTTGGGACGGAGAGAGTACTATTGTTTGCATAAATTCCATTCCTTTTCAAGAGGGGAGGCGATATTGCCTGAGCAATATTCCTCCTGCAAGAGCAATATTTAAGTAAATGTCAAAACTACCCTTTATATCAATCTCACCAAATCTTTTATCTATCAAAACCCTTAATTCTCTCATCCTCCTCATATCTTAAGATGTGATCTCTCTCTTTTTTCTCTCCTAGTTAGCCTGCTGTGTTTTCTTTGATTCACATATCAAAATTTATTCTTATAACATTTAATTGATGGAACTTTCTCTGATTTAGATTATAATAAGTGGATGGAGTTCGTATGAAATCGAGGGGAGAATTTAAAAAAAATAATCCATTAATGAAAATATCTGTTATAAGAAGCATATGAGTTCGAAGAGAATCTTATTTTTCATTGAAAAAAATTTAACTTAAATTTAACTCTAAATCCACTGGAAAATTATGAAAGTAAAGGAAAAGGATGGAAGAACAACTAATTGAGACTTCCCAAGAGCCCTTTCTCCTAGCACAGTAAATCTCAATGTCCAAATTTAAGCAAAAAGAATGAAGCGTAAGTAATTAGTAATCAGTGAGAAATGAGTAGAGAGAATATCCAATTTTATTTTAAAAATGAAGAAAATCAATTGATATTAATCAATAAGGAATGAGGAATGAATAGAGAGAATTTTCAATTTGATTTTAAAAAAATCAATTAATATGACTATTTCCTAATATAACCAAGAGCAATATGACCATTTGAACAAAAATTGCTCTTGTAGGAGGGAATTGCTCTTGCAATATAACTCCCCTTTCAAGAGTGGTCCTCGAAGCTTGATTTTAATGCAACTTTGAAATGCAACTATGAAAAGTAGGCAGGGAAATTTTAGCACCACTAAAAGGGCCAAACCAAATTGCCAGTACTTAAAGCTAGGGACCCGTGACCTGTTGACCCGTTCTGCCCCAACGCCTTTTGGGGCAGATTTGTCCCGCCCAATAGAGATAATGGGACAAATCAGACCCGCCCTACGAACAGGGTAGATCGGGGATGAATTTTATTTGAGCCCCGCCCTATTCTACTCCATCCATATTAAATTTTTATAATATTATATTATTCGACCCAATCATGTTTAATTTTCTCTTTAATTTACTAATTGTACTTGTTTTAGGATTGATTTGGGGATAAAATGTACTAATTGTATTTTTGGAGGCTCTATCTCTATACTAATATTAATAATTTTTTTAAAATAAAAAGTAAGCGGGGCGATATTTCTTGATCCGCGGCGGGTCACGGGGCAGGGTGGGGCGATGAATCACCTGCGGGGCGGAATTGGGTATTGAAATACCCGTCCCGATCTACTACATTGCCATCCCTACTTAAAGCCTCATTAATGCGATTTGGAAGAAGTGGAAGCATTTCCAATATTGTACAAAAAATCTCAAAACATTTGCATAACACAATTAAGCAAAAAAAAAAAAAAAATAGAAGTAAATTTTCGTGTATGTCCTCATTTATATATTCAACCACTTACGATTCGTCATGTGTATATATAATTGAAAAAAATGTCCACATAGCAAATTCTGAGTGTTTGTGTACATGAGTGTGGGAACACACAAAGACAGACGATTTCCAACCCATAATTAGGTGATCTATTTTCCATTGTATTGGAGAAAATCCCGCAAATCCCGTGCTCTCCAAATTATCGAAAAAGGGAAACGTAGTCGCTTTTCAATTGATGTTCTCAATTTCTGTTACAATCATTCACAATTTGTCACATGAATGTTTTTTCATTTCACTTCTTTACCTGACATTATTCCAAAGATATGAGAAAAGAGAAAAAACATAAACTAATAATGAATGTGAATAACAACAACTGAAAAAATGGAGTTTAAGGAATATACACATGACGACATGGCGAATTGTGAGTTGTTGTAACAAGTAAAAGATACAAGTTGGGAACAAATGTTATTTTACCTTGGCAAAACTCATAAGATTTAAAATTGTCGTTTTTACAATAATTTAACAGTCATATTACGACGAATTCAGACATTTTGCGGAGTTAGAAAATTTTCACCTCCAATTTTCATGAAGTAGATTTATGTATTGACATTAGCTTCTCATTTTCTCCTCTAATTTTCTTCCCAAATGCATGTAATTAAGGAAAAATGGTACATGGCAGTAGTTCATTTTTGTACTTAGGTAGAAGTATATGCTTTGAGGCAAAAGATTTATAATGGATCATTCGTCAACATCTTGTTACCTACGGTGAACTATTTTTTATAGTTCTCCATTTTGATCATTTATACATTTACATTTAGATCCAAAAAAAAGAAGGAAAAATGGTAAAAAGGGTAAGAAAACACTCGGGATACACGTTGTAGAAAAAAAGACAAGTACATGGGAAGTGCTTTGTACCGGATTGGATAGTTTTTTTTTTTTAAAAAAAAAATAAAAAAATCCATTAATCACAAAATAGTCGAGGTCATTACAATCAAAGGAAAATTAGAAATTACAAGAAAATAAAAGTTATACAATGATTTAAAAAATCATGATAACAGACAAAATTCACACTCAATAAAATTTTGGTGGTTAGGAGATACTAATATAAAAACTAGTAAGATAAACAAATACATAATCTTCATCTTCACAGCATCTCCATCGCAATCCTTGAACCACAGAGACAGGAGAAAATCAATTTCAACATCTTCCTTATGGATCGACAATTTATAGGATCATGGGCGTATCAACCGTCCAACAATTAAGAAGCTACAAGAATGTCGCAAGTATGCTTAAAATTCTAAAATTTCATAACAATTAATATTAATAAAAAAGAATTCATAACTCTGTATTTAGATAGTCATCCAATTTAAATTAAAAAAAAAGATAGTTGAGTTGGATGAGAATTTGAGGAGGGAAGTTTTTGAAAAAGTAGAATTTTAATAGAATTGAAAATTGTAGGAGTTTTGTTTGGATAGAGAAAACATAATTTTGTATTTTGGGTCTTGAAACCCCAACCCAGCGTCCATAACGGCACAACATAAGAACGAAGGCAAAACTTTTAGGTTGAAACCCCAACCCAGCGTCCATAAAAATGTTGGGGCGAATTTGATCAAATATTTCGAACTACATATAAAATTTACTATATATAGTAGTATTTTTAAAAATTTCGGGAGAGACTGCCCACTCACCCCTTATCTTCGTCCCTGCCACAACCTTCCCCTACACCACCACCACCTTTTTCCCAACTTGTCTATTATTTATGCAAAATTGTTGTTCCTTACATCCAATATTAGTCGACTGATACGTTAAATAATTGTTGACAATTCTCATTTTTAACATTTTAATTATCATTATATGCACATCCAAACACTTTTGCATATTTTGAACGTTAAAAGAAATAATAAAATATACATGTGTATTAATATAATAACCAACTTGGATAAAAGACCGAAAATAAGTTTAATTTACTAAATGTCAAATAAAAAAAGACAAATCAACAGTTTAAAAAAATAAAAAAATAAAATCGGATTCAACTCTCTACAAGTATCATTCAGTTCGCATCACCTCTGTGATACCCTGAATTTTCGTGCTTACGTGTCTAGCATGCTTACATGTTATTTGGTGTATTAATTGATTTTACATGCTTTCTATGTTGTGTATGTTAATTGTTGAGGGGCGTTATAGTGTGTTTGGTTAGTTGGGGTCTAGAGTGTAGATAATAAGAAGTTGAATGGGTGTTTTGTTAAGGAGTTGATGGTAGTTTAAAGTGTTTTTTACTTGAGTTTGTGTTTGGGTTATTGCTGTATTTTTAGTGAAGGAAGTGAGAAGAAAATAGAAAGAGAAGAGAGGAAAAAGAAAGTTAGAGAGAGCCATTTTTTCTGGCAGAATAGATAGGATGTGGGAGAATTGACTTTTGAGATAGCAGACGGAGTCCGTTTTCAGCGAGTGATAGTGCGTTTCGAAGAGGACTGATAGAGCTAGTCTTGGGAGTTGACAGAATATCATTTGGAGTTCTGGATTTCGAGTTATAGCCTTGGGAAGTCAGTGCTTTGAATTTGGAAAATCCTGCAATAGGGTATTTTTGGAGTTTTGACTCAAGTTGCTAAGGTAAGGACCCTTCACCCTTATTTTTCAATTCAAAAGCATGAAAGTATGTATTTTCATAAATGAACTCATGTTTTATTCATTGATTTTATTGCATAAAATGGATGGAGTATTGTAAAAGATGCTTATATGAACTCTATGTTTAGTTAAAGTTTATGTTCTTATGTGAGTTATGTTTTTGTGTGATTATGTATATGGATTTTCAGTCATGATATGTTAGTAGATTCAGAAGTTAGTAGCATTAGTAGTAGTACGTAGTTCAAGTGTACCCGCCACTATTATCATAAGGCCGATGCCTTGCGGGATGCCGCTGATCGAGGTCATGCGTGACAGAATAGCAGATTAGAAGTTTAGAATCCGTCATTCCGAGGTCTGGCGAGGGACGAGGCCTCTAGGTAGAGACAATTATAGCAGACTCAGACGACCGAGGCCCTATGAGTATAGAAGCAGTTATTAGGCTCTGCCGAGGCGAGCATAGAAGTGACAATTATAATAATTAGTACTCCCTCCATTACTAAATATAAGACTCTTTAGACAATTTGAAAAAATTAAGGAAGTTGTCATTTTCACCTAAACTTCCAATAATACCCAACCATTCCTCTATCTCACTTATACATCATAAAGAAAATAAAGCAAAATATTGAGGGTATAATTGGAATAAATTGTTGACAACTAATAAAAGAACCTTAAACGACAATTAATTTGGATACCTAGATATCTCCTAAACGACAATTAATAAGGAATGGAGGGAGTAGTAAGTAGTAGAAGAATTCTATGTGTTAAGTGTTATGTGATATGTGATATGTGCAGTCAGATTTTGGAGTTGGAACCTTGTGGAAATTTCAGAAAATGTGTTTTTTTACTTCAAAATTTAACGCCTTTTTGGCCTGTACTAAACCTCGGCAGATTGGTTAGGTCGACCGGAAAACTAAACAGATCGTCCGAAGTAAAGTACTAGGTTAATTGCGGATGATTGGTGGTCGACCGAGTTGGTTGTCCACTCGACTAGAGTGCTTCGGACGACCTTAGGTCGACCGAAGTGCTCTATCTATCGTCCGGACTTTTTGGAAATGTTTTTACTATCGGTCAATCGGTCTTCCAGTTAGGTCGACCGAAGTTTTCAGTGTTTAATAAACTTGATTTCTGTTCAGTTATGTTTTCAAGTATGGTGCTTTTTGTTTATGTAAAGTATCTTACAAGTCATTTCAAGTGTTTTAAACAATATTTCAAGTCAAGTAAAGTATGCATGATTTTCACATGTTTTTGGGTGAATGAGAACATGTTTTAGAGTCTAATGTTGCTTCATCCCAAGGGTGTTGGGACCTTACTGAGCCAGTTTAGTGGATCATTCCTTATTAACATTTTGCAGGTAAGCAGTTGGCTGATCAGGTTGATGAGCGTCGAGGAGAGACTTGGTTGATAGTTTCTTATGTATAATTAGGTTGTTTTACCTTTTGGTTCTTGTTATTTATTAATGGTTTGTAAGACTTATGTTTTATGTAAGACTTGAGATCTTTTAAATTTGTAATGAAATTTATTTTTTGGGAATTTAATATTTCTGTTTGAAGATTCGGTGCCTCATTGGATGTTGAGTCATTGCTCGGTCATCCCCAGGTCTCACGGGGTGTGACAACCTCGTTGTTGCCATCGAAGTTAGATGTCTCAGTCAATACCAACTTCTCGCTTAGTCTGATGCATTTTTTTGACGTTTTATTGGCCAACCTGAACTTCTTCTTCTTCAGAGGTTTTATCGAATGCCAATCTTGGACATTATATCCTTCATTTGCTTCAATCTCTTGAAGAAAATTTGACGAACTATCCCCCACACGTTCCAACTTTTCATAGGATGATGATCTGAGAAAATAAGTCCAACATGAAAGTATGTACCTAGTTGGACGAAAGTCCAGACCATGGCGATCACATTCAGCATAATTTTCCGTACCCCTTCTTGATAATTATCGTACTCCTCCTTATAATAACCTTCGTCATAATCTAAACATTCCTGTGCCGATAAGTTATGGCACTCAAATTGCACTTTACAAAATAAATCTTCACCTTCTCGACGATTTCTCTTAGTTGCATTCTTGAACCCCGTTTAAGATTTCAGTTAATACGACACCGTAAGACAACTTCCTACTTTGTATTCTTTACTGTCATTTCCAGATTGTGAATAAACATGCATGATACTATTATTATGTACATATTGTTGGACGAAGTTGCAGAAGATAATTTGCATTTATATACTTGACGTTTATATAGTCGAAGGTTCACAACAACGTCACCCGATTGAACCTCTACACAGATCCAACAGTTGATGATTATAAATCCTTATAAGTTTTGAAATATTGTTCATAACATGTGTATAATAGGATTGTGTGATATGAGAATTCTATTTGAATGGAGTTTTTTCTGGCACACCTACTTAGACAACTTGGTATTTTCATCTAAATTGGGTTGGAGTTGAAAATTGGGTCACAAAATGGCTATCTAAATATAGCCTAATAATTTAGTATGACGCACATTTAGAATTCATAGTTTTCAGTTAGTAGCGAATCTAGAGAAGATAAGTCTAAAGATTTTTAAAATTATGTATTTTATCTAGAGACGGGCCAATACATGTAGTGGACCCCTTCAAAAAATTTAAGACAATGTATTATTGCCATGCAACAAATTTCATATGCCCCCATAATTCATTAAATTTGTCCCAAAATTTTAAAATCATTGTATTGTAACCCTTCAAAATACAACGATTTCCATAATTTTACACTCTAAATCTACCCTTGACTTTATCCTTTAAAATATCAAAATTTGTTTTTTAAATTAAACTTGCTATTTTCTTTTTTAATATACACTCGTTTGACATACGTTTATGTATATAACCTCATTTCTTAATATAAAATTGCTGAATTCGTCTATTTACCCGGCCCTGTGTACCTGTTGCCATCCTATGTACGCCATCAATGAGATAAGAAATGCAATTCACATGCAAAATAGCTTTGGTTTAACGGTGCATGGATTGGAGGCTCCAAGTCAAGACTCAAGAAAACCGAAATTATTTTGGTTAACAGGAAATTGACTTTAACATGTAAAAGCCAATTAGAATAAGCAAAAGAAAAGTTGAATATAACATCACCTAGCCTTTGGAGTATCAACTACCACGTGCTACGTATCTTTATTAGCCAAATCACAATATTATATTATTTTCGTTTAGTTTTGAATTTAATATTTCATTTTAATTTAACGTGAAAATTAAAAAGAGCAGATGGTGGTGAAGTTATTTATTTGTTATTTTTAAAAAAAAATGGGGGAGGGGGATTCGATACCAACAACATGTAGGTCGAATGTCACACCATATTACCAGCTACTCTAGCAAGTGTTGGTAAATACTTTATTATCTTTTACTCCCTCTATTCCTAAATGTAAGAATTTTATTATATTTTGCGAAAATTAAAGAAGTAAAAATTAAGATATTTTGGTAATTAAAATATTATTATTACTCTCTTAAATATGACTTATATACCACTAATTTTATTTAAGAGAGTAATATTAATATTTTGATTATAAAAACATCTTAATTTTTACAACATTTAATGAAAGTCTTATATTTAGGGATGAAGATACTATTAAATAAGAAAATTGATGGTGAAATTGTATATATATTTGAATAATAATGAAAAGAGTTAAGGTTAGTGTGATAAAACCAATTGCGAGTGAAGCTTAATTTTTTTTAAAGTTAAGAAAGTTATATAAGGAGGTTAATAGTGGAAGTTACATGAAAAACATTACTCTTTTATGAAACGAGACAAACTCTGCATGGGAATATCAGAGAACGACCATTTTACCCAAAAAAGGGGAAAGGAAAAAGAAAAAAAACACGATGGGAAAAGAAAATTGATGTTTACACTTTCAATTTAATTTTTTACAATTTTCTTACTTATTTAATAAACGAAAAGATATAAATATTTTTGGCTATTATTTTCTCGAAGTGTTAAATTTGTTGGGTTTTAGTATTAAGAAGAGTAGATAATGAAAGAAGCTAAAAAAAAAAGTCAAGAGTGCCATAGCCCAGTGGGGCTGGCAGGTCGCAGGTTCGACACCCTTCATTACGTGGGGCTAAATAATTTCCACTTCCTTCTTGTGACGTCTAAAAAGAAGCTAAAAAAGCACAAATTTGATGAGTGAATGTCATCAAATCCGAAAGCCTATGAACTGTTAAATAAGGAATAGAAATAATAAATAAATATTAAACTAGCATTTACCTCTTACTACACGTTTGACACACTTGAAGAAATTATATATATATTTCTAAAACAGTGGAATAAAATAAAAATATAGAATAAAATATATTTCTATTTCATTGTCTAAAGGCAACCTATAATGAAATGATGATTGATTTTTTTTTTTTTTTAAAAATAATGTTAGATTTAATATTATAGTATGACTTAAATACACTTTTAACGACTAATATGTAACTTTGGTCTCATATTATTTTCGAGTTGTAATGTTGGTCATATATAGTTTACCTAGTCCGGGGTGTGGACTTTTATCTGTTATCATGGTGGTCTCCACCGTTGTATAACTTTTATTTTCTTGTATTTTCTTTTTATCTTTTGATTGTAATGTTTCGCCTATTTTATAATTAATGGATAATTTCTTACTTAGCAAAAAAAAAAATGTTGGTCATATATGATCTTTTTTTTTTTTTAGACCTCACAGGAAGGATGGGGAAATTATTTAGCCCCACGTAGGGGGAGGGTGTCGAACCCGCGACCTCACGATCGTGGGCAGAGGCCAGCCCCACTGGGTTATGACACTCTTGACCTTTTTTTACAACTTTGTTCTCATATGTATTTTCGAGTTGCAAGACTGATCCTATGTGATATTTTTTTTCTTCATAAAACGTCCTATGTGTTTTTTTGACTTGCAAATTCAGGTCAAACAACTACTTCTACGGTGGTTTCTTGACAGGATGCTCACGTGCACAATTCATGATATTTTCTGAAGAGTAAAAAAAAGCATTTCAGGTAAAAATCCAAAAAAATACTTGAACTCACACAATGCCTATCAGATATAGTGCACCAATTTTATTTTTTTTGTTATTATTATTTGTTTGAAATATTTTTTTACTGTTCAGAAAACAATAACGACTAGTGCACGTGAGTATCCTGTCTGTAATCCCCCTTAGAAGTGGGGGTTTAGTCTTAGTTTGCAAGTTGAAAAAACATATATGACATTCTATGCCAAAAAAATTATATATGTCCAGACTTGCAACTAAAAAATACATATGAGACCTAAATTGCAAAACAAAATCATATATTGTATAACCAATCTTGCAACTCGAAAATTCATATGAAACTAGGTTTGCATATTAACCCATTGCAATAATGTCAAATTAATTACTTTTTTTTTTTATTTGTGTGAAGAAAACCAAATTAATTACACCATCTCCAAACTTTTACTTGAAAAAGGTTCACATTGATACTCAACAAATGCATAAAATATAACCGTATATATATAAAGTGTAAAATAGACACAAAAACAACTACTTCCTTCGTCCTAAATAAAATGTCCTATTTGTATTTTAGTTTATTTCAAAATGAATATGAAATTTCTCAAAATGGATATATATTTTTTCCTTCAATTCACATAACTAACATCTTGTGTATAAGGAATGCGAACTCCATTAGTTTATGAGTCATAACGTTAATATTAATACTTTAAAAAAACATAAGTATTAATGAATGAAAAATTATGATAACTTAATATTAATCAAAGTATTATCCTTAATTATTTGATGAAAGTCAAATATGAACGTTAAATTTGAGACAGAATGTGTACAAATTTTATCAAATAATTGGAAAAAATGCGTAACCAGAGGGAAAAAAATATGTAATTATCATCTCTGTCTTTATTCTCTCTTTTTTTCCTCTCTCTATCTCCGTTTCTCTATTTATTATTAATATAGAATGTTTTTTGTTAAAAATGTTTTAATCCTTAATTAATGTGTTGGAGATACAAGGACTTATAAGCATAGTCAGTATAATGTTGATATATTAATTTCTTTTATAAAAGAAATAATACTGGCATTTATAAATAGCTGAAAACCAACAAAATTTGTCTGCTATTTAAGTTGAGTCCCCGTTATTGAATTTAATGAACCCAAGTTTCCCTCACCGCCAGAATTACATGTATTTTGTTGGGTCTAGCTTTCCTAATAATAAAAAAAAATTTAACAAATATTATAGGTGGAAAGTTTAACTGCATTTGGACAACATCTCAAATATTAAATTTCATAATTGAATTCACATCTCTACTTTCTCACAATTATGCATTTGGGAAATCAAATACGAAATCTCAAATATAAAATGGTGTCCAATGTGAGCGTAAATGATTCTAATTTAATTGATTACACCTTCAACTACGAAGAGTTTGTCCAAGGTAGAATCATAGTTCCCGTGAGTGTCGAAACATATTGGGGCGAATAATAACACAATTTTACAAATTTTTTAATGGGAAAATGACTCCCATCATCCTCAAAGTATTTACCAAGACACGATAAGATCCTTCATATTTTTTTACTTCCTGGTAGGTCTCAAAACAAATTTCGCGTTTGTTAAGTCGTCCCACCATCATTGTTCGCGACGGTTTCCGACCAAATGTAGCCACACTCCGGCTAATTTTGACCGAAAACCACCGCGGACAATAGTGGTAGTACTAACAGCAGCGAAATTTGTTGTGGGACGTACCAAAAAGTAAAAACAAAAAACAAAAAACTTGTAAAATCTTATCGTGTTTTGCTAAATAGTTTGAGGATAATCCATGCTATTTTCTCTTTTTTAATCAATATATCACGATTTTTATTAAATCTCAATCGGGTTACTCAAGTCGAATATCTTATACAGGTTACCGATGAAGAACCGATAGTTGTTCCTTAAGGTGTAGCTCAACTTGCGAATTCACGACAAGTAATGTTGTGTTAACATTACCTTTATTCATTAGTAGAAATTCGATTCATACCTCTCACCATTTAAAACTTTGTATTAGCTCTAGAAACGGGAAGATGGGGCCATGGCTCAATCCTTGGACAGAACAGGTGGAAAACGTAATGGCAATATTGAAAATAAAACACCTTCACAGGGTCAAAATACTGAGGTTGAAATGCGAGGCGGGAGGCCAAGTGGATACTATAAAAAGAAGTCGATCGACGCCACATCTCTACCACTTAAAATCCGCTGGCAATTAGAACCTTTTTCTTCTCCCTCACTTTCTCTCTCTACCTTCTTTTACGAGAAAAAAATTGAGTGAATTTCCGAAAACTTTCATAAAAAACAGGAAAAACAAAATAAATATATACACAAGAAGAGAAATTGCCATTTCCAATACGATTCGCAAACCCTAGCTAGAATCTCCCAGAAACAGGTTTGTAGATCAGGAAAAGCTTATAATCTTCAGAGAGACATTAATTAATTAATTAATATTATTCTCATTGTTGTCTCCAGAGGCTTCCAGAGTTGAAAAGGGTACTTTTTCTTCTTCTTATTCTGTTCTTTTCCAATTTTGAATTTTTGTATTAGTTTGAATTCAAATTTGTTTGATCTGGATGCTTCTAGGTTGTTTCTGCTTGGTTATCGTGAAAATATAGAAGAAATTGGAGGGGTAAAACTGGGGAGAGTAATATTTTTTCGGTGTTTTTGGAAGTAATAATGCGGTTGCTTTTTTACCTGTCCGTTTTCCGACATTGAATGCTCAGATCTGCTATCTTTGTTTTTGTTTCGTGAATCAGAGCGTTTTCTTGTGTTTTGGTTTTGTTTTTTCTCCAATTTTTTTGACTTTGCTTAGCTGTGAGTTACTTGTTTGCATTATTGATTTATTTCCTATTATTTCCAAAATCGCTTTTTCAATTTAATTTTTTTAATTTAGGTGCCTAATAATTTAGCTGAGAATTGCATTTTTTTTAAGTTTGCTAATTTTCTTATCTACAGACACTGCGATTTGGGCTCTTCTTTCATTCCCCCTTTTCATTGGATCACGTATGATATCTTCATATATGTTTTATTGTTTAAAGTGGAATGTTTGTTTGTTTGTTTTTTAAAATTTAATTTGGAAATTAAATTAAGCATTTACATGTTTTACATCTGTTTATTGCTTGCCTATGCAGAGGGAACATGCCACTTTCTACTGCATCTTGTTGACGTTTGAACCGTTCTGGCTATACTCTTGGAGCTATAATTTGCGAAGGATTCAAATATTTCAGTATTTCGATCTCCTATATATAGAAAATCTTGGTAGATTGTAATTTTTTTAATCATGGTTGCTACTGCCGCTACTGCTGCATTTTTCCCTGTGGCTCCCGAGCCAGGTGCAAAATCATCTGGAAAGATTGGGGGAAGCATCCCCGCAAGTGTGGATGCTCGTGTAATTAAGTCAAAGTCAACATCTTCTGGCAATTTGCAAGTGAAGGCTAATGCACATGCTCCTCCTAAGGTCAATGGAACTAAGGTTGGTGTCATGGAAGGCCGTAAGAATGATGATGAAGTGTTCTCATCCCCTCCACCAAGGACTTTCATTAACACGTTACCTGATTGGAGCATGCTACTTGCTGCTATTACTACTATTTTCTTGGCAGCTGAGAAACAGTGGATGATGCTTGAGTGGAAGACAAAACGACCTGACGTGCTTGTGGATCCTTTTGGCATAGGCAGGATCGTTCAGGATGGACTTGTTTTCCGCCAAAATTTCAGCATTAGATCATATGAAATAGGGGCTGATCGGACTGCTTCTATAGAAACGTTAATGAATCATCTGCAGGTAATAATATGGTTTTTCTTGGAGTTCTATTTTGTTGAGTTTGAAGAGAATGGTAGTTATTATACCATAGTTTTATTTTATTGCTTGCCTTTGCTGTTCCGTGTTTACAAGCTTGAGATGTTTCTACAGGAAACTGCTCTTAACCATGTAAAAACTGCTGGACTGCTTGACGGTGGCTTTGGTTCGACTCCGGAGATGTGCAAACGAAACTTAATTTGGGTGGTGTCCAAAATGCAGGTTATGGCGGACCGTTATCCTACTTGGTGAGTTCGATTCTTATGTACATCGCTACAAACCACCAATCTGTTTTATTTGATTGATTTGTGAAAACTCTTCATGGATGTGTAGTGTTGTCATGCAAACATAAGAGGATATCCATTGTAGCTGCAGTTGCATTTGTTCAAATGGTTTGATTCATGTTGGTGATCTATCCATTTATTTTCTTGTTAAAACAAAGTAGTTGCCTGCAGTGTTATCAATCCCAGATAGCGGCGCGGAGCGGCCGACCCCGAAAACGCTATAGCGGGATAGCGGATAGCGGGAGCGGCGCTATTTGGAATTCTATGCAAATAATTAAAAATATATATTTGAGAATACATGAGAAGGAGAGAAGCATAAGTTTTTTTTTTTTTTGTTTCTGCGTTGAATAGATGAGAAGAAAAATGAGCAGAAGGTTTTTATTTGCTTTAAGCTGCTGTAGTTTAGGTTTAGGGGGTTTTAAGGTTGTTATTATCATTTTGCCCCCATTTTATTTTATTTTAATGTGAAAAAAAGACTTTTCAATGATGATCCAAATAGCGCCGCTATCCCGCCGCTATTTCCGCTATTTGAGCCGCAATGGTCCGCACCCAAAATCCGCAACGCTATTCAAGATTCATAGCGGCCAAAGGCCGCTCCGCTCCGCTATCCCGCCGCAATTGACAACACTGGTTGCCTGTTGAGTCTATGATGTTACATGTAGGTTATTACTGTTGGGTTTTGGCCCATATTCACTGGATTACTAATTAGATATAAATTAGGATAAGAATTAGTAATTAGGTGGATTCCTAATTGGATACTATTTAGGTTAAGAATTAATAATTAAGTGAATTACTAATTATGTGAACTCCTAATCCATTTAGCAAAATGTTTACTCCTCCTATATATATGTGCCTCTTATATGGTTTGGAGTAGTAAGGCGAGGAGAGCTAATGGATTGGAGGAATCTCCATTGTATTCTTGTTTCTCCATTATAATGAGAGTATGAGCTCGCTTTACCCGTGGATGTAGGTCAGTTGACCGAACCACGTAATCATTGTGTCCCTTTACTGCTTGCCTCATTTGTATTTGCTTGTGAGTTAGAATTGGATGAGGGATTAATTTCCCAACAATTACTTGCAGCTGATATATTTGTTTAGTATAAATTTTCCTTTTGTTCCTCGATGCTAGGCCGTGCAATCTGCTTTTTCCTTCTGCGGGGTATAAGAATATAAGCATTGTCGGACTCTAGTCTGCCTTGACATGTATTCCTGCTGCGTGAATCTCATTGTTTCGCCTTCTATTTCGTTCTCATGTTTGCATGTAGATATTCACATGCACATAAAAAGCCTGTATTACATGATCGATCATGTTGCAAAGTTCTGCTTGATTTGTTTCTGGAATGATATGACATTTGAACTTCTAGTTGTAGCATGAGCTATGAACTTTCTTTTCATCCTTTGGTTTTGGTATGACATCTTACTGCTACGATGACCCAAGCATTCAGTAGCTTTTATTGCACTTGATTGTGCGTCTGTATACATGTGTGTTCAATTAGAGGAGAAGACGATCTGAATTGTGGTATTATTCTTACAGGGGTGATGTTGTTCAAGTAGACACTTGGGTAGCAGCGTCTGGGAAGAATGGAATGCGACGAGATTGGCTTGTTCGTGATAGTCAAACAGGCGAAATATTAACAAGAGCTTCTAGGTAGACTTTCATAATTTTCTAATGCCATCCTTTATATTTTGATTTCTTAAAAGTTATACCGATTTGATCATTTTTCTTTCTTTCTCTGTTAAAACTTTGGTCTTTTGGCTGTTGTTGCCACTGTGTTTTGCAGATCAATTGTTGATTATTTTTTATCCCTCTAATGAATGATCTTTTTGCATGCTGCTGCTGTTGAATTTACTTGACTACAGTATATGGGTGATGATGAATAAAGTGACTAGGAGATTGGCCAAAATTCCAGATGAGGTTCGAGCAGAAATATCGAGCTACTTTGTGGATTCACCCCCTGTTGTGGACGAAGATAGCAGGAAGTTACCGAAACTTGACGAAAAATCGGCAGACTACGTCCGTTCTGGTTTAACTGTAAGAGACCATTCTTTCTGGCTGATGGATCCTTGTCATCTCCTTTGGCTTTATTCATGCGTTGTTCAGTGTTAATTAAATTGGTGTTTTTAAAATTTTGCAGCCAAGATGGAGCGACTTGGATGTGAACCTTCACGTGAATAATGTGAAATATGTTGGCTGGATTCTTGAGGTAAGCAATATATCCTTTTTCATTTTTACTCCTTTTCTAGAGGTCTCTTTGGCCTGAGAAAACAATGTTCTTGAAAACTTCCAGTTTTTAGTGAATCAATTACTACTGAGACATTCGACTCGCAAGGTATTATGTGATTTTTTTTGCAAATGAGCTTGGAAAGTATATCCAACTTCCCAGACTTTTAAGCCCAAACCTTCATTAATTTTCAACGAGGGAGAAGCGGGCGGGTGGTATTGCTACAGTTAGGTAGTATAAACGTAGTAATAAAAGTACCAAATAGCTTCTGCTATATTCTAGCACTGCGGTAGCTGAGGGATATTATCTTTCTAATAGCTTAATAACTCCATCACGGTCTATTAAATGCATAAATCTTATATTGCTAACACTCACATGATAGGTTCTTGTACACAGAGAAGCATATAAACTTGCATTTGTGTCCATTTCTGTATTAAATGTGCATAGTCGCAGCCTAAGCAAGACGTTCGTTAATCTTTTGCAGAGTGCTCCGGTTTCTCTGTTGGAGACTCGTGAGCTTTCCTCCTTGACACTGGAGTACAGGAGGGAGTGCCTGAGGGACAGTGTTGTGCAATCCCTAACCTCTGTACTGGGCAATGATGTTGGTGACTTGGCTCATGCTGGTTCTGTTCAGTGCCAACACTTGCTTCGACTCGAAAATGGGGCTGAGATCCTCAAGGGAAGGACTGAATGGAGGCCCAAAAAGGCGAAAAAGATTGAAAACTTCGGTGAGCTTCCAGCAGAAAGCGCTTAGTACCGCGCTTTTTGCAGCCATTGGAGTAGTAGTCTTCTTGCTGTGTCACAGTTCCTATGTAGAATCCTCTCTCTCTCTCTGTCTCTCAGGTTCTCATACTCTCACCACCCTATATATATCCGCTCTATCGATAATATGATTTTTCCTTTTTTTATTCTTAATTTTTTTTGGGGTTGTTCTTCCTCTTGGAGAGAAATAGTAGGAAGATTTCAAAGCATTGTAATTTGTAAGTAGTAAGTTCGATTCTGTCAAAGTTATGTTGGAGGTTCCAGCTGGATGGCATAAATTAATGTGACAAATAATGCATATTCTTTTCTTTAAGGCATTTTTTTTTATTATTTATAGTGAAAATGGTCTTGGTCATGGCATGGGCATGTGTTCTGTTGCTCATCTGTTCCAGCCTTCCTTGATGTGTGTTCAATTATTAAATGTTACTATCTTCATTCCATATTTAAAATTAAGGAAGTAAAAATAAGAAATTTTGTTAGTTGTTAAACTATATATATTATTTTTTAAAATAAAACTTGTATACCACTAATTATATTTAAAAGAGTAATATTGATATTTTGATTAATAAAGTATATTGTTTTTTGTTTCTTTAATTTTCGCTATATATATTAAAAATGGAGCGAGTATTAAACTAATTTTTGCTGCAATGATTATGAAGTTTGTGTTGAGGACTGCATAAAGCAAAACAATTTGGGCCTCTTGTCTTCAAAAGTGGGCTTCGTAATAATTATATATATAAATAGTTTGGTAAACACCGTCTTTTTTAAAGGTTTGCTATTTCATCTTTTTGGAATGGAAAAAGTTTATTATATATACTTCCTTCTTTCGAATTTGAATGTTACATTTCTTATACAAAATGAATATGAAAATGGGAAATTAAATTATAATAGACGGAGGGAGTATTTCTTGTTGTATGTTGTTCTCTCATCATATAAGTTTTAGATGCATTTTCAATGAGCTTGAAGTGTGCATTTGTTTACCATTTTTTTATCCAAATTTTTATATTAAATTTCACATTTTTTAATCAATAAATAATAATTCACTTTTTTCGTGAAAACATAAATTCTCTAATAGAAACAATCTAAATACATTAGATGGGTACACAAAAAACGGTTTGAGGCAAAAAAAATGCAGGCATGAGACTTCACATGATTAGTGAATAGTGATAAAAAAAAAAAAAACCGATGCAATATTGATTGAGAGAATGGACAGTGGACAAATTTGTTTTATTTATTTATTTATCTATTTATTTTGAGGGAAGAAAATGTAGGAAGAAGCTTTATAATCACATGTTATTTGCTTGTTTTAAAGCAATCTTCGCAAACCATAAAGAGTTAAAATATGAAAATTCTGATATGGATAAGGATTCAATAAATTATGTGATTTTTATATACATTTAAATCAGAATAAATACTGATGTGGATGAATATGAAGAATATGGTCCATTAAACCAGTTACATATTAGAATTAACCGTGAAAATAATGTGCAAATCTTGATTTATATTCACAAACTATCTTTGACTTCTTCTATTTTAAATAATGTATCAGCAGAATTTATTAATTATCTTTGTGTAAAAAAATGTTATTGAGGTGCGGTTAAAATATAAGAAGTATTAGTTTAGATAATAATTTAATAATTAAATATCTAACTTATTATATTCTAGATGATATATTAATTACCAAATATGGTTTATTGCACTTTACTACCTTAATACTTTTTTTTGGTGAATTACTACCCTTGATACTTGTGGTAGTCACACTTTGTCTTGAAACGAACTCTTATATAATTGTGAATCAACTATTAAGTCACACACTATTCGTTAATGTATCGATTGTGAGTCAACTGTTAACTAATTTATCTTCTATCTTTGAAATAATAACGGTGGAAGAATCGCACTTGAAGGGTACTCACATGATAAATTGTGAATAGTTGAGACAGACATAAAGACATCAGTCGAGGACAGAATTTTTTTTCCCCCCAAAAATGGAGCTTGAGAGCGTGGAAAAGCGCCACAATTTCGAGAACTTTTTGTTTTTTTTATTTTTTTTATTTTTTAACAAGTTTAAAAAATTAGAAGTTTTAAAGAAATTATCAACAAAATTTACCTATAACCTAAGGACTAATGTATAATTTGCGGTTGGCCCATACCGCTAGCGGGGGAGAGTTGGCTCATACCGCTCTTATACACGGAGCCCTACCACCGAGGAAAAATTCCACGAGAGTCGATGTCCACGGTGGGAATCGAACCATCGTCAACGGTGAGGCATATGACAACTCCAACCAATTGCTCCAGAGCTCGGGGTTTTACCTTCCACTCTCAAACATTAAGTTTCTAACTCCGCCTTGTTTACAATTATAATTAGCATCCAAAATTATTGAACCAAAGTCTGGCTGTTGAAAATAACAACATAAAAAAGTTGGAAAAAAAATTTCCCAAGATGAACTTTAATTATCATATAAGAGCATGCCAAAAATGATTACTTTTGACATCAACAGTTAATACACAACCCAAATCAAAATTATGCCATATCATAAGTACTAATGTTTTCCATTCTGGAAACAGAAACTATTTTTTTACTCTTTTTTTAACTCTCTCAATTGAGAATCAAGGATGTGTATTTTTTATTCTTTTTTAACATAAAAGAGTAAACATATAGACCAAAGGAGCACAGTTTGTATTAATTGGATAATGAATTTCTTTTATCAGAAAAATGCATTATATATCATGTAATACATATGATAAGAGAAAAAGCGGTAAATCCCTAAACTGGATAATGATTCCTATTATACGATATTCTTTTTTTCTATTTTTGTGTACAGTTATTAAATGAGCTAAATTATAAATTGAGTCACCCGTAATTAACCCGCCCTTGTCACCTTTGGACTAGGACCAAAATCAATCGGTGCAACGACAATTATGTAATTAATGTAAGTAATATACTTTCGAAACAAACATTTAATATTTTTCTAAAATTATCAGGAGAGCAGAACAATATATTTTTTGTGAACGTTTTGATTTTTTCGGAAGAATAAAATATAATTTCTAAAATGTTTGGAGGGAAGATTATCATCTGGAAAACTTTTTGTTACAACATGTGTAATGCATCTTGACACAGCTCTTCTCTAACATGAATCTGGCTCCATTATTAATAAATATGAATTTCGCTTCTATAAATGGGGTCAAAACTAAATTTATAAAAAAAAAAGAGAGTGAGCATGATATAGTGCACATGTCCTATGATCCAAGTTACCCATCCATCCCTCCCCTAAATATGCTTAGAGGGATATATAGGGTTTGAGACTGGTCAGATTATATTGATTCATGTAGTCTGCAAATTGTATGAGAAAATAGGATAATGAAAAAGGAAATAATAATAATAGAGAGAAGGAGAGGTACATATACAACCTGTGAGAAGACCTAGAAAGAACAATACAATGTGCAAATGCTATCATCATCTTCAAGATGAGAATTCCATCAATTATTTAAGATATGAAGCAACCTTCAATTAATCATTGTTAATAGTTTCATAATCAATTTAATAAAATGCTAATGGTAGTAGGTTGCGCGACACTTTTTTCTGTTCAGAATATAAATTTTAAATTCAACACTTTTTATGTTCAAACATAAATTTTAAATTCAACACATTTAGTCTCGTACCCAATAGAGTAATTTACCAATACAAAATATCAATGGAATGCTAAGCTAACACATGGTATGTATGTGAAGTTTATATAAAACTCAGAGAACATGTGAAGCTTATTGCATTTCTCTTGGGTTTTCATGTAATTTGTCTTGTAATGTACTCCCTCCGTCCCAAATTATTTGTCCACTTTGAAAAATGCACGGGTATTAAGATTTTGGTAATTTTGATGGTAAAATATAAGTAAAAGTCTAAGATACCCCTAATTAATTTTATTAATCTCATTTAAAATTTATGTTTTTCTCTCTCCTTCCTCTCACACAAAATCCAACAATCTCTTAAATAGGTGTTGGAAAGTGATAATTTTAATTAAATAAGAGCATTTAATGAGGAGTTGGAAGAAGGGTAAAATTGGAAAAATTGTCATTAATACCTATTTTATTTAGAAAGTGGACAATTAATTTGGGACAAACAAAAATAGAAATGTGGACAGTTAATTTGGGATGGAGGGAGTAGATGATTGCATTTGTATATGTAGGAGTTTTATATCTGATATGGGATTTCTCAGCTTGCATGATATTAACTTATTTTTTAGAAAGAAATCTTATACTCCCTCCGTCCCAAATTATCTATCCACATTTCTATTTTAGTGTGTCCCAAATTATTTGTCCACTTTCTAAATAAATGGTTCATTAATGATGATTTTTCCAATCCTACCCTTTACATTAAATATTGGAGAGAGAAAAATAAAGAGAGAAAATTAGGTGAATTAAATTGGAAGTAACATTAAATAGGGTTATGTTTGACATTTTATCATATTTCACCATAGAATTTGATGAAATCTTAATCCCCGTGCAAAATACAAAGTGGACAGATAATTTGGGACGGAGGGAGTAATAGACAATTTGGTATTAAGGTTCTCAAGCGTCTCTAACAGCACGTTTGGTATGATGGAATGAAATGGAATCCCTTTCCAGGTAAAATCGCTTTCCACCCAGAATGACTTTGAAATGCTCTTTCCATTCTAGTGTTTAAAAGGCAAAGGCATAATGGAATGTCGATTCATTTTCTGTGTTTGATAAAATTATATTTTAACGTCAGAATAGAATAGAATTAAACAGAAGATGACCTAAATGCCCTTATATATATTATTGAAACATAAATTTTCTTAAAATGTCAAAATAATAATAAAAATATCTTTACTTTTAAAATTAAAAATAGATTAAAACTACTACCAAGAAAAAGAAATATTTATAAAATTACCATCTATGAAATTAGAAATATTTATAAAATTACCAAAATTATACTAAGTGAAATAGAATATTTATGATTAAATATGAATTTTTGTAAAATGAACGTAATAATTAATTAAAATAGGGGTATAAATGTCAGTTACTATTTATTTATGATTCCAGCTTCTTCTGAAAAGGTCATTCCATAGGTTTTGGTGTGGAATGACCTTTCCCACTTTTTCCTGGAATTGTCATTCGCACTTCAAATTGCTCAACTAAACGCCAAAATGGAAAGAGAAGTAAGAAAGGCCTTTTCATTCCTTTCCATTCTCGTGTACCAAACGCGCACTAAGTGTTTTATAATATCCGGGGGTTTTTTTATAAAGGTATTTTAAATTGTAGATTTTGAAGTCAAAAGAAAGTTATTTGAATCTCTATAATAATTTTTATTCCAAAATTGAGTACTAATAAATCAAATGATGTCACAGAAAATCCAAAAATGTTAATAGAAGTTGACATAGTAAGAGGAGTGTAGTTCCTTACCTTAATCTTATGTTTAAATCTCTCTAAAAAAGATATGTACTCTATGTGCAAGTTTGTATAGCCAAAAATAATAATATACAATATAAAAATGGAGGATCCAAAGATAAATGAAAAAAGAGACCAAAATGAGAGAGAATGGGAAATTATTTAAAGAAATTATGCATAAACAAAAAAAAAAAAAAAAGAATATTCAGATTGAGAAATACACTGCATTTCTTCCTAAATTATTTTGTTTTTTCTCTTATTATCAGTAAATTTTTATTTTATCTTTTTTTATCTCTAAATTATTTCGAACTATAGCTTTCGTCCGATTATTGTAAAACGGGTAGATTTTGCCACTTTTGAACATGTAATCTAAACATGTTTGCCAATATTAAGGGCATTTTTGACAATTTAAGTCTTTAAAACTAGAGATATGTGCAGAACATGTGATTAAAAGTTTCTGAATCAGCCCGTTTTACACTAATGGGTGTATTTAATCTAGATTTTAAATGATTATAATTGATTTTCAAAAGTTTATGGATTTTGGCATTTTGTTGACTTTATGGATTGTGTTAACTTTGTGCTAGACTTTATGCAGATTCTTATAGATTCTATTAGATTGATTTTATCATGATTTCTTTTGATTTATAAAGTCTATAGATTATTTGAATGACACTCAACAATAAAGAAGAGATTGATCAAATGGTGTATTATGGTGTTGAATTTTCCAAAACTAACATATATTTATCTGTCTTTTTTCTTTTGGAATCAAATCAGTTCGTTAAAAATTAAAAAATCGTGGGGGAGTCTTTGAATTTTTAGAGATCACGAAGATGCTGTCTTTTTTGATTTATTTATTCAGGGTTTGTATACTATGATTTTTTTTTGTTTGATTAAGGTATGTTTTGTGATGGGTTTTGTTTGAATTTCAGTTTCTTGAACTTTTTCCTTTCCTCGTTTGATTCTCTTTCAGGAAAATAAAATTAATGTTTGGAAAAGGAAAAGTCGTGGTTAGCTAGGGAAGAAATGGTTTGAAGTTTTACTTTTACTTTTAAAGAAATATGATCATTGTAAAATTTGTAATCTCAGATAAATTATTATTTTTTCATATTCATTTAAAGAAATATATAAGAATCTGTTGAGTTTTGACTACCAACAGATTTCAACAGATAATTTAAAATCTGAATTGAATAACTATAGATTTTAATGGACTTTTTAAAATGTCAATTGTATACTTAAAATCACACAGAATCTGTATTGAATACGCAATAGTTTAAAAATAATTTAAGTTTACAAAGAGTTAAAATAGAAGTTTAGACAAAAAAAGAGAAAAGTGAAAATAATATATATATATATATATATATATATATATATATATATATATATATATATATATATATATATATGGGTTTAGTTTGAATTTGTTTGGTTTGAAACTCAAAATGAGATCTAAATTTAAACTATCTTTAGATTTATTCTGAAAAGAAAAATGAACTATTAACTTATTTAGAATCTTATTTGAAAAAAAATAAACTTATTTAGAATCTAGTTTGAATTTGAAACTGATTTAAAATTAAGATCAAAATCTCAGTTTGAAACACAAATAATGTAGATTAAAAAACAAAACAATAAAAAATTTCTCCATTGAGATTTGAAGTTTCAAAAATTGTACTGGTCATATTTATTGTGTGCTTATGGTTACAAATGGTAAAAAATACTGAAATCAAGACAGAACAAAAGGGTTAAATCCTACAAAAATAAAATAAATAAATAACTGAAAAAACAGTGACTGCAATTTCTCAGAACTGCCTGGCTGGCTCTCCCTCCCTCATGATCTTCACTTGAATCAAGGCATCCCCCTACCCCCCCCCCACCATTTTTGAGTTCTTATTTTCTTAGAATTAGTAGATTAGAAGAAGAAGAAGAAGAAAGATGAATCCCATTTTGAAAGCAGACAAAAGAAACCAAAAACACTGAAAAAACACAAAATGTCTCCTTTCTTTTATGTCCCCTCCTTTCCCATTATTATCATGTCTTTTAATCTTTAACACCAAACCCCAATTTCTTCTTTCTCTTCTACTACTTCTTCTGCTAAATTCAAGAATTTATTTCCATTTTCTCAATGTTAGTAGTAGCAAGCACAAAGCCCACTACTTGAAATCCTTCTCTGATTCTTGTTTTTTATTTTTTTTGGGGGCTCTTTCAGTAAATCAAGACAGACCCATAAGACCCAGGTTCGTTCTCTCTTCATTCTCTAGATATTTTTCCCCTTTTTTAAATTTTTTTTTTTGGGGGGTTGAGTTGTGATTCCTTTTCTTTCAATCTAACATTGCTTTTAAACTTTTCTGAATGCAAAAGTTTGCATTATTATTATTATTATTATTATTTAACCTCTTTTCTTGGCTTTGAGTTTTGGGGTTAGTGGTTTGAACTATATATGTAACCAAACCATTTACTGCCAAAAAAAAATATCTTCTTTGTGAAAGTTGGGAATGATTGTAGTATTTTCTTGCAATGTATGATCTGGGATTTCTTCTTCTTCTTCTTTGTTAAGACTTTTCACCTTTTGTGGTGGAGAGAATTGAATCTTTGCTGTTGACCGTATCCCAGATCTGTAATTTACAGATGTAAAAGTATCCAAGTAGCTGCAGATATATATGAAGATTCTTGTTTGGTAGGACTGCTCTTTGATTTTCACATCCCATTTGGGTAAATTCATTATACTATTTTCTTTTTTTCTTTTTATTTATGTTGTCCAGAAGTTTGTGTTTGGCACGATTGTCAAGTGTTTACTTGCTATCTCCGCTGGATCACGAGTTCGAATGCCGGAAATAGCATCTTTATTAAAAAATAAGGGTAAGACTGCGTACTTCGGTACCTTTCCCAACCCTGCTGCGGGAGACTTGTGCATTGAGACTTGTGCATTGAGTATGACCTTTTATGTTTTCCCCATTTTTCATTTTTGTTCTATGAACAGAGCTTGAGGGTGATATTTGGTTAGTAAATCTGTGAAAAAGGATCAGACAAGCACCTGTTATTACATAATCTAGAAAATAACTTACTTAACCTAGTATCAGATGCAGAAAGCAGCCAAGAGTCAGCATAACATTGTCTGAACTTTATCATTAATCTTCTCAAATGCTGGGTAGCAAATTTTCCTGGGGTTTTCCCCATATGTTCCATCCATATAGATCCCTGATTTTTACATGGTTAGAGTTAATCTTCTTCTTCAGTTTCTCTGAATTATTGTTGTTTTCTTATTGGTTCAATATAATCCTTGCAGATTAGGGAATTCGCGACTATGCTTTAAGAAAATTTTAGCTAAACTCCCTAGGAAAGTCAGCAAAAGCTGATACATTAGATTCTCTTCCGAGTGATCCTTGCAATAGTACGGCAAACCCCGAAAACAGGATCCAATATGCCAGCACTTGCAATGTCATTAGCAGATTCAATGTGGTGAAAAGGAAGCCGTGGGCGATCTTCCCTGCAAGCATAGCTTCGGGGGGCGACATGGTTGAGCCCCATACGCCTTTTAAGGATGTTTCAAATTCGGACAAACAGAGCTTACTTTTGAGCAAGTTGAATTTATGCTGTGCGGTTTATGATTTCACTAATTCAAGTAAGAACTCGTCGGAGAAAGATCTTAAATATCAGATGTTAGTAGAACTCTGTGATTTCATTGCATCAGGTTCTGCTAAATTCACCGATTCAGCAATTGCTGCTGTTTGTAAGATGTGCGCGGTTAACCTCTTCAGAGACTTTCCACCAAAGCATCACTCTCATATTCCTCGCAGCGAGAGTGAAGATGAAGAACCATTATTTGATCCAGCTTGGTCTCATTTGCAACTTGTGTATGACCTTTTTCTCCGATTCTTGAACCAAAGCTCTCTTGACGCTAAGCCTGCTAAGAAGTATGTTGATCATTCTTTCATATTGAGGATACTTGAACTATTAGACTCCGAGGACCCAAGGGAAAGAGATTGCTTGAAATCAACTCTTCATCGACTTTATGGAAAGTTCATGATGCACAGGCCTTTTATCAGAAAGGCCGTCAGCAATATATTTTACCGGTTTGTTTTTGAAACCGAGCGGCATAATGGAATTGCCGAGTTATTGGAGGTTTTTGGGAGTGTAATCAGTGGCTTTGCTTTGCCATTGAAGGAGGAGCACGCGATTTTCTTGTCAAAGGCTTTGATTCCTTTACATAAACCGAAATCATTGGGCGTTTATCATCAGCAGTTAGCATATTGTGTTGTGCAGTTTGTTGAAAAGGATAAAAAGTTGGCTAGTAATGTCATCAAGGGGCTTCTGAAATACTGGCCTGTAACAAGTAGCCAGAAGGAATTGATGTTTTTAAGTGAATTGGAAGAGCTTTCTGGAAATGACTAACATGGCCGAGTTCGAGAAGATAATGGTTCCACTTTTCCGGCGTATAGCATGTTGCCTCAACAGCTCCCATTTTCAGGTATATTTTTGTGCCATTTTTGCGGGTTTCTGTCAAATCAGACCGAGTTAGCTTATTTATTTCTTTGTGATGGTATTCAGGTAGCTGAGAGAGCGCACTTCTTGTGGAACAACGATCGCATCCTTAATCTTGTTATGCAACACCGGGAAGTTATAATGCCTATGATCTTTTCAGCTTTAGAATGGAACAGCAAGAACCACTGGAACAAAGCAGTTCTCAACCTGACGCAAAATGTGAGAAGAGTGTTCTCCGAGATGGATGAAGAATTAGCCCTTGCCTGCCAAAGTAAGGTCGAGGAAGAAAATTCAAAGCCAAGCACGGCAGCTGAAAACCGGAAATTGACTTGGGAGCGCCTAGAAACAGCCGCTATCTGTCAATCCGCCACCAGTAACATTTCAGGTGTGACGGATTCTGCCACTTGTGCTGTTGTTATCTGCTAGGAAATCCCCGTCCCATGTTTTTTTTTAATAATTGGTACATGCATTGAGCTACAAAATGCGATGCTCATAATTCTAAATGTGTATAGGATGTTACAAGGTCGTGTCCGCGTCTTAGTTCCTATCGGAGCTACCTGAAGCATGATATATTGCTTCCTTCTGGACTTCTTTCGGCTTTCAAGACAGAGAAATGCTTTGGCTGGAATTAACGCGCTTCCACAGCTCCTTGTACTTCGCCATCATGTACCAATTTAAATGCAATATACCAGTAGTAGTCGTCTGTCTTGTGCTGCCTCCCCTTGCCCTCTCCCAGAATTTGGGAGGCCTTGTAATCTTCTTCAGAATCAGAGAAATGTTTTTTTTGGAGTGTTTGTAGCCCTTTTTTAGGGAATCAAAGCAACATAGCCAGAGCTTATAATCTATGCTATGTCTACTCACTTCATGTATTACTCTTTCCATTCCTTAATATAGGTCAACATGTAGCGAAAATTAAGGAAGTAAAAAATAAGTTATTTTGTTAGTCAAAATATCGATATTACTCTCTTAAATAGAACTTGTATACCACTAATTCTATTTAAGAGAGTAATATTGACATTTTGATTAAAAAATATCTTATTTTTTACTTTTTTTTTATTTTACGCTACATTCCTAAAAGTCTTATATTATATTAAGGAATGGAGGAAGTAGTTTTTAAGGTTGATTCTTCTCCAGTACTAGATATTCCAATATTCAAGACTGGTATTGGGAAGGAAATTTATGCAGATTTTATTTAAAATTATGTCTTGGTTATATGATGTTTGTTAAATATTCAGGTTGATCACATGCATATATGAATCTTAATTTGGGTGTTTTGTCTAATTTATTGTTTTCATGTTTGTATCACGTGAAATAAAGATTGGCAATGATTGATTATAGTATGGGAGATGATATTCCAGAGCAATAATTCTCCTGCAAGAGAAATGTTTAACTAAATGTCAAAATTACCCTTTATATCAATCTCACCAAATCTTTAATCTATCAAAATTACCCTTTATAAGTTCTAAATCCACTGGAAAGTTACGAAAGTAAAGGAAGCACATTTGTTATGGGAAGCATATAACTTAAATTTAATTCTAAATCCACTGGAAAGTTACGAAAGTAAAGGAAAATGATGGAAGAACAACTAATTGAGACTTCCCAAGAGCCCTTCCTTCTTGCACAGTAAATTCCAATGTCCAAATTTAAACAAGAAGAATAAAGCGTAAGTAATCATTAATCAGTGAGGAATGAGTAGAGAGAATACCCAATTTGATTTTAAAAAAGAAGAAAATCAATTAATATGACTATTTTCTAATCTAACCAAGGGCAGTATGGCCATTTGAACAAAAATTGCTCTTGCAGGAGCATAATTGCTCTTGCAATATCACTACCCATTGTAGTATATACTACACCTGATCAGAGGTAGTTGCACTCTAGCCCATTTATCCAAAGACCACACCTGAGAATCACAAAATTGTTAGTGAATGATTAAAGTATTAAATTGTCGTTAAATATACATGAAAATAATTTATATAATTTCTTATCTATAATTGACAATAACATTATTATCCACGTTGATATAAGTCTATAATCCATTTTAACCCGTAGATGTATAAACATATTTATTATAGATTTGGTAACCATTAATTGATAATAATGTTATTGCCATTTGCCAGTAATGAATAAGAGTTATACTGATAATTCTCATATGCCCATTTAACAACAGCTTTCAATTAAACCATTAACTAACAATCCTGAGTCCCCTAGGACCTCTAAGGTTATTTTTCAGACAGTGAACCTTAGTGCAATTACCTCTACCTAAAGGGTAGTAAACTGCAATAAAACCCATTTTCTATTTTTTTTCCTTCTCAAAATCAATTCTAAAAAAATCAAACCAAACAAAAATCCCAGCAGGTTACACCCAAAAAATTCAAGATAATCATGACTGTTATTTAAAGACAATTCTTCTTGCATTCGAAAGCTCGGAACCACCCGAAACCTAAGAACATTAGTGAGAAGCGGGTTTCAGAAAATGTATAAACAAGCAAAGGAAGTAAGCAGGGTGGTTAGAGATACTGAGACGAGGTTCACGGCATTGTTGTCCAAGATGCTAAGACCTGAAATCTTCTTTACCGTAGATCCTGGTTTCGACACAACCTGCAAAAGGAATAATCAGCTCTTTCAGGTTCAGATTTCTGTCAATCTCCCAGTAAATTTCGCGAAAAAAACAGCATTCCCATATGTGTTGATACCGGGCAAAAAAACTAAAGATAAATTTGACTTCTATTGCAGCAAAAACAATCTGATATATAATTAACCATCTATTCATGAAAATGGCGTGCGTGCATGGTTTCAAATTTTAACCTTATAGGGAATACACAAAACAGATTCTAGCAATTCATTGGAGATGGACAGTTTCTGAGGTATTACGTACAAATAGTGTATATTTCCATCTCGCTTCAATGCTTTTGAGGGATAAAATCCGCATCTAGAGCTGGAAAACAAAGTCTTAAGATTGTCAAGAAGTTACCTTATTGCGAACACTGCAAAATCCACTAAACTGCAATGTTGCTCCGAGCAAAGAATCTATGACACTTCCACATACTCCTGCCAGAGTAGATAATGGTATCACAAATAGCTGCTTTAGAGCTACATCAAACGTGCATGTTGTTGTGAGAAAGCCCACTAGAACGAACGCCAATCCAATAACAGTGCCCCCTGCAGCAGCTGCCAGAAGTCCAGCTTTTTGTCACACCACCATTTGTATCCCTCCGAACTGGCTGATAAAGGTGATAAAATTAATAAACAAAATAGGATGATACCGTAAACTCATAAAACTTCAACCTTGTTATATGATTCATACAAGTAAAACTTTGGTTCCAAGTGTGCCAATTTTCTCAAGTTCTAAGAGTTACAAAAAAACTTGGGAACTTGGGAGAGTCTAACGTTATACTAGAATCTGTCAGCAATGAATCCTAAGCTCAGATCACGCAAGAGCACACATACTAAAAGAAGCAAATAGGATCATTTTCCAGTTCCAGCTTTGAACGGATGCATCAAAAGTAAATAAACAAAGGAGATTGAAGCATTAAACAAGATTTTATTTTTTTTCCTTTTTCTTGGTGCTACTCCGTTCATGGTGAACGGTCAGTTAGGCCCAAATATTATCCGGATGCATGTAGCCCATTAGGATGGCAGGTGTTAAATAAGAATGACAAAACAATAGGTTAAAGAAAAAAAAACTTCTAGAAAGAGTATCCACCTTGAAGGTTGTGATCAACCGAGGCTGCTCATCACTCAATATTCCGAGCTCCGAAGACCATGTATCCCCATTACTTACACCACCAGCCAGAGCGGTCAAAAGGCTTGATTCTTTAGAATCGAGACATTTATCCTGTGATCCTGTCAACTTCCAGGCAATTATAACCAAAAGGCTTGCTATACCGCTGTTAAATAGAACTTGTATCCTGCAACAAACAATTAAAGAAAGCAGGAGTTATTGAATAAAACTACCACTTTATATTTGGAGCTTCTAAAAAAGAGTGTTGTTTGTTAAAGTTTTACAAGCACAAGAACGCTCGATTCAAAATGTAATCTCTATATTTCTTGCATTTCAGTTTCCAACAGACAACCTGCGGAAGACAAATGTAAAATGTATTCCGCATACAAACCTTGTAAGAGCAGAGCAGAAATAAGAGAGGGGCAGGGGATCCATGACAACCAGTACACAGAGTAAGAGTCCAAATTCGTGAAAATCAATATTATGATTACTTTCTACTCTTAATGGCTTTCACCTTATTCGCCTGAAAAAACTGAGTGTACCTTCCATACAGTGGCGGATGCAGTGTCCCACCACCGGGTCACATGCTCCCGCTGAAAAATATTTTTTTTAAGTAAATATGGTGTAGTTTTGCTTCATTTAGATTATAGGTTCATAAGTAACCCATACAAATAAGGTAAATTGGCGCGTGACACCACTGATCTCAGGTCAGTAACTTGAGTTGCAGAAGAAAAATTATCAGTTGCGTTGACCTCCCTCTTTAAAATCGGCATCAAGTTTTCGTTTTTAACCATTTTCAACACCTAGCGGAATAAGATTTGTTTTAAACGGATTACCTCACTGTGTTCTCTCACTCTTTATTTTGAATAAAATTCTTATTTGAAGAAAAGAATATCTGAAGATTTAGAATAAACTTTGAAATATTATTAAGAAGTATTCATGATATGAGAGAATTATTTTTTCATATGAAAATAACTATTACAAGGATATGAAGAGAGTTTGTCTAACACCCGTCTGATGTAAATTTTTCGATACTTCTCTCTTTTCTCAAATCTCTTTATATAGAGATTTCTAACTTCTTAACTATTCAGCTACATCGTAAGCAATGGCGATTATTAGACATCGTCAGCAATGGCGATTTATTACATTATTGTACTACAATTAATTTACATTATTGGACATCGTCAGCAATGACGATTTATTACATTATTGTACTACAATTAATTTACATTATTGGACATCGTCAGCAATGGCGATTTATTACATTATTGTACTACAATTAATTTACATTGGAGAATTCTTTATCTTAATTTTGGTCCTTCTGCTGCTATTTTCCAGACCTTATCCTGACTTGATGGCCAGACTTTGTCTTCTAATCCTGTTAAGCTTATCTCGTAATATTTTACTCGGATTATCCCCTTAAGTTATTATTATCCAACTTTCACTCTTACCAAGAACTCTATAATTTATTTGATAAAAGTTTTTCATCAAACTGCTGATTGCTCTTATTCCGTCAGCTCGTCTTTTATGCACCCAGTCTTCAGATACTGTGGGAGTTTTTATGTATTCCTCATTTAACTCCATTTCCTGATCTTGAGTATTTAATCCAACAGTTATTAGGTGTTGAACTATATTGTCTTCATCCGGACTTATCGAATAGAACTTTATGAATATCTCCCTTCCTTGGGAATACTTACTTATTGTGGACTTAAAAATTATATCAAATTTTTCTATTTCCAGAAGTTCTCCAAGGAATGAACGAACGGCCTATGGTGTTAAAATGAGTGAAAATAGTCTATCCTCACCCGTGTCCACATGCATGTCTCCAACACTCATAATTTGATACGTGGACATTTTTTTTCCAATTCCATATATATATGACGAATTGCAAATGGTTAAGAACATAAATGAGATGTGCACGGAAACATACTATTATTTGACATCAAAATGAGCTATATTTGGAGTAGCACTTGAATTTATTTTTTGGGAATAAAATTTTGTGATTCAAATTTGTGCACATCATTACAGAATAAGAAAATACATTTTTGCGAATTATTTATCCTCTACGGTGTCTATGTCAGAATAAATTCAATCATAGGGCCATTCTTACGGAACTAGCTCCACAGCCTTCTCACATAAATTGAGCAGAATCTAACTTCAGATATGGGTTCCGTTCAATTAATGTGAAAGGATTGTAAAATCAGTCACACAAAAATGGTCCTAGGATTAAGTGACCCCTCTCGCCCTACCTACGAGGAAAAAACTCAAAAATGGCAACGATCAAACAAGTTTTGATCGTTGTCACTTGATGGCATTGCATGGGTCTCGGCTCCTATGCGGAAAGTGGAATGGTCCGTATATGCGGGCCAAGTTGAGGGCCGTTGGATTCATCCAACGGTGGTTTCAAAGTAGGGGTATTTAGGGATAAACGTTAAACTCTTTTTCTTCAGCCGCAACTTTTCTCTCTCATCAAGAACATGTGTTCACTAATCAAGAACATGTGTTCACTCGTCAAAAACATGTGTTCACCGAACAAAAACATGTGTCCACCAAACAAAAATATGTGTTCAATAATCAAGAACATGTGTTCACAGAACAAGAACATGTGTTCACAATATACAAGAACATGTGTTCTTGTAGAAAGGTGACTTTTTGCTTTTTCAGCCGCTTTTTTTACCTCGAAAACCCAACCGATGTGACGGTTGCGTGTCCCCTTCTTTTTTTTCTTTTTTATATTTATTTATGAAATTACATATATACCCTTTTAACCCTCTTTTAAATCATAGCCATCGATCCATTTCAAAAATGAAATCGACGGCTCCCAGCATGTTCCGCACGTGCGGAATTTTGGGCGTTCCGCATAGGAACCGGACTGCATTGCAAGAGGTTACAAGGCGAAAAGATCATGCACTCATCTAATAAACGAACAAAAGAACTATAGGATGGATATCTCCAAAAAAAAAAATCTACAGTGTACGCCTCTAACAGTGATCAATCTTTTTCTACCAGGACCTTTGTGTCCGTTTATGTCTGACGTACCTGTGTCGTGAGTATGATATATTTATCAGATATGATCAATACATATTAGATACTTTGATTTAAATGTATAAGTATCCGACAACTAAATGCATAAGTACTCGACACCCGTATACGAGTCCGGGTAACATAGGTGGTAGGCATTACACCACGGGCCGGCTCCAGTGTAAAATGGGAAAAGTGCGAAATTTTTTTCCTCCGTTGGATTTAATTTTTTACGGTTAAGATTGTATTAAAAAAAAAATACTCGAACACGTTTTTAAGTTAAAAAACACCAGTTTTTAGGGGAAAAAAATGTTTTTAAGTTAAAAATACGAGTTTTGAGGTTTTTCGTATATACTGAAAAAAACCGATTTCGAGGTGTTCCGCATAGGAGCCGGACTGTATAGGCAGTAGAGGGCAAACCTTCTTTTGGTCTTGCATCAGAGTTGGATGGCGTTTCTTCAGTATCTTCAAGAGAAGCAGGTGGCAGCACCTCGGTTTTCCTCTTATCCACTGTCACACCATGGCTCTGAGATTCACTTTTCTTCCTCGATGTAAAACTTTCCCCCGTAACAGTAATACTTTGCGCTGTACTATTCTAATAGGTAGCATGATGCCATATATGGTGGTGAAAAGGCTATAAGAACTTGAAGTCTATGCAAATTAATTCATCAAATTATCGCTTACAGAAGCTATCTGTTTCCAAAATAGAATATCGTATTATTTCAGAAATTGACATTTGGCGTGATCGACATCTTTGAAGAACCAGCCTTGGCTAATTAGGGCATTCAATAGAGATTCTCCGGCAGATGATGAGATCTCCATATTTGATCAATTTCAGTTTTGGCGCCTGCAAGGTGTTTGATGTTTGAACTCTTAAGAGCTGAGAAGGAAAAGGAAGAGGAGAGTTCAGACTTCAGAGTAGAAGGGGTTTCAAATGGGTGGGCTTTATTGGTTTCGGTACTGGAGCATTTTTTACGTGGGCTATATGGGCTTGGAGAGCATCTGGGTCGCCGAAGCCCCCAGCTTTTGCTCTTGTTAAGAGTTCACTACAACTTATTGTCCATTTCAACCCAATTTCCAGGAAGTTGGACCTTCTCAGGAGTAATGGGCCCAACAAATGCATAATTTCCAAGTTTTCTTAATATTATACTCCCTCAATTTCTCAATATAAGACGTTTAGAACACTTTTAAAAAAAATTAAAGAATTCAAACAAATAGTAATCTTTCCACTACAATTCAATAATACCCCTTCCTTCTTCCTCTCTTTCACTTTTTCAATAAAAGATATGTTGAGGGTATAATTGGAATAAATTGTTGACACCTAATAAAAGACATGTAAATAACAATTAATTTGGATACATATATATTTTCTAAACGACAATTAAATAGGAATGAAGGGAGTACTTGTTTGACATTTTTCAAAATTTTTGTTTTAAGAAGGTAATTAAAAGTGGCCAGTCTTTTTCTTTTCTTTTTTAAGAGGTGATAGTAGTTGTTTTTTTCTATACAGGGATAGGAGATTCGAACTTGCGTAAATGCCCGACCTGGATGTTCAACTTTTTTAAGGTTCAAAACTTATTTTTTCTTCTTCAAAAGTTCCTCTAAATTTTGTTATATGTTTCTATTCCGTCCAAGTATAATAGCGAATTTGATGGAAGAGGCAACTTTAAAACTTTAGAAAAGTTTAGGATTAAAAATATATTTTTTTAATTTAATGTTAAAATATCAAAAACTTTCAGGGGAGTCAACAAATTTTACCCTAATAAAAAATAGGGGAAAAACAAGGTGAGGGGTGACCAGAATGGCCCAGAGCTTTTAGCATCTTGGTGTTGTACTCCGAGGTCACATTCTAATTATAGTTATGACGCGACACACGACCCACCAGAAAGCCCACTATTTGATGGACAATAATGAATGGCCAATAATTTCCTCAATAAAAATAAAAAGAAAAAGAAAGAAGGAGTACAACAAAGAAAGTATATTATACCCAAAGTTGGTTGGTGTAGCTGGTTCGGACTTTGACCAGCACTTTACTTCTTTATGGGCCGATCGGATGCGAATATGGATTAGTCTGAGATGATTTCTCAAATATCAGAGTCGGATAGAACACCTCGTGACAAGACTTAGAAAACGAAGAAAGAAAGTACACTATATCAAAGTTAGTTTATGTGTGGTTCGACACTTTAATTTTTTAAGTGGGATCGAGAATTTAAATTCTGCTCATATAAAAATACCATGTTAGTTTTTGCTAAATAAGAAATTATCCATTAATTATAAAATAGCATGCCCAATTACTAATCAAAAAGATAAAAAAGAAAATACAAGAAAATAAAAGTTATACAATGGTGAAGACCACCATGATAACAGATAAAAGTTCATACCCCGGACTAGGTTAATACTACAAACAGTAGAAAAAGTAAATACATAATAAAATTCTTCGCAAGATCTTCTCCAAAATTCTCGAGCAATGAAGCAGAGTCTCGGTCCCAACACCTTTCTTAGAAATCAACAATCTACGAGACCACTGCGCGTATCAACCGTCCCATAGATTGTCTCGGAAAGATGAAGAAAAGCGAGGAAGCGCCGGAACAACTCTGGGTTTGAGGGAAACTTGGGATCTAGAAGGATCCGAAGTAGATCTTTGCATTTAGTCTTGAATCTTGAATCAGAATACCTTGAAAAAATTCCATCACGATTTACGGCAAAAGGAGGGGATGAAGACACCAAAAGTGAAAGAAATATGGCTAGATCCAACCAAAAATAGTTAGATCTAGCCATGGAAGCCAAGAAATGAAGAACCTTCAAGAAGAAGAAATGGAGGGGAAAAAAGAGAGAGAAGAGACTGTTACTTTTTAAAATACCATGTTAGTTGACACTTTATCCTTTAACACGCTCATCTAATGCAAACGGAAATTAATCTGAGTATAGTATATTACACTTGGGACTTGGCCAGGACACCACGTGGTTAAAAAAAAAGTACACTGATGCTGACACTATATAAGAGGACAGCACATTAGAACATGTAATTAATTCTTCTAGTGAGATACACATGGCTGTCGGCAAATCACTAGAACAATTTAGGATGACATTAGTCTCCCCTTTTTAAAAAAATGAAAATAAAATTATGACGAGGGTTAGATATAGTTTTTTTTATATAGTTTTATATATATATATATATATATAGGGTGGTGAAACTAATCTCATCATCAATGGTCTTTGATGAGGCCTAGCTTGACTCTATGTTCAGCGGAACAAGAGATGGAAAAAAACATTTCATAGCTTATTATCTGATGGAAAAATACATCTAAACAATCTAGAAGAATAAATTGTAACAACTATGTAGGATATATCTTTCGAAATTAATAACTCTGTTCACTAGGCATAATTGTAATAGTTTAGGTTCGAATCTATGTTCAAGCTCCAAGAAAATTTTGTCAAGTTTTGATGTCGATTCATCTAATATAAATGACAACTGAGGAATGAATTATTCATCAAAAAATCTAGAAGAATAAATTTGTTGCTGAATTTTTACAATTAATACCTACGTTATGGTGTAATTTTAAAAAATAATTATTGAAATTAATAAAGTGAAAGTTTTAAGACGAGGAAAAAAAAATTAAGGAAATTGATTTTATAGTATTATGATTACAATTAATTGTATAAAATGGATTCTAAACCCTCGAGCTAATCAGCTCATGTAAAATGTGCAACATAACTCTAAAACAACCAATATGGATATAGAAACCAACTAAGTCACTTGGGCATAGATCAACTGACAGATTCAATACGAGTAGTGTTGCGTTAAATTTATTTTCATTTATAAGGTGGATGCTGGATTCTTGTCAAATGCAGGAATCAATCCCTCGTGGAGTTGTAGATATATATGCTATTTTGATAGATCCCAACAGAGGTCACATTCCACGATTTAACTCGTCCACTAACACTAATAATGGAGAGAGTTAAGACAATTGCTTTTTTTAGAAACCAACTACTAAATCCCGAGAGCAGTTACTTTGTGTATTTATTGTCAAAAATTATGTTTATTTATTAATTATCTCCGCTCATACTCCAATTATTACGGACTTAATGAGTAATATTATTAAAAAAAAACCAACTACTAAATCCTTGGAATAGCCACTTTGTATATTTATTGTCAAATGATATATTTATTTCCTATATATTTTCCACCCAGACCCCAATTATTAGGAGTTTTAATGAATTACGTTACAATATTAAAAAAGAAAAACCAACTACTTAATCATGACTAGTTAATTTGCTACAAATGCCTAGTATTAAAACAGTGAGGTCAAGTCCGTTACTTATTTGCAATTTCTGGTTAAGAAACCAGTTTTGAACGTCATTAATTTTCAGAGACCATTCTTAGATTGTAATTTGAGTCTAATCCTTCAATTTCTCAACTACTTCCTCCAACCATACACTCAGCCCCCAATTATGTTGGTCAATGTTGAGAGAAAATCTCATTTGACAAAAGTTCATGTAGCTTTAAAAGAACACCTAAAAATATTTAAATTTCAAAGTCCACTTTGTTAGAAATATGAGGAGTAGTTTTATTTTGGGTTGGTGAGTAAAAATTTTAAAATTATATTCCGACCAATAAATGCAATGCACGTATAATAAAAAATTAATTATCTCTACTATAAATTGATACTTCTGACTTACATGTATTAAACTTATTGATATGATTGTGAGTTTTAAATTTACTGATTAACAAGATAAAACTACTCGAAATATGAGATGCTGTTTCATAGCTATATTTGGAGGGTTAATAATTAATGCAATCAACCATCTCTCCACATGTAATCACATGCCTTTTAGAGACCGAGTAGGTTCTAACGTGTTGACCGGTGTTTTTCTGAATATTGACATAATGTTGATCTCTTTTAAAAAAGGAAAATCAGTTTATTTAGTCCCCCATAAATTTTCGTTTAGCCTGTATAGTTCCCAATATTTAATTTCAGCCTGTAAATCCCCCATAAATTTTTATTTAGCCCAGTATACTCCCTAATGTTTAATTTCAGCCTCTAAAGTCCCCCAAAAATTTTCGTTCAGCCTGTAAAGTACCCCAAATTTTTTTGTTTAGCCTGTATAGTCCCCAATGTTTAATTTCAGTCTCTAAACTCCCTTACCTATTTACGGGGTGCATACAGAGGTTCCACCACCTCTTATGCGAAGGAGTTAGGGCAAATGGGTTCCTCCAAATTAGGGCAATAGAATTTGGGGTTTTCTTTTTATAAGCATTTTTATACTGATTTTTTGTATTTTGTAATTTTTTTTGATTGAAACTGATAATTATTCCCCCGCTCATTAAACTGATTTTTTTTTTATTTTGTAAATTTTATTGATTGAAACTGATAATTATTCCGTCGCAGAAGAGGTGGTGGAACCTCTATATGCAGCCCGTAAATAGATAAGGAACTTTACAGGTTTAAATTAAACATTGGGGACTATACGTGCTAAATGATAATTTTTGGGGGACTTTAAAGGCTGAACAAAAATTTTTGAGGGACTTTACAGGCTGAAATTAAACATTAGTGACTATACGGGCTAAACGAAAATTACTGGGGGACTAAATAGGCTAATTTCCCTTTAATAAATATAATGTTGATCGATGATTTTTTATTTCAAGGAAAAGTCGATAATAGCGGTTCAAGAATAACTATTCAAAAATAATTATTAACTATATTTATTTTTTGGTGGTACTATTTTGGTAGGATAAGTGTTTGCACTGTTTGTTCATCTAGTTTGATAGGTTTGCTGTTAAACACAAAAATCTGAACATGAAATAGCGGAGGGTATTGATTATCATCACTTGCACTTTTTTTTTTCACAAAAAAAAGAAAACGAAATAACTGTTAATTTATTTTAATTATTCAAGAAACTTAATCATCAAATTAATTTAACGATTAAGACATAAAGACCGAATTATGAAAAAAAACATATTTATTTTTTTACCGTCTCTTTTATCATACAAAACTTTTTCTATTGGCGATGAGATTAAGAGAAACATTTTTATACGGGAGGGACAGAGAGAGTATGTGAATTAAACGCAAAAAATTTAACCCGATTTAGGAACTGTTTTTAATTAATCAAATTACTGATTTGTCACATGTTTTAGATAATTTTTCTTTTTTTGAAAACATGTTTTATTAGATCATATTTGTTTTATCGACGAGGCCAATAGCCCAGTGGGGCATTGGTCGGCCCGTGATCGAGAGGTCCCGGGTTCGATATTCTCCGCTTGCGTGCGGTAAGCTTTATTATACCTTATATAGGGTGTTTTCTCTCCCTAATGTGGGGCTGTTCTCTCTCCCAATGTGGGGGCAATCGCCCATCGTGGCGTTAAAAAAAAAGATCATATTTGTTTTCTATTTGATGTAATATTTAATATACTAATACGGGTGTGTCTAGATAAAGTAGTAGCATTCCCTTAATAACACTCTTCTGATGAAATCAGCAAATTATGCGTTTAATATTTATCATGCACAGGCAGTTTAAATCCGTCACGTTTAGTATATTGGAATATAATATAATAAAATTCTTTTCTATTTAAAATCGTTTTTCATGAATTTGGAATCATCTTTCATTCTACGATGTCTAAAAAGCAAAGTCAAAATAGAATGATAATTTATTTTCTGCTGTAGAGTAGACAAAGAAAATTTGAGAAAATAATGAATTAAATTTATTTTATCAAGACCAAATGAAAATAAATAGTGGTCTGGGTCATTTAGATTTATATGTGTTATAAAAAATTTCGATTAGGAGTGGAAAAGTAATGGATTCACTGGTCATACAGGGGTGAAAATCGTCTGTCCCCATTCCTATCCCTAATTCTGTCCCCAACCAATCAGAATTTATTATATAATTATTTTTTTCAATTATATATACACAAAATGAATTGTGATTGGTTGAGGACACACACAGAGCACATACGGGGACAGATGAATTTTTGCCGTCATACGATCAATTCTGTCATGGACCAGGCCTACAAGTGGGGACATAGACCACTTGGTCCACATTCAGCCACATCACAGTTTTGATTAAAATAATAAAAATATTCCCCCACTTGGTGCATTGTTTGAGGCGTTTTTATTGTTTTTTAATCAAAAGAGGGAATGTGGGTGATTGTGGACCAAGTGGTCTATGTCCCCACTTGTAGGCCAGGTCTATATCAGAATTTTTCCATACGATGTCATGCTGGTATACTAGTGTAGCTAACAATGGAGGCCAATAATGAAGGCTACTCGTAGGCGGAACCAAGAGTGTAAGTTTATTTTTTCTATTGTAGTGTTTACCTAGTTTGGAATGTGAATTTTTATCTGTTATCATTGTGGTCTCCACCATTGTATAACTTTTATTTTCTTATATTTTATTTTTATCTTTTGATTGTAATGATTTCGGCTATTTTATGATTAATGAATAATTTTTTATTTAGCAAAAAAAAAAAGTTAATAGGGTTAAATTATAATATATTTTTTTACTAGATATGAAATCATACATTTATCACAAGAGGGGAATACCAATACAATTAACAGATAATTTATAAATAAAAAAATAAAATTGCACAAGGTAACAGTGAAAATCTCACACGCGGGGAGGTAACTAATACTAATAAGAAAAAAAAAAAAAAAAAAAGGTTTTGGTTCATCCGGATTTTATCCAATTTATTAATGGTCTATTCTGTCATGGACCAGGTCCATTGGACCACATCACTGCATTTCCTTCTCTCTCCTCATTCTGCAGGGATGTGGCCAAATCTGGTCCACATGGACCCGGTCCATATCAAATATTTCCTTTATTAATCCAATAAACAAACAGTTCTATCCGGATTTTGAAGGAAAATCCACACCTTTTCCCTCAAACAAATCCTAAATTATTAATAAATCAACAAGTTCACCACATGACAAGGAGTTGGTTCATCGTCAAAATATATAACTCGACTATTGACATATTTCATATTTGAGTGTTTTACGAATTCACCACTAACGAATTTTCGCTTTAAATTTTTTAGAAGTTATGGACCACACATAAATATAAGAGACAAAACAAGCCATATTACTGAAGGAAAAAGAAAAGAACTTATCTTTCAATGCACCCTTGGCCAAACATGGACAATTTTGTAATTTTCCATTAAAAATGGAAACGTATTTTTTTAATCTGTAAGTTAACAATAATTTGAAACCGTTGACTAACAGTCAAGGGACTTCTAGGGTTCAAACAAACGGAACTAAAGTGCAAAAACTCATTAACTAGTAAGAAAAACGGGTGAAAATTCTCATTCCCCATTCCTATCCCCAATTCTGTTCCCGACCAATAAGAATTTACTATATAAACATATTTTCTAATTATATATACACATAATAAATTGTGATTGGTTGGGGACACACATAAAAACACAAACGGAGACAGAGGATTTTTGCCAAGAAAAACCCTAATTAAAATAGGTAACTTTGCAAAAGAATAATAAAACTAGGTACAAGGTTATATAACAATGCAAATTTAATATTCAAAGAGAGTAAATAATACTTACTAGTAAGACTTAATTAACTAATTAAGTTGGCGGTTATCTTAATTTAATTAACAATAGTAATTCCTCTTATTTTTCTTACCTTCCATTCCAATCTCATTAGAAACAACCGCATTGAATTGTAATAATTCACAAAAACTAATATTTAGCAGAAAATATTTAAAACTCTCATCAGAAAACAACAGCATTGAGTTGTAATAATTAACAAAACTAATCTTTAGTAGAAAATATACAACCTGTCAATGCATTCCCTAAATAAGTACAGTGCTATTGTTTTCAATGAACCAACAAAAATCGTTGAAATTCACTAATATAAGGTATACTTTGCTTTATAAAGTGTCTAACTTCCATAGCCATCCCACATGGAATATGTATGAGACGATGAAATGCTATATAACATCTGTCTAAATACTTTTGGTCACTTTAAGATATTTATTTTGGTATTACGAGTTTAATTGTCAAGTAAATACTTTCGCGTGTGCTGTCAAAACATATGTTATCCTCTTGAACGCGTTCAATTGTCAAGTAAATACTCGTGTGCTGTCAAATCGTATATTACCTCTTGGACCGCGGACACATAGTTGTGACATTCCATCTACCTTTCCTAAAAATAGTTTTTTTTTTTATGAATCTTTCCTAAAAATAGTTCCTCTATTATAAAAGATAGCTATAGACATGTTAATTTACACATCCATACAAATTCAAACCTTATTATTATTATTTTTTGCTAAATAATTCAAACTTTATTATTTAATGAGAAAAAGGAGAATTTAATATAACTCTCCATATTGTCGAACAACTTGATTTATAGTTCAAGGAACAATCTTAAAAGTATCCTCCATTACCACAAAAGGAACTAAGTAGAAAATACTTCAATTGAATCAAGATTTTGTTTTAAGTGATAAAATGATACTTCACGTTTTATAAAAGAAGTCTGCTTAAAATATGTACTTTTTTCAAAGTTTTTTTTTTAAAAATTATCGTTACACATATAATATGGAATAGAGAAAAAATAGAGATACGTTGGTGGTTGAAACTTAACGATATAATAGTAAATATTCTTATTATCTTATTTTTCTTTATTCTATACTAAAGTATATGGATAGACTTCTATTAAAAAAGCGGAGGAAGTAATTAATTATTTGATTAAAATGCTCATTATCAAATTAAATGAGTTTGATTCATATACCTCCTCTTACTATGTCAAAAGAAAAAAGACATTGTTGTTTATGGAAACAAGTTAGTAATGAATTAATCAAATGTAAGTCTCATTAACAATGATAGTTTAAGGATTCAAATCCTACTAGAGAGTTCAAATTAACCTTTTGTGCAGTGGCAGAGGCAGGAATTTTTTATTGGGGGATTTCTTACTGAAATTTTTTAGGGGGAGGGGGGTGCGAAATGCAATATTTATAATGAAATATCACAAAAAAATATTTTTTTTCTATAGAAAATTCGTCATTTCTGAAAATATTGGGGGAGGAGGGGTGCGAAATACAATATTTATAATGAAATATCACAAAAAAATATTTTTTTCCTATAGAAAATTCGTTGTTTCTGAAAATATTGGGGGCGGGAGGGGGCGCTTGGCTCCGCCACTACTTTTGTGCACATTACTATACACACGCTTTTAGAAACCATTAATCACAATATGGCTCAACTTGGACAAGGTTTTGGTTTGGGTTCAAACCCAAACCCAAACCAAGAACCCAAACCCAAACCCAAACCAAAACCTTGTCCAAGTTGAGCCTACATTCCACTATTTGCATTACATCACTAGAATTTTTTAATGCGAAGTTGTTAAGGTGGGAAGCGGACTTTTTCTCTGTACATGCGACCAAAATTTTAGTTGTTGGATTGAATAATTTGACGATTAAAATGAAATATTATTATTTTTAATTGAAATAAGCTATTTTTTTTCTTTTTAGTCTCAATCAATTTGTCATCCGATTCTACAATAAAAAATTTATCTTCATGTGCCGATGAAAAATAGTTCCGCATATTAACCATCTCGACTTTAAAGGTATGAAAAAATACATGGACAAAGTGATTGCCTACTGAAGCCAAGAGTGAGCTTAGGCGTTTGACATATAGGCATAACCTATATAGACGAGTTCTTTAGGGAAGCAGTGGATATTATTTGGTACTGGCGGAACAAAGTTTTACATAATACAATGTTGGGGCCCCCATTTCTACTCAGATTGCTCATCTTATTAAGTTTAAAAGTTTTGAGTAGATGAAGTCATGAGAACATAGAAAGTTGCGAGCATCCGATCTTAGTACATATGAGGGCTAGTGAATAGCTTGGATACTAGAGTTTTGTTTTCTTGACATCTACTGGATCCTGGCTAGTAGAATCTGTCTATTTTTTTTCTTTCTAATATTAGCAATGAATGAACAAATCCCTATATTGTCAAAAAAAAAGTGATTGCCTGTTTCAGGGACGAAGGCAGTAATTGTATATTAAGGACGAAAAACTGCAATAATATATCGAACTAAATATAAAAATTGTAAAAAATATATTAGGGGCAAACTTAATTAAATATTTCAAATTATATATAAAATTTACTACGTGTAGCCGAATTTTTAAAAATCTCGAGAGTGGTCCCACCCCCCGAAAATAGTCCCCTGGCCTGTTTGGTTTCTCATCGAAAAAAGGATAAGAAGCTCATCATACGTATGAAATACTAACCCGTTTTAGATTTTGCTTTTGAATTTTGATCCACATATCCACCATTACCTCATAAAGAGCCAGCCGTCTTTTATTGGAAAAAAAGCACCCCACTTCTCCAACCGTTACATTCAAATCACCGAAATAATTCCTCTCACACTCGCTCTAATCCTCCGTGATCAACCACCACCCGAATTATGTACACGTGTCGATCAATCATAGCGAGTACAGTATCTTCGTTCCCCCCGTGAGTGATAATTCCTTTACCAGCACCCTTAAAGCCCCGCCATTTCTTTTTTTTCCCGCAACATTTAATGTTCTTACAAAATGCCAATTCAGCGATTATTATTGGTTTTCTTGCATAAATTTACAGAGAGATAATTAACCTTCAAACCAGTGTAGACAGCCATTAATGGAAACCTCAACCACCACTACCAAGTTGTTGAATTGAAACACCCAAACACTCTCTTTTTCTCTCTCACACACTCACACACAGTCTTACGTTTGCTGCTGCGTATTTATAAGGCCTCTCTCAACCACAATTGCCAACTCTAAATTTACTCTCTGGCCGCCTTAAAAACTCCTGTAATCCGAAACCGGTAAATCTAGATTTTTTTTTGGAGGTAATTTTGATTTTTTGATTTGAATGTTTTAGTAGTATAATGTGGAATTCGGTGGAGAACTTGTCGGGGGCGTCGTTCAGGGAGGAAGTAGACGACGAGGAGGCGTTACGGTGGGCGGCGCTGGAGCGGTTACCGACTTATAATAGAGTTAGGAAGGGAATTTTCAGGAATGTTTTGGGCGATAGAATGGAGATCCAAGTGGATCGACTTCAAGTTGAGGAGTCCAAAGTTGTTCTGGATCGGCTTCTCAATTCCGTTGATGCTGATTGGGAGTTGTTCTTCGACCGCATGCGTCGCCGTTTCGATAGGTTAATTTTCGCATTTTTCACTTAATTAATTATTTTTCCTATCTTGCTTGTGTTTTGGTTGAAGAAATAGCTTAGGAAGATATGGAAAAGAATCTATTACTATTTTTTATTTTAATAATATAAGTCATTTAGCAAATGTAACGAAAATAAAAAAAAAGCAAAAAATATTATTTTTTTAGTCAAAATATCAATATTAATTTCTTAGATAGAACTTGTATTACAACTAATTCTATTTAAGAAAGCGAATTTTGATATTTTGATTTAAATACATTGTATTGCTTCCTTAATTTTTGCTACATGTACTAAACTACTTATGTTATGAAATTAAGGGAGTAGTAAATTTTAGTACTCCTCAATGCCCATTTTCCTATTCAAAAAAAAATTGGTATTAATTTTGAATAGGAAAATGGACATTCAATTTGGTAGTGAGGGAGTATTAATTTAAAGATCTTGGGGTCTCACTTTATTTGGGCACTTACTCATGTTGTTCCTTTTGGAATTACCAGGGTTGATTTGGATTTTCCAAAAATAGAGGTTAGATTTCAGCAATTGAAGGTTGAATCTTTTGTTCATGTTGGTAGTAGAGCATTGCCTACCATTCCAAATTTTCTTTTCAACATGACTGAGGTACTCCTAGTTTTAGTTCATGTTTTTATTTTTATTTTTTAAAATTGGTCTTATGGTTATCTTGTACATTTCTTTAATCTTATTCCCTTCTCCTTGTTGGAAATCAAGGCTTTATTAAGGCAGCTAAGGATATATTCTGGCAAGAGAAGAAAATTGTCGATTTTAAATGACGTTAGCGGAATAATTAGGCCATCCAGGTATACCATATATACCAACATTGCTGCTTTGATTTAGCTTCTAGAGTTTGGATATGTCATGTGACGGTATGGAAGTTACTTTGCAGGTTAACACTTTTATTAGGTCCTCCGAGCTCCGGGAAGACTACATTGCTGCTGGCCCTTGCTGGACTTATAAAATCTGATTTACAGGTACTGAAACTCGAAAATCATCGGAAAACAAATTGTGATCATGCTTCAGTAATAATGTCACTAAGCACCACAAGTACATAATTCTTGGATCATTTTCTTATCTTGAATTATATCCACCAAAACCATGATTTCTTTGAAGATGTCAGGTAAAATTACTTACAATGGACATAACTTCAAAGAATTTGTTCCTCAAAGAACAGCGGCTTACATCAGTCAACAAGATTGGCATGCGGCCGAGATGACTGTGAGGGAAACTCTGGACTTCTCAGCACGTTGTCAGGGAGTTGGAACAAAATACGGTAAGGTTCACAACTTTTGTTCTTGATTGTTTGTGAAATGACATAAATGCTGAATTTGCAAAACCTTCAAATAGATATGCTTTTGGAACTTTCAAGAAGAGAAAAAAATGCTGGAATAAAGCCCGATGAAGATCTTGATATATTCATGAAGGTAAAACTGTTTGTGTTGATGGCTTGATACTTATTTCTCTTTCAATGTTATTCCAATTAATTTTTAATTGTTTCTGCTTAAAGGCATTGGCTTTGGAGGGGAAGGAGACAGGGCTTGTGGTGGAGTACATTTTGAAGGTACTTGGATAGATTTTGGATATTGTTGATTGTCCAACATTATCTTTCTTTAATTAACTACTAAAATATGTAGCACAAAGATTCTAGGGTTGGATATTTGCGCGGATACTCTAGTGGGAGATGAAATGCTGAAAGGGATATCTGGGGGCCAAAAGAAGCGGCTTACAACTGGTAAATGCTTTAGCATTTTGCTTAGTGAATCATGGAATGTGAACTATGTTATCATGCTAACATCAAGATGTAATTTGTAGGCGAGTTATTAGTTGGTCCTTCAAGAGTGTTATTCATGGATGAAATATCAAATGGACTCGACAGTTCAACTACCTTCCAAATCATAAAGTATCTAAAGCATTCAACCCATGGGCTTGATGGGACCACGGTTATTTCTCTACTTCAACCAGCTCCTGAGACCTACGAGCTATTTGATGATATCATACTCTTGTCTGAGGGCCAAATTGTATACCAAGGTCCCAGAGAAGAAGCTCTTGATTTCTTTGCATTTATTGGATTTCAGTGTCCACAGAGAAAGAATGTCGCAGACTTCCTTCAAGAAGTAAGTTGTAGATTCCATAAAATGCAAGTTACTGGTTTCCTTGGTTTTTACTAAAGTGATATACTCTCTGTAGGTTGTGTCAAGGAAGGATCAGCAACAGTATTGGTCTGTTCCTGATCGCCCTTATCGATATATACCAGTAGGGAAGTTTACAGAATATTTTCGCTCATACAGACTTGGCAAGAACTTAACTGAAGAGATAAATACTCCATTTGATAGACGCTATAATCATCCGGCAGCTTTGTCTACTTCTCAGTATGGGGTGAAAAGGAGGGAACTTCTAAAAACCAACTTCGATTGGCAGTTGCTTCTAATGAAAAGGAATTCCTTCATCTATGTTTTTAAGTTTATTCAGGTAAAGTTTCCACTACATATCTTAAGGAAGTAGCCAAGAAATATCACATTAATGAATAGAAATAGCATAATGATATTCTTACCTTGTGGGAAAGGTGTCACACTCAACTAAGTGAATATTTTGTTTATCTTATGAAGGCATAATTCATCTAACCACGCTCGTTATATGTCCAACATTTCAGCTTCTTTTGGTTGCCCTGATCACCATGAGTGTATTTTTCCGGACAAGACTGCACCACGATACGATTGATGATGGAGGTCTTTATCTTGGGGCAATTTATTTTTCAATGGTGATTATTCTTTTTAATGGATTTACCGAGGTTTCAATGCTGGTTGCCAAGCTTCCTGTACTCTATAAGCACAGGGATTTGCATTTCTACCCTTGCTGGGCTTATACTCTTCCTTCTTGGCTGTTAAGTATTCCAACTTCATTGATAGAGTCTGGTTTCTGGGTAGCAGTCACCTACTATGTGATTGGATATGATCCCAATATTATCAGGTAATACTTAACTTGCACCGGAATGAGTTGTAAATTCTACCTCAGTGTATAATATCTGATTTTTCTACCTTGCAGGTTCTTTCGGCAATTCCTCTTATTTTTCTTTCTGCACCAGATGTCCTTAGCTCTTTTCCGCCTGATGGGTTCCTTGGGCCGAAATATGATTGTTGCCAATACTTTTGGATCATTTGCTTTGCTAATTGTCATGGCTCTTGGAGGATATGTAATTTCAAGAGGTAATGAACATTTTATTCCAGTTATGGCTTTTATTGCCTCTCTTTCTCTTGGAAGTAATCGTAGAGTCATGTCTGTATATTCATTTCCATACCTTTTGCAGACGAGATTCCGAGATGGTGGATTTGGGGTTTTTGGATTTCACCTTTGATGTATGCTCAGAATGCTGCTTCTGTGAATGAATTTCTTGGGAATTCTTGGGATAAGGTAAATACTTATCCTCAGTGCAAATATATAGAAGTATATAGTTCAAGTAAAATTTAGCAGTATAGGCATGGTAATCTTTTATGCAGAAAAACAGAACATATACGAATGACTAAGAGCATCCTGGAGGTTGCAGATGGACAGATTTCTTGCAGTAGTGATAAAGCTAGTTTTTCTTTTCCTTTTTTCTTGAGGAGGTGGTAGGATAATTTTGGTTCCTACTTGTGGAGTTCACTGGAAATTGAATTTAAGGCAAGTAGCAAGGGTTGGGAACATTTTCTTCAACTCTATCGCGTGCCTCTTTGCAATTCTGGTTCTTAACTCTCTATACTAACCCTTTGTCTCTTTTCACAAACACAAAAGGGATAGGCCCTTTATATTGTTCTTTTGCTTTGCAAAAATTTCAGATATTTCTGAAGTCCGATATCACCATAAACTCAACGGATTAGTTATGATACTATCACTTTACTCATTGCTTGTTTGTTTATGTAGAGAGATGGTCACAACTCAGAATTTCCACTAGGTGAGGCAATATTGAAGGCACGGGGTTTGTTCCCACAGAGTTTCTGGTACTGGATCGGTGTTGGTGCCCTATTTGGATTCACAGTGTTATTCAATATCCTCTTCACTTTCTTCCTGGGCCTCCTTAACCGTAAGTTATCTACTTTGATTACCCCCTAAACATGCATTCTCATTCCCAGAGAACTGGAATAGTCTCTTGAAGCTTGCCAAGAGTGGAGGAACTTGTTACTCTTCCTTTCTTTGATCTGTCTATAGATATTCCTGATAGAGTGTATCTCATGTGTGCATTTTGAAATACATGATGTAGCCTTGGGGAAACGCCAAGCTGTTGTTTCTGAAGAAGAGCTTCAAGAGAAAGATGTCACAACTAATGGAGAACCTGTTGTTATTCAGCTAAGAGATTATTTGCAGTTTTCAGGCTCACTTGCTAGTAAGGAATATAGCAATTTATTTATTTATTTTTTTAAAATAAAGTTTGTGTGTGTATATTTCCATGGCATGAACTAGGATATGTCTGCTTATAGGTGTTCAGTCTTTTCTGTATTGCTTTTTCCTTTTTCAACCATTCTTAATTTGTCTGTTTTGCTTTCGTCTTTTCTTGTTACTCAGGGAAAAGCTTCAAACAGAAAGGCATGGTTCTTCCTTTTCAGCGACTCTCTATGTCTTTCAATAATATCAATTACTATGTAGATGTGCCCTTGGTAAGTATGACTTTATTATCCGCAAATTAGTAAGAAAATATTTAGAGAAGCTCTTACCAACTGCAGTCATTTCAGGAACTGAAGCAGCAAGGAGTCTTGGAGGACAGATTGCAATTGTTGGTTAGCATTACCGGTGCCTTTAGGCCTGGTGTGCTTACCGCATTGGTTGGAGTAAGTGGTGCTGGGAAAACGACTCTTATGGATGTACTAGCTGGTAGGAAAACAGGTGGTGTAATAGAAGGAGACATCCATATATCTGGTCATCCAAAAAGGCAAGAAACGTTTGCTCGGATATCAGGCTACTGTGAGCAGAATGATATTCACTCTCCTTGCTTAACTGTTGTTGAATCACTTCTTTTCTCTGCTTGGCTGCGGCTGTCATCAGAAGTCGACTTGGAAACACAAAAGGTAACTTACATTTTGTTGCCCCTTGGCACAACTTGGGCATGGGCTAAACTATCGATAACTGTGCTTTTAGGCCTTTGTTGAGGAGGTGATGGAACTTGTGGAGCTCACACAATTAAAAGGAGCTTTAGTTGGTCTTCCAGGAGTTGATGGATTATCCACAGAGCAAAGAAAACGGCTCACAATTGCTGTTGAACTGGTTGCTAATCCATCCATTGTATTCATGGATGAGCCCACATCAGGGTTGGATGCAAGGGCTGCAGCCATCGTGATGAGGACTGTGAGGAATATAGTGAACACTGGCAGAACAATTGTTTGTACTATACATCAACCCAGCATAGACATCTTTGAATCCTTTGATGAGGTCCTTCTCTACCTTCCTTCTTGCATGTGCTAGAATTACCTTTGCTATATTTCATTTCATTCAGACTACTATAGCATGTGCCATAGAAAGAGACATTGCTTAATGGTAACAGAAGTAAATATAAATTAGATCGAAGGATAACAACGGCATTTCGATTTTGATGATTTTTGTTCAGTATGTCCTCTAAGTAACATTCTGAGTATTGACACTGTAGAGCTCGCAAGGATGACAAATACAAACATGAACTTTACTGCCTTAGATTTTCTCAGCAACTGTCACTCTTTCATCTGGTCTGCTGGAGCTAAAGTTCCACCTGACTGACATGTTTCTGAATTTAGTCTTTGCTCAATGCTACGCGTCTTCTTCTAAGACCTTGATTGTCAAACACACATTACCTTTTCAGCTGATTATTTCTGGTTTTTCTGATCTTTCAGCTTTTATTTATGAAACGAGGAGGAGAGCTCATATATGCTGGTCCTTTGGGGCCCAAATCTTTCAAATTGATCGAGTATTTTGAGGTTGAATAGTTAAAAGTTTTAATTTGCATCTTCATGTATACTCACGAAGCTATTCCAAAAGTTAGGTTTTTATTCTTTTTCATTTCTTTTGGATTGTGCTTTTAGGCAGTTGAAGGTTTACCAAGAATAAGATCTGGTTATAATCCTGCTACATGGATGTTAGAGGTTACTTCATCAGCAGAAGAAGATCGTATTGGTGTTGATTTTGCAGAAGTTTACCGAAGATCAGATCTATTTAGGTGCATACATATCAACATTGCAATTGTTAACATTCACCTTCAGCCTTTATTTGGTTGTTGTTTTTGCAATTAACTTTGTTTCTCTTTTCTGTTGCCAGGCGAAATAAAGAGTTGGTTGAAAGGCTTAGTAAACCAAATAGCGATTCAAAAGACTTGAATTTTCCAACCAAGTATTCTAAATCATTTTTTCGTCAGTTACTGGCATGTCTGTGGAAGCAAAACCTCTCTTACTGGCGAAACCCACAATACACTGCAGTTCGCTTCTTCTACACTGTTATTATCTCTTTGATGCTTGGGAGTATATGTTGGAGATTTGGCTCTAAAAGGTTCGTACTTCCAAATATTCGTCTCTACTTACTCTTACATTAATTACATTTCTAGTTTTTCTATTCATATTGGCAGAAGCTGCTGGACATGGGCTTCATTTTTAAAAAAAAAATGATAGTTAGAATTCTAGCATCTAATAGGTTTATTTAATCATTGGAAGCATTAGAAGATCCAACTACTAAAGAAATGATAATTACATACGATTAACATATTTCCTCAAGTATGGATAATATCATATGCCCCTCTGAAATGTGTGTAAGTTTTGCCGGTGGAATCCTAAGATTCTTACACTAATAACGACATCATCACGATTCTTGAAATTAGGGTATTGACCTTTCTTGGTATCGTTTTGACCTTTCTGTTGTTCGATGGACTGCAGACTCATTGATTCTGTATTTCCTTAAGCTCTTGATGGAACAGTCCATAATCTTTTGTTTTTAAATCTTACAGGGAGAAGCAGCAGGATTTATTTAATGCCATGGGATCCTTGTACATAGCTGTTCTCTTTGTTGGAATCACCAATGCAACTGCTGTTCAACCAGTTGTTTCTGTTGAAAGATTTGTTTCATACCGAGAAAGAGCTGCAGGAATGTATTCAGCTCTGTCGTTCGCATTCGCTCAGGTTTATTTCCGATATGTCAAGTTACTTTCCTTTTTATTTCTTCTTTTTAGGGAATCAGCAATATGCTCTTTGATTGCAGGTTGCTATTGAGCTCCCATATGTATTCGCACAATCACTGATTTATTGTGGAATATTCTATGCCATGGCTTCCTTTGAGTGGACTGCCTCGAAATTCCTTTGGTATATTTTTTTCATGTATTTCACTATGCTCTACTTCACCTTTTATGGGATGATGACAACTGCTGTCACCCCAAATCACAACGTGGCTGCAATCATCGCTGCCCCTTTTTACATGCTCTGGAATCTTTTCTCTGGATTTATGATTACTCACAAGGTAATGAAACAACATCGATATTCTTATTTAGTTTAGTACTAATTTTTGACTCCGTATTCTTTCCTATTCTATTTAAACTAGTCCCAGCTCTCTCTTTCTGTGTGTTGCCTCCTAATTAAGTCCCCACCTTGAGGGAAGAAAGAAAAGGATCGTCCGTATATAAGTATAGTCATTTCATTTTTCCAATGATTTCCTATAACATTATTACTATTTCTTCATGCAATTCTTGACACTTTTTTTTCTTTTTCTTTATACAGAGGATTCCAATATGGTGGAGATGGTATTACTGGGCAAATCCTGTGGCATGGACTCTTTATGGCCTTGTTGCTTCACAGTATTCAGATAGTGATAGACCAATACTGCTCTCAGATGGAATTCAATCACTTCCTACAAGGGTTTTAGTCCAGAAGGTTTTCGGGTATAGGCATGATTTTGTAGGTATTGCCGGGATTATGGTGGTTGGCTTCGCAGTCCTTTTCGCAGTGATCTTTGCTTTTGCAATAAAATCTTTTAACTTCTTGAAGAGATGATTTGCTGGTTAACATCAGGACCTTCATAAAACTAGAAACGCTATTTACTGTGTATAGGCACTTTTAGTGAGAACAAAGTTTTCATTATTGAAATACCCAAACAATAATGGACCGTTTTATTTTTCATTTTTTTTCTTCCTGTTTACTCATAAAGAAATTGAGGGTTAATGTAAAGATGTGTGGAATCCTAGCGTATACTGAAAATGTAATCATGTTTTGAAGCTAAAGCCTAAGAGTTCAAATGTTTGGAATTTTTAAGTGCATGTAATTTTTAATTTTTTTTGGGTCTGCCTTGTGAAAAAATCGAATTGAGCGTAAATTATATGGTATTGAGCTTTATTCAATTCAGTCTATAGAAGTCATTTAAGTAGCCTAGTGATGGAGCAACACAGAGGTCTCCAAGTTTTAGGCTTCACTCAATCCTAGGACGGTCATTGTGGACTGGTCTCACAGGTCCTTCACATTAATTGAGCGGAACCCACATCTACAGGTATACCGTCTAATTAATGTGAGAGGGTTGTAAGATCAGTCCCAAAAAGACGGTACTATGATTGAATTTTCCAAGTCTTAGAGGCAGAATTATGGCCCTGCGTGATAGTACGCCACTTGGACGCAAGTCAAGGATATATTGTCGTATTTATCATATTATGTTTAGTCCGGCACAAAATCTTATTGTACAAGACTAATTCATTTTACCCTTATAGTACTTCTTAAGTAATGCATGATGATGAAGTCAAGCACCTTTTATTACAGAATTACATTTTCATTGTTAAATATTAGTGAACAAATACATAATTGGACCAACATGATGAATTCTTGAAACATCATTTTAACCTTTTTTTCAATCCAAATAATTCCCAACTTTCCCAATCCTAAGGTGAACAGGATAAGTAACAACCTTCTCAGAATTACCATCTGCCTCCCAAGCACTGGTGAAATCTTTAACCACATTTTCCCCCAACAGCTCAACTCCCTTCTCTTTAGCAGTTTGATAAGCTGACCATGACCTTATATACATGAAAAAGCCTTGTAAATCCATTAAACTCTCAGCTTTGAATTCGATCGGCCCCGTATTATCATCATCAAGTCCGTCCACGGCCTCAAACGGGAAATCAATGGTTCGATATTCTTCGTCTACGAATCTACGCTGTGGTTCCCAGAATGGTTCAGAATCAATGGTGTAAAATCTCTGGAAAACAGGGTCAACTGAAGCGTTGACTTTCGGCGTGGTGTAACACCATGCTGCAATCACCCCATTGGGTTTCTTGAGTACCCATTTCACTTGTTTGTAGAAAGATTGAAAATCAAACCAGTGTAGAGCTTGAGCAATGGTCACTAAATCTACACTTGATTTTGATGCAATGTTCTGTTGAAGTTCAAGCATGGATATATTGGCAGGGGTGCATTGGTACCTAACATTTGGAAGCTTGGCTGCAAATTCTAGTTGTTTTGGACTTGTATCTGTTGCTACCACACTCTTGTACATCTTAGCCAACTAACCAAAAAAAAATGCAACATAAACAACCATATTCTTGGACTATGATAGTTCAGACAGGTTCAGTCTAAAATCACTATAAACTCATTTAAAGCGTGTTATAAATTGAATTTTGACTCATAATTGTGTTAAGAAGGAGTTAATAAGTTTAGAGTAATTTTAATCAGTAACACGTTCTACACATGTCTAACTGAACAGAAAACCACCATGAAAACTTGTGGCGATTCATTTTTAGTCAAAACACAAATACAAGAATGATATATTTTGACAAAAAAAATAATTGACTAATATAAAATCATAAAGCGTAAATAGTTTAGTGGCCAAAATAACTATTATCTCTTTTCTGTCATGAATCTTACGTCTGATGCCATACAAATCAAAGTAGATCCACTCAAAACTTTCTTTTTAAAAAAATAACTCAAATTAAGTTGCAATTTAACTAGAAGACTTCTTCCCAAACAAATAATTATTTTTTTCCCATAGTAATAATAATACATGTCATTCTCAACATCGTTGATTTATTATTGGCCGTAGAATCGAAAAAAATAGGATAATATATACTTCAATCAAAAGAATAATTAGTTTCAGCATAACATATAAGATTAATAATGAAAAATTAACGGTTAATATTCCATCACTATCGTCTGAGAGACTTACCGGCAAAGCGGCCTGGCCAGTTCCAGTACCCACATCCCAAACGAGTTCGTGGGAAGGGGTCTTTGAGGCTATGAATCTGAAAAGTTCTTCTGGGTAATTAGGTCTTGATATTGAGTACTGCTTTGCCTGCTTAATGAACAACTGAGCCATTTCTCTCTTTTCTTAGCAGAGCCAACTGCGTAACTGGAAATATGATCTCTGCTGAATTTGTCTGGTATGCGTTTTATGTTCCTCTGAACCACTTTTATAGTATATTTTTTCTCTACTGAATTTATGGTAAATTGGAAATAAAATTTTATTGAGAATTTTGAAGTTTCGGATGATGATTCATGATTGATTGATCGCCTTGTAGTTGTGGGCTGCAAGGCGGCTTTCCGCTTTTACATGTTGAAAAGTAGTTTGACTGGCTCCTAATTTTTCCAAGTTTGGGGGAAAATTACATATAGAACTTTTCTCTTGAATTTAAATATTTTATAGTTAAGATTGATTTAAAACGAACATTTATTATGAGTATTATAACATTTGTTCCGTTTTTATTGCGAAACACCTGTTATGAACTTAAAACACATCTCTTGAATCTCAAAACAGCTGTTCTGAGACGTTTCGTATGTATTGAAAAAACTGTTCCGCATAAGATTTGAACTGAATTCATATCTAGTTAAAATAACAGTTGTTTTGTCCGTATGCACATGTAATTAAAATTTTGATAATTATTTTTAATTTAACGGTTGAAAAGATAAAAGAATGAAGAACATGCGGCAAAACACGAATTGAATTCAAAACCTTTTGTAGAGTGACAAAAATACGTCATGGCTTAGGTATGGAATGATTCTTTAGAATGGTAGGTCTTTTTTGAACACTTTTGATATGGACGGGGTCCACTGGACCATGCGGTACAGATTTGGCCACATAACTGTATTTCCTTCTCTCTCCTCATTCTGCAGGGATGTGGCCAAATTTGGACCACATGGTCCACATAGACCCGGTCCATATCAGAATTTTCCGTCTTTTTTAGAAGGGAAATGGGCAATGCTCTTGATTATTTTTAAACTTAAAACGTCTTATAAAATTGCTTTAATAACCAAATTATTGTCTTAACTTTTTATTATTATAGTAATAAAAGAGTATGTGATGCCACGACTCCTCTTTTATGTAAAATAATTATTCCATTAAACAAGTTATTACTCCTTAAACAAGGAAAGCAATCCATTGAGTCCCAACCAAGTTATTCCCAAATTAATTATCACATCCAAACTAGCCAACCTTATACTAGAGACAAGTCTTTAAAGGGTGCACTAAAGATCTATACAAACTTAGAAAAATTTCACATCCATGGCAGCCCAATCTCAAAGTATCATAGATATTTCCCTCCCATATCGACTTTTAAACGTCTCAAATGACCAATTTACCATCCCTCAAGAACGACCGCGAATGCAAAAAGTTCCATCTCTATTGAGATTGGAAAATGGAGACCATAACTATGATCCCTCAGTGGTCTCCTTAGGCCCTTATCATCATGGAAAACAAGAACTCAAGTTAGCAGAAAATTTCAAGCTAAAGGGCAATGAAAATGTTCGTCGTGGATAGTGGCAAAGATGTCATTTTCTTTTATAGCAAAGTACTTGATCAAATCAATTATTATAGAAATTGCTATTTTCATGACTCCACAAGTTCTTATGATGATCCAACATTTGCTCAAATGATGCTTCTTGATACATGTTTTATTATCAACTATATATTGTCATTCAACAGTTGGGATACTTATAACTCCACAAGTGATTATCTTGGTGAGTTGGTTTATGTTACAATTCTTCATGATTTATTTTTACTCGAAAATCAAATCCCTTTTCGCCTTCTTAAGATCTTGATTTGTTTGGGATACGGTAATGAAAAAGGCGAACAATTGCTTAATGATTTCTTATATGGTACATTTTTTCAAAAATACAAAAAATGGGGTGGATTATCTACTAGAGATGATGATAGGCCTTTTCATCTCTTGGATGCTTTTTGGTTGATCATTGTTTCTCAACACAACCAAGATGAAAAAAGATCGATTTTACGGCCTTTTTATGAAATGGGGTGGCTCAAAAACATCATCACAAGGAGGAAAGATCAAGATCAAGATGAGCAGAATTTGAAGACGAACGTCTACTTATTTCGATCTGCAACAGATTTAAAGGCGAAAGGGATTCATTTTCGTCCGAGTTCTATTGAATCTATGAAGGGAATAAAGTTTCAATCAGGCTATTTCTTTGCAAAACTCCAAGTTCCACCTTGGTATGTTACTAACTACACTAAAGTATTCTTTTGCAATATGATCGCGTATGAGTTATGTCCGAACGCCACTATTAATCGAACAGTGACAGCTTATATAGATTTCATGAAATCCTTGGTCGATAATCCAACAGACGTGAAGGAATTACGCGAAAAGAAGATATTGTTGACAACATTGGGATGTGATGAAGAAGTTGTGAATTTGTATAGAGAAATTAAAACTTATGACCCAAGTAATGTGTTCATATATGAGAATGTTAAATTGAAAATAGAAGCACATTATAATAACAAGGCAAAGACATGGCTAGCTGAACTTCTTCATACTTATTTCAGTAGTCCATGGACTGCTATTGCTTTATTTGCTGCTATTTTCCTTCTCATTTTGACTTTTCTTCAGACTTATTACACAGTTGTCCCCTCTCCAGATGACAAGTAACAAAGACAAAGACAATGTCCTATGTATGTTTTGAATATTTATTTCATTTTGGGTTGTTTTCAAGCATTGTATATCATTATTGTTTTGTGAATTTTCTTCTATTTCAAATATTGAAAAATTAAATTGTTAGTGAAAGAAAAATGTCATTGCATCCTGTCTCATTCTTCTCCCGTATAATTTGAGTTTTGGTCTCACTTATAGAAAAGAGAATTATATTTAAATGCAAGGGAGGGTTTAGTCTTATGTGAGAGTGAAGTGGGTCAGAATGCAACGGTGATTTATATCTAAATCTATAATTTCAGCTAAATCTATATCTATCTATATACTATTCTAAAAGTGTATATATGAGTCATGATGATTTACACTTTTTGGTTTCTCCATTTTTTGAATGGCCAAAACTACCGTTAAGAATATATTTGTTCCCTAAGTTAATCCGATAAATGTCTTTCTGGTCATTTATCTGTAATTCTATCTGACCTAATAGTGTATGAGTATGCCACTCTGCTTTTGTGGTGAAAGAGGAAAACCGTTTATACTAAGGAACATTAAAATAAAGAGATTGTAAGTTCTTTGATCCGCCTTAATGATCGTCAAGGACCTTTAAGAAATTAGGTGCCGGAAGAGAGGTACAAGAAAGTTTTTATATGGACTTGGGTCCACGTGAACTTTGTGCGTACATATCTTTCCATTGAGAATAAACAATTCAGAAAATCCGTCTCTTTCCTTACGTGGAGAAATTTGAACCACAAGTTGCCACATGGAAGTTTTTAATTGGTCCACATTCCACAAAATGCCACATGTCACATCATGAATCTTCTACCTCAACTTTGCCTAATTTTATATATTATAGATTTGTCGCAAATTTTATAAACTAAATTATAACGTAAAATCGAAAGTGAAAGTGAAATTTTTTCAAGAAAAGAATCAGTACACTTTTATTTTTACTCCTTAAACAAGGAAAGCAATCCATTGAGTCCCAACCAAGTTATTCCCAAATTATCACATCCAAACTAGCCAACCTTATACTAGAGACAAGTCTATAAAGGGTGCACTAAAGATTTCACGCCCCGTATCCGAGAGGCGAGACACGACCGTGTCAATAACCCATACTACTGACACAAGGTCTCTTACTTCTTAACCTCAAGCTTGTTAAAAACAATTATATGGACTTAAAACTTCATCATCTATAACTTCAAAGGAAAATAATCTTTACAAGAGATAACCTTATACATTACATCGGAAACTAACTTCTAATGGACAGTAAGAATAACCTTTCATAACAAAACTCGAATCCATAAAGCACATAATATCATCATCAAAGGCACTTCTCTCAATCTCATCATTCTCACTATTGCTAACTTCACTTGAAAAACAACATGGAAAGGAGTGAGCTTCCAACTCAATAAGAAATTAAACTCCTTCCGGAATCAAGCAGTTTGAAAACACTTTACTTATTATTTTAAAACCATAAAGAGCATAAGTACCTTTCTCTGAAACATAAAACTTATAACCCAAATAACTTTTCATTCAAAAGATAACAACTTCATTTAACAATCACATTACTTTGGCTTTTAGCTTGAAAAACATATACACGTTAGAAAAATTCTTGACTTGAAATAGTCCTTTACCGTAAAACGGTACTTTAGTCGATTAGAGAAAAACATTGACTCCCAAGAGTCCTTTAACCGACCACAATTTCTTTAACATTAACTTTTCAAAATAATATTTATTTTCTTTGGCTCTTTCTCATAACACATCGAATTTGACTCATTGAGTCCTTCAACCGGGGTATACTTCGAACATTCGGCTTCGGTTGCGGGGTTATTAATCATGGAGATAAAAGTTTCTTTGTTAATAAAATACAATAATAAATTATGAAGTTTGATATTCCACTACATGTATTTATAAGTTTAACTATAGCATATAATGATATTACAACATGTGCTTTAGTAGATAATGGATCAAAGATAACTTTAATAAAAGAAAAACTTTTAAATAATATAGAACCATTTACTATTAAAATAAAAGGAATATCAGGAAAATTGGAGGAAATAACAAAAGGAGCTAATAATTTGAAAATTATTTTAGGTAATAAAATAATAAATATACGTAGAGTATATTGTTATGAAAATATAGAATATGATATGTTATTAGGAAATGATTTTATATAACAGTTTCAGAACTATCAACAAATAATATATAATATTATACTAAAAACTCCTTGTGGACATATAATAAAAATACCTAGAGAATTTTACCCATATAAAGTTCAACCTAATAATCGTGGTGGTAAAGTAATTTGGGAAAAAATAAAAATAAATAAGATAAGTGGTAAAAATAAGGAAATAAAAGTAATCAATATAGACAAAATAAAAGAATTACTTAGACAATCTTATAATGATAATTAACCCATTAGCATTTTGGGCTAAATATCAAGAAAAGGCAATATTAAAAATAAAAGAAAATACTATACTAAGAGCTAGACCTATGGAATATAGTCTAGAAGATAAAGAGGAGTTTCGCAAACAAATAAATGAGTTATTAGAATTAAAACTTATTAGACCATCAACTAGTCCTCATAGTAGTCCTGTTTTTTTAGTTATGAATGAAGCAGAAAGAAAGAGAGGAAAAGGTAGAATGGTAATAAATTATAAACTATTAAATAAGAATATGGAATTTGATGGATATTTTTTACATAAGAAGGAAGTATTACTAAATCTTGTTAAAAATAAAAAATTATATTCAAAATTTGATTGTAAATCAGGTTTTTGGCAAATAAAAATGCATGAAGATAGTATAAAATATACAGCTTTTAGTACACATGTAGGGCATTATGAATGGTTGGTTATGCCATTTAGATTAAAAAATGCACCTCAAATATTTCAAAGAAAGATGGATAAGATATTTGGAAAATATGATTATTTGGTGGTATATGTAGATGACATATTAATTGCTTCTAATACTTTAGAAGAACATAGAGATCATCTTTTAGAATTTGCTAATATTTGCAAGGCAAACAAAATAGTTTTATCAGAAAAGAAAGCTATAATAGAGAAAGATAAAATAGAATTTATTGGATTTATACTAAGTAGTCATGGAATAGAATTACAACCACATATAAGTAGAAAAATAAATGAGTTTCCTGATAAATTAAGAAATAAAAATGAAATACAAATTTTTTTAGCATGTCTTAATTATGTTGAAGGATTTATACAAGATTTAGCTAAAAAGAAAATGAAAATACAAAAATTGTTAAGGAAAAATAATTTAGAAGGATGGCATAATGAGCATACTGATATAGTGAAAACTTTAAAAGAGGAATGTAAATCTTTGCCTAATTTAAGAATACCCGATGATAGCGATAATTTAGTATTACAGACTGATGCTTCTGATAATCACTAGGCAGTCTTATTAAAGACTGGCCTAAATGAAATATGCAGGTATAGTAGTGGAATATTTAAAGCTGCAGAAGTTAATTATGCCACTCATGAGAGAGAACTTTTAGCCATAATTAAAGGAATACATAAATTTTCTGTATTTCTAATTAAAAAGCCTTTTTCTATAGAAACCGATAATACCCAGATAAAAGCCCTCATTGAAAATAATTATCCATCCACTACCCAATATAAAAGAATATTGAGATGGCAATCATTTCTGTCACTATACAATTTTAAAGTTCACTGGATAAAAGGATACAATAATTATCTCAGTGATTTTCTTTTAAGAAATCCTGAATTTGCTAAAAAGCAAATTAACGTCCTCTTGACAACGGTAAATGTCAAGGCTAGTTAGGATTACAGTTTCGGTAAATACAATATCAAATCCGTATGTGTTGCCTATTTACGAAAAATAGGAAGTAAAAACTTTTTATGTTATGAAAAAATGAACGATAATTATAGTTCATTTACTAACAAAAAACATTGATAATATGTAGATGTTATGTTCTTTCTTGCAGATAATGGAGAATATTCAAAAGAAAATGGAAAATATAATAATATTGAACAAGGCTCTCAATGAGAAGGTTGAAGATAGTTTCAGAGGAACATCTCAAATAGCATATGATATTAATGTCCTCTTACATCCACAGAATGAGATAAAGGCTGATAGAAATTTTTTTGAGTCAGCAATGGACGATATGAAAATAAGTTTGGAGGGATTTAAAAAGCCTAATACATATAAGGAGGTTGTTAGTCCTATTCCTATAATCCCCGAAAGTAGTGAAATAAAAACAACTGGGGATAATCTTCTAGAAAAGGATGGAAAAATAAGAATAGTTAGAGAAGGAGAAACTTCTTCTTTTATTCCGAAAAGAACTAAATGGGAGCAAGAGTTTCAAGGTATAGTAAATTGGGCCTACACCATAATTGAAGAAGAAACTTTTTATAGAGCTCCTGGGAAAAATATATATCCAAGGATCATCTGTGTACAAGTATCTAATCCAGAAAAGGTCAAGATATTAGCAGATTTCGGATTTATACATATAATTTATCCGAGCAAAAGTTTGATAGAAATAGAAAAGTTTGATATAATTTTCAAATCTACCATAAGTCAATTTGCACAAGGAAGAAATATTTTCATAAAGTTCTATTCAATAAGTCCCGAAGAAGATAATGAAGCTCAACATCTCATAACAGTTGGATATAATAATCAAGATCAAGAAATTGATCTAAATAAAGATTATATAAGAGTTCCAACAATTTTTTTCTATGTTTCTAGGAGGATTTGTTAAACCCGGACTATATCTGAGCCTTTTATCAACTTTTTACATCTTCCCGAGGCAATTTGTAGGACGGTTGATACGCCCATGGTCTTATAAATTGTCGACCCCTAAGGAAGATGTTGAAAGTGATTTTCTCCTGTCCCTGTGGATCAAGGATTGCGATGAAGATGCTTTGAAGGAGAAGATTATATATTTGTTTAGTTGGCTAGTTTTTTTTTAGTTGTTTTTTCTAACCATCCAAGTTTTGATCTTGGGTGTGTCGTTTGTCTGTTATCTTGATTTTTTAAATCATTGTATAACTTTTACTTTCTGTATTTTCAAATTTTCCATTGATTGTAATGACTTCGGCTATTTGTGATTAATGGAAACTAAATTTATTCAAAAAAAAAAAAAAAAAAAAAAAAAAAAAACAAAGACAAAGACAATGTCCTATGTATGTTTTGAATATTTATTTCATTTTGGGTTGTTTTCAGGCATTGTATATCATTATTGGTTTTTTTTCTTTCTTTTTTCCTTCTGTCACAAATATTGGAAAATTAAATTGTTAGTGAAAGAAAAATATCATTGCATCCTGTCTCATTCTTTTCCCGCATAATTTGAGTTTTGGTCTCACTTATAGAAAGGGAATTATATTTAAATGCAAGGGAGGATTTAGTCTTATGTGAGAGTGAACGGTGATTTATATCTAAATCTATAGTTTCAACTAAATCTAGTCAACAAAAGGCTTGCCCAAGTGGGTAAGTCTTTGGCTTGGGACCGAAAGGTCCCAAGTTCGACACCCTCTCCCCACGAAATGGGGCAATAATAATTCTCCTCCTCTGGTGAGGCGTTCTCCTCCTCCTCTGGTGAGGCAATACTCTCCCCAGGCATGGGGCATGCTACAATAGACCGATCTAGGGTACTATCCGCTGTAACTCGCCCATTAGTGGCTTCAAAAAAAAAAAAAAACTAAATCTATATCTATCTATATACTATTCTAAAAGTATATATATGAGGCATGATGATTTACACTTTTTGGTTTCTCCATTTTTTGAATGGCCAAAACTTCCGTTAACAATATATTTGTTCCCTAAGCTAATCCAATTCTTTCTGGTCATGTATCTGTAATTCTATCTGACCTAATAGTGTATGAGTATGCCACTCTGTTTTTGTGGTGAAAGAGGGAAACCATTTATAGTAAGGAACATTAAAATAAAGAGATTGTAAGTTCTTTGATCTGCCTTAATGATCATCAAGGACCTTTAAGAAATTAGGTGCAGGAAGAGAGGTACAAGAAAGTTTTTATATGGACTTGGGTCCACGTGGACTTTGTGCGTACATATTTTTCCATTGAGAATAAACAATTCAAAAAAATCCGTATCTTTCCTTACGTGGAGAAATTTAAAAATCTCGGAGTGCGACTGCCACCCCGCCCTCTGTCTTTGTCCCTGCATAGTAGTTCTATGATAATACTGATTTTTTTGGTTGGTGAACCTGCTTAATGCTGTGGTCCTACTATGCGAACAAATCCAACGACTACCCCAACACTTCATTTACTTTCTACCTATCTTAAGAGTGTACATGCATAATACAATAATGTCTGAAAACTCTTTTCAACCTAAATGTACGGGAATTTATGGGAGAAACCCATTTTATTTTACGTAATTATTTGCTAGCAATTGGAAATTGTTAGAGTTGGACCACCTCCATGCTACGAAATATAAACTATATGCCTTCCGGGGGTACAGATGGGTTGGCAAAAATACAGCAATAATTTCTGCAAAAAACGCGTGAACAGTACTTTCTGCGCGTAAACAGTACTTTCTGAAAAATAATAATTTCAGCAATTAATATGAACAGTAATGAATAGTAAATAACAATAATTTTTAGTAACAGATTAAAATTTATATAAGATTTTAGCAAAAATCAGATAACACTGAGCATCGCTCAATCCAGAGTCACATGTCACATCATGAATCTTCTACCTCAACTTTGCCTAACTTTATATATTATAGTTTTGTTGCAAATTTTATAAATTAAACTGTAACGTAAAATCGAAAATGAAATTTTTTCGAGAAAAGAATCAGTACACTTTTATTTTTACTCCTTAAACAAGGAAAGTAATCAATTGAGTCTCAACCAAGTTATTGCCAAATTATCACATCCAAACTAGCCAACCTTATACTAGAGACAAGTCTATAAAAGGTGCACTAAAGATCTATACAAACTTAGAAAAATTTGACATCCATGGCAGCCCAATCTCAAAGTATCATAGATATTTCCCTCCCATATCGACTTTTAAACGTCTCAAATGACCAATTTACCATCCCTCAAGAACGACCGCGACTGCGAATGCAAAAAGTTCCTTCTCTATTGAGATTGGAAAATGGAGACCATACCTATGATCCCTCAGTAGTCTCCTTAGGCCCTTATCATCATGGCAAACAAGAACTCAATTTAGCAGAAAATTTCAAGCTAAAGGCAATGAAAATGTTCGTCGCGGATAGTGGCAAAGATGTCATTTTCTTTTATAGCAAAGTACTTGATCAAATCAATTATTATAGAGATTGCTATTTTCATGACTCCACAAGTTCTTATGATGATCCAACATTTGCTCAAATGATGCTTCTTGATACATGTTTTATTATCAACTATATATTGTCACTCAACAATTGGCATACTTATATCTCCACAATTGATTATCTTGGTGAGTTGGTTTATGATACAATTCTTCAAGATTTATTTTTACTCGAAAATCAAATCCCTTTTCGCCTTCTTAAGATCTTGATTTGTTTGGGATGCGGTAATGAAAAAGGCGAATATTTGCTTAATGATTTCTTATATGGTACATTTTTTCAAATTTCCAAAAATTGGGGTGGATTATCTCCTAGAGATGATGATAGGCCTTTTCATCTCTTGGATGCTTTTTGGTTGATCATTGTTTCTCAACACAACCAAGATGAAAAAAGATCGATTTTACGGCCTTTTTATGAAATGGGGTGGCTCAAAAACATCATCACAAGGAGGAAAGATCAAGATCAAGATGAGCAGAATTTTATGACCATTGTTTCTCAACACAATGTCGATGAGCAGAATTTTAAAAGGAACTTCTACTCATTTCGATCTGCAGCAGATTTAAAGGCGAAAGGGATTCATTTTCGCCCGAGTTCTAGTGGATCTATTATGGGAATAAAGTTTCAATCAGGCTATTTCTTTGCAAAACTCCAAGTTCCACCTTGGTATGTTACTAACTACACTAAAGGATTCTTTTGCAACATGATCGCGTATGAGTTATGTCCGTACCCCATTACTAATCGAATGGTGACCGCTTATATAGATTTCATAAAATCCTTAGTCGATAATCTAAAAGACGTGAAGGAATTACGCGAAAAGAAGATATTGTTGACAACATTGGGATGTGATGAAGAAGTTGTGAATTTGTATAGAGAAATTAAAACTTATCACCCAAATATGTTCATGTATGATAATGTTAAATTGAAAATAGAAGCACATTATAGTAACAAGGCAAAGACATGGCTAGCTGAACTTCTTCATACTTATTTCAGGAGTCCATGGACTGCTATTGCTTTAGTTGCTGCTTTTTCCCTTCTCATTTTGACTTTTCTTCAGACTTATTACACAATTGTGTCCTCTTCAGATGACAAGTAACAAAGACAAAGTAACCAGTTGTCCCCTTTTCCCTGCGTTTCCTCTCCCTCCTGCTGCTGGCAATCTTGTTTCTTTTGTTCCGTTTATATTACTCTATTTTGTACTGCGAATCATATGAAACTTTTTTCAGAGTTTTTTTTTTCAAGATTCAAGACACGGTGGTTAGATTAGTCTCGGATCTTCGCTGGGATCTGAGACTTTTTTCATGTTTCAGGAGGATTTGTTCAACCCGGACTATATCTCGAGCCCCTTTATCAACTTTTTTACATCTTCCCAGAGGCGATTTGTAGGGGACGGTTGATACGCCCATGATCTTATTAATTGTCGACCTCTAGGAAGATGTTGAAAGTGATTTTCTCCTGTCACTCGTGGATCGAGATTGCGATGAAGATGCTTTGAAGGAGAAGATTATATATTTGTTTAGTTGGGCTAGTTTTTTTTAGTTGTTTTTCCTAACCATCCAAGTTTTTCTTAGGGTGTGTCGTTTATTCATTATCGTGATTTTTTAAATCATTAGTATAACTTTTCTTTCTGTATTTTTCGATTTTCCTTTTGATTGTAATGGGCATTATTTGTGATTAATGGAAAGCTAAATTTATTCAAAGAAAAAAAAACAAAGACAAAGACAATGTCCTATGTATGTTTTGAATATTTGTTTCATTTTGGGTTGTTTTCGGGCATTGTATATCATTATTGGTTTTTTTTTCTTTCTTTTTTCCTTCTGTCACAAATATTGGAAAATTAAATTGTTAGTGAAAGAAAAATATCATTGCATCCTGTCTCATTCTTTTCCTGCATAATTTGAATTTTGGTCTCACTTATAGAAAGGGAATTATATTTAAATGCAAGGGAGGATTTAGTCTTATGTGAGAGTGAAGTGGGTCAGAATGCAACGGTGATTTATATCTAAATCTATAATTTCAACTAAATCTATATCTATCTATATACTATTCTAAAAGTATATATATGAGGCATGATGATTTACACTTTTTGGTTTCTCCATTTTTTGAATGGCCAAAACTACCGTTAACAATATATTTGTTCCCTAAGCTAATCCGATAAATGTCTTTCTGGTCATTTATCTGTAATTCTATCTGACCTAATAGTGTATGAGTATGCCACTCTGTTTTTGTGGTGAAAGAGGGAAACCATTTATACTAAGGAATATTAAAATAAAGAGATTGTAAGTTCTTTGATCCGCCTTAATGATCGTCAAGGACCTTTAAGAAATTAGGTGCAGGAAGAGAGGTACAAGAAAGTTTTTATGTGGACTTGGGTCCACGTGGACTTTGTGCGTACATATTTTTCCATTGAGAACAAACAATTCAGAAAATCCGTCTCTTTCCTTACGTGGAGAAATTTGAACCACAATGTCTATTCCTTGAAATCTCAGTATCATCTGATTTTCTATTCCTTGAAATCATCCTTGTCATCTACTGGAATAGGCCTGTTCCTCCAGTAGACGGCTATCGCGCTTCCACCAAGCTGTTACGATGTTAAATTGTTGAGATTAGGACTAATCTGATTGAATGGAAGGGCAGATATGAAAGAGAATGAAAAGGAAAACGTATGCCGAAAGGATCAAAGTGTCGTACCGCCATGCAGACCACGCTTACGGCAGAGGGCACTGCAACTAAAGGGTTTGTGAAATGCCTTTGAGCAAGTAAGAATCCAAGTGCTGAGCTCTGTGACAGATAAAATAACCAGAGCGCGCTTCAAGTCCATTTAGCAAAACACGATGGTTAAGTGAATAGAACGTACACACGAATATACTAACAGGAAGGGTTATCTACCTGCATCCCACATTCGATGGAAATGGTTCTCGAAGTTGATTCACCGAATGACAATTTTGAAATAAAATAACCAATGACAAATGCTGCAGCATGTAGCAGAGCCACTGGCAATAATAATTGTGCCCCCTGAGTTTTCAGGACTTCCGAAACTTGACCAATCTTCGAAACCAAGAGCATAAAAAGGTTTTCGGTTAATGAACAACACTAAAAGAAAGATCGAGCACACGAATTTAAATTTTTAATGCTGAAAATGAGCATCTCCGAGAACTTACAGGACTAGCACAAAGAAGGGTTGTAAGAATAACCCCGATCAAAGGTGTAATAGTTATTATCTTGGAAGTGAACTTGGGAAAGTACTCATTTGATAAAACTGACAAACAAAAAGGGACTGAAATTAAAACTCAATTCGCGTTATTATCCATATGAAATCCAGGAGATAAACATTAAGGATATACAGAGACACAAAAGAAATCATATGTGAGCAATTTTCATTCCGTCCACGAGTGATTACTTAACACCTTTAAGTTACCTCCAATAATTGTCGGAACTAAGACAACCTGAAAAGTGCTGATGGCAAGACCCTGAAAATTAGGGATCATAAAATTAGTCCATGATCCTCGTTTTTCCTTTTAGGCGACCGACCAACCATAGGTTTGGAATATTGACAACAAGAATGTCAAATACATAGTTGATGGTATTAGTTCCGATGCTATATATGCTCTATTGCATATAAAGTTGGAGGGTCGTTGACCGCATAAACGAATAAGCAGGTAGAGACTTACAGCCGCATCAACTGGGACAAGTTGACCTGCGAGAAGCTTAGTTAGGAGTGGAGTCATAATAATAGCTCCAATTGTAGAACACCTGCAATGATCCCGAAGAAAAAACTTAGAATTAGATGCTCCTCATGAATACCACCAAAGAGATTAAAGAAGAAAAAAAAATGTCACTACTATAGTTATTATACATATATCTCACTTAAATGATTTTTAATCGCTTTCACTTATATGAAAAATTCGTTATTGTTATAAATTCATTTGGCACCACAGTAACACCTAGAGATGCAACATGAGAATACACCCTCATCACGTCACTTCCCTGATGACACTGACAGCTGCGAACCAAACCTCCATTCCCATACTACAAAAGAAACTAAAAAAACTTATCGTTTCTTATTGTCCACTATTGCCGCAGGAACCGGTATTTGTTGAACTACTTAGGTTTGGCCTACTCCGGGTTCTTATGCCAATAAGGCGGGAAAGAAAAAAAAAGAATCAGTTAGACGAACAACAAGATGAAGAGAAGAAAACTTCGTTACGTTGTCATGAGAACAGAAAGCGCTACATTGCCTCTAGATATGTAAGTTGCCACATTTGACGCCTGACCTCCAGGACAGCAAGAAACCAAAATAAGACCCGTTGCAAGAGGAGCAGATAGTTTGAGAGCCTGTAAATCAAACAAAGAAGTTAGAAACATTTGTCTAACATCTGGAACCTTGTAACTCACAGGCGTCACAGCAAACCGAAGATCTTAGTTCACAGCCTTAACCGTAGAGATCCAGAAATAGAAGGCATCTTAGTAGAACAAGGGTGAAAATGCTGAAGTCGTTTCGTGACCAAGATTCACATTTAGGCTTATAGCTATAGGGCCAAGCTAATCGGTTGATGTTCCAAGTATGGCCTTGAATTTTTTTTCTCAAGGCAAACATACTCCTCGATAGACATACTAATGTACAAACATATTACCCTCTAAATTAATGCGATCAAGTTAATTGGCTTGTCATTTCTTGGTGTAATCATACTTTCTATACACACTGTTTAAGGCCAACAGATGAAAAACTCACTGAAGTTATTCTAATATATACTTTAAATTGTTAACTCTAGTGGAAAAACTAGCAATTACAAAGTGAAGAGAAGATTACCCTCTGAATTAAGAAGCCTAGCAGGGGCTTTACTAAATACTGAGCCAAAAACCCGACACCCACCTGCAACACAAACCACCATTATCTTTGTTAGATTAAGGGAGAGAGCTTATGCTATTATAGCTTTCCGTAGCTCAAGGAGAAAAAGAAAGAAAACAAAGCTACTTACGGTCCATGGGTTCCTTAAACAGCGTCTAAAATCCTCAAATGTCAATGTTAATCCCATCGAAAGCATAAGGAAACCCAATCCAACGGTGAACAGATCTGTCTCTAACCAAGTTACCTGTAAGATGACAATGTATCAGTGAACACGTGTATGCCATCTACAAAAACATTAGAGTGAGAGAACGGAGGATTTACAGCTGAAGGTTTGTAGATGCCAATCACTGTACCCAAAATAACCTGCAAGACAGATAGATGTAAATGAGCATCCTAACAAAGAATCCATTGCTGTTCAAGAAATGACACAAAATGCGTAACGAACACCAAGGATCAGGATGGATTCAGCTATTGCAACAAATTGTTAACCATACCCAAAGAGGAAAAAGAGTTGTCAGCGTTTCAATTATTTTCTCGTATTGGCTCATCCCACTAGAATTGCTGCTGGGGACATCCCCAGATACATTTGTTGTTGCATTGCAATAAAATCTTGAACTCCTAGAGAAGTGATCGAACACTAAGCCAATATCAGCACATTAAACAATCAAAAGAAAGTACATAGAACAGAACAAAGCTGCCACATGAACTGAGCTGCAGATATACAAAACTAGAGGATCCATTTGTGAGTAAGTAAGCGGGGTTGAGGTGAGGATAAAAACTTTTCAACAATAAAAAATTGCAAACTCAACAAAACCACCAGTCTTTAACCATAGTAATATCAATGAATTCATCAAAAAAATGATGGCAACTGAAAGCTGAAGCCAAATGGAGTGATGAAGGCAAAAGGGTTGGTGGTGTTTATTTTTTTTGGTGGGGGGGGATCACAAGGTACAGAACTGCAAGCAGAGGCCATATATCCTGTTCAGAGCCTTCTTCAACCTTACTAATAGAAAAAAGAAAAGCCGTAAATTGTATGATAGTACATTTTAACAGGAAGTTAATGCTGAATCAAGAATACAGTTCATAAAGCTCAAATCACTCAAAATATGTTCATGACATTGTGATTATTAGTATGGTACAAAGAAACAGACACCCGAATCAACCTTCCCGGATCAAATAGCAACAAACCTGGATTGTCCAGACGAATCCTTAAGTAAGGAAGGAACTGAGGCGGCAAGAACTGGATTGCGTGCCTCATCACGGAGTGTTAAACTACGAATTCGAGCATCAGGTACAGCAATTCCACCTCTTAGACCTAAAGATCACATCAAATAAATACATAGCTTTTATAAAGAATCCTAAATACATATAAAATGCCTAATTACATAAACAAACAGTAAAAAAAAATTCAGAAGAGCACATGAATTATATAAAGAAACAAACTTTACAACAATCCCATAACACAGAACAATCAAGAAACAATAGGGACAAATTCAAATAGAGTTAAGAACCCAAGAGGGAAAAAAAAATGCTTACTCAAATTGAATTGTAAGAAAAGGGCAGTAAAAAAAATTCAGAAGAGCAGCACATAAATTATTATATAAAGAAACAAACTTTACAACAATCCCATAACCCAAGATTGAAATTTGCTTACTCAAATTGCTCTGACATCTATATAATGAAGCAAGACCAGAACTTTGTCTTTGAAAAAAATCAGAAATCTGGAATATACAGTCATTGGAAACACATCTTGAAATAGAAGCCATTGTTTGCTTGTAATGGGATCAAGAAAGTGAAACCAAAAGAAGCAGCAAAAGGGTTCGTTTTGAGGTTGGAGAAGGTTTAAACATGGGGGTTTTAGAGTGAGAAATGTGAGCAAGAAGAAGAGAGGAAATCTTGATGATTTGGAGGGAATCAAGAATTATTGTTTGAAGATAACAGATTTTCGCAAAGGTCGTGGAAACCAATGAGCCACACATTTTAGTTAGGATTAGGATATCAGAAGTCTTGAATCTGATTTTACCCCCCCAAAAAAAAAGTCTTGAATCTGATCCAGAGATGCTTTTGTCCAATCGTACACTTCTCTTGGGTCTTTTTCATGGACTTTTCCCGTTTTCCGTCCGGCCATTTTGTTGATTCTAGTTGCCCAACTCAATCCAGATTTGAAATAGGTGATTTCCCTTGTGCAAATATGTGAAATACCTATTAGTTGTTGGAGAGTAAATCTGATAGTTGAAGTTTATTTGGAAAAAACAGTTAACCGAACAACTAACAATGTTATGTGCTAAAAGTTATTCTTCAGAAAAGCTAATAGCGGATTTTTTTGCTAATTAGGTGTTCGTGAGTGTTGTCAAACATCTGAATTACATTTAGGGTCCGCGGATTAGGGTGTGCCATTATAGTATGAGAGCACGTGACTAGGAGGACGCTTGAGAACAAAGTGTTACACCGTGAACAGTGAGAACCACCCTTAAAATCATGGGAAAGATGTTCGGGCCTTAAGAGGGATAAATGTGAAACTCTATCCCATAATGGCGAGAACCATTAGGGCCTTAAGTGAGTGAATGTGAACTCTCATTTCACAAAGATATCTTTTCACAAATATATCTTTGAAATGTTTGACTGATATATAAACATAGACATAAGTCTAATGATCACCTCAGAATATTCATTTCTGTATAACGAGTTTGATTGTCAAATTAGCGGTATGTGTGATGTCATAAGTCGCGCTTTGAGTCTATGGGCTCAGGATGTGACATTATGTTGAATGTCACCCTCTCCCACATGGGAAAAGTATAAGAATATCGTGTCCTATATGATCATGGAGATAAGGTCTTAAATATCCATTATCACTTCAAAATATTTATTTTGTTATAATTATTTTAGTTGTTGAGTAGATGGTCATTGGTCACGTTCTGGGCCCGCGGAACATCATCCATCATATCAACAAGCGTTATGTGCCACTGCCAAGAACTTGTTCCTTAGCCGTTAGATCAAGAGAAGAGATTTCTTAAGAACTTCTATTCTTTCCAAACAAGCATCAATTGTCAGATAAACTCATTTAACGATTGACAAGCATTTTACACAACCCTTTTTACCTCACTGGATCATTCAACCAGCTATATTGATAGCCGAACTCATGACCTATTTGTCACAAGTTAGAGTTGTTAAACCAACTGCTCGCTCACGCTGAATTATTTGTAACAAAAAGTGCTAACACAATCTCGACATTTAATTCTCGATTCACAATTAAGAAAAAAGAATAACAGCAGGTCATTAATTTAGTTTGAATAGTTATTTAAGAATAGATATTAATGACGTATTTAAAATTTAATGATTTGAAATTTAACTATCGAATTAAACTAACACATATAATAAATTTAGACGTGCTAAGCAAAAGTGTTTACATTTGAGCAAAAATAGATATTTCGAGTTTTTTATTATTATTTTAAGGCTGGAATACATTAATTTATGGTAGTAGATGGAAAAAGATGGAGGGGCTGGAGGTAAAGATACAAGAATGCTACACTGGAATTGTTCGTTTGTGAAGTACTACTCCATTAAGTGTTAATAATTTATTCCAATTATATCCTCAACATATCTTTTATTGAAAAAGTGAAAAAGAGGGAGGAAAGGGTATTATTGGAATGGTGGTGGAAAGATTACTATTTGTTTGAGTTGCTTAATTTTTTTAAAGTATCATAAACGTCCTACATTGAAGAATGGAGGAAGACTATCAGTGTCTGTTACACTTGTTAGACAAAAGAAGAGAGATTTACCAACTAATTGCAAGTTAATGAACTATAAGAAAAAGGCTCAATAAACTATTAAATTATGTAAAGAATCAAACATCAAAATCATGGACGGAACCAAAACTTCATGTTTGGGTAAAGTTAAAAATTTATCAAATTCTTTAAGGGAAATTATATTTGCTAATGACATCTCTAAATATTCTAATATTTAGAGGAGAAAGATCTAGAGCTCTGAGACAACTGATTGCAGACTGTTAATATTTTACCTTTAGCGAGAATTTAAATCACATTAGTGGGATATCAATCATTATTATCTGTCACGGTTAAGAGTGTCATATAAAAAAAATTATGGGTCAAACATGTTCCTGAGTAAGAGCCAAAACTCCTCAGGCGCTACTGCAACCCTTGTCCAAATTAGTCTACAAAATGGAGGACGCCGAGCACCTCTCAAATGTAAGAAACAAATACCGAATTGACATTACAACATATATATTCACGTCGGGAAAGTATGTCTAGTAAATTAATTGTCGTTTAAGAATCTTTTATTAGTTGTCAACAATTTATTTCAATTATATTCTTGACATTTTTTTTATTTGCGGCATCTGCCATCCTTATTTTTTCCTTTCTTTTCTTGTGCTATAGAAGTGAGAGAGAGGGATAATATTGGAATTTTCGGTGAAAATGACAAGTTTTTTAATTTTTTAAAATTGTCTAAAAAGTCTTATATTTAGAAATGGAGGGAGTAATGATTAATGATAAGTTCCTGTATAATGAGGGGGGGAATGAGAGAAAGAACAATAATAAAACAATAACATAAGTAATGATAAATTCATTAATGTCTAATAACAATAAGAAAGATTGTCCTTAACCAAAGAAAATGATAATAGCTACTACTACTAACAAGATTATAACTAAAAGGAATAGAAAAACATGAACCAAACTTATTTTGAATTGAAGTGACAAAACTAATTATGGAGATTATAGGTGCACTGACTAGGTCTGGTCCTGGTGTGAAACTCAAATTGAATTATTGAGAATTTGATTTGAATTTAAGACTAGAACGAAATTATCAAGACCCAATCTAAGTAGACCCTATATATTTAATTTCAACTAAAACTGCAAATTTGTTGGAAGGTAGGTTGTAAAGCTGCAAAAACTGCCTTCCATCCAGCTTGTGTTGGGTGAACACTATCCCAGAAAAATGAAGTTTGTGGACTTTGACAAACTGTATACATAATATCTCCATTGCTATCAAGTGATCCACAAGATGATGCCTCATCTTTCCCCATGCAACAAGGTTTGTATGGTTCTTCCAATTTCAGATTCCCTAAAGTAAATGGACAAGAATAAATAAGTTGACACTCAACAAAGCAGTTCAATGTTGATTGGATCTTTTATCAGAACATACTGACACAATCTTTCAATTTCATATTTCCCGCTCAATTTGTTATGTATTTTTGTAAATGGACAATGTATAAACAAGTTGAAACTCAACAAATCAATTTATGTCAATGTTTATAGGTTTTTTATCAGCACGTACTAACACAATATTCCAATTTCAGATTCCCTGCCCAATTTTTAGTAAATGGACAAAGAATAAATAAGTTGACACTCAACAGTCAATTTATGTCAATGTTGATAGGTTTTTATCAGCCGATTTGAAACGGCTGCTAAGTTTCGATAACTATCAAACTAATTTCTTAACCGTTAAATGAAAAATCACCGATTTTAAATCATGTCAGTACGATGCTGACATAAACTCGTATAAATGATAATAAATAAATAAAATCTTGATTCCAATGCTAAAGAAAGTGAAAGATTACCTGTGGAGTCTCCTTTGTTGTCAAGAATAGTGTTGAAGGCAGCATAAAGATCAACAATAGTGTAAGTTGTTTCCAAGCTCTCACCATTCAATTTGGACAGAGACTGATTCAAGGCTTGATTATGATACTGACTCAACATATTTCCAGTAGTGTTGCAACTTTTATATGAAGTTAGTTGTGTGAGATATGGAAGACATCCCAAAGGAGGCAATGATCCAACTGCTATTCTCTTTACACCCATCTTTGAAATTCTTTTCAATTCCACACTTATTTCTTCAATGAGTTTTGGTACCAATCCAATAATTTCCTACAAACCACAAAACCACCACCACTAATTAATTATACTCATCATTTTGGAAAGAATAAAAAGATTTATCCTAGCTATGTTACCCGGACTAGATACATATGTCAGATACGAGTAATGTATTTAAATGTCGCGTACTAAACATTTAAAATAAAGTGTATGGTCAATGTTGATCAGATCCGGTAAGTATTCCATACTCATACTCATGTCGTGTCAACACGATATGATAGACATAAAACGAAGGGTTCGGATAACATAATATCCCATACTAAATTCATATTTTGAGTATTATGAACTAAATTTCATAGCACTCACTAGCAAGATATCACAAACTAGAGTTGCTCAAAGACAGATTTTTAGTAAAGAATTTGACATAAAGTAGCCAAAACATCAAGAATCTTGAAAAAAAAATAAAGAAAAACTATACCAAATAACTAGCAAATAAAAAAAGAAATTAAAAAGAAAAATGGAAAAGGTTCATACCGGAACACTATCTCCTGATTCCAAAGCTGCATCATAATCATTACCAGAAAGGGTAAGAAAAACCAAGGATGATTCAAGATCATATGTTGAGTACAATGAATCCTTAACAAGTTGTTCGAACAAATCAACTTGTGCAGTAATATTTGGAACAGGGTGTAAAGTTTCTTCAATACCAGCTCCTCCATATGCAAAATTCATACCATAATGTAACCTACTTTTCAATGATTGTCTCCAATGATATGGTATTGGAGTCTTCATCCCCAAGAACTTTGCTGGAATTTATTTAAACCACCCAAAGTTAGTAATATTAATCCACCTATATCATATGTATTTGATTAAAAATGGAGAATCTTTTTTTTTTTTAAACCGAGATTATAAACTTGTTATAAAATAAAAAAATTAAAGGCGAAATATAATATTTTAAAAATCTTATTTTTATACATAAAAAAAATTACATTTTGAAAATTTTTTATGGGTAGTAGTAGTTCTAAATCTGTTATGTAAAAACCGACTTGAATTAATAGGTTGTAGCAATCCTACGAGTGAGATTGTTTAGTTAGTTGTTCTGAAAAGACTATCTTAATTGTTGGATCAAACAGTATGATTATCCATATTGGTTAAGCATGGAACCGACCATGTTAATTTGATGTAGTATATTTATTGGGTGACGCATGCTGCATTAATTATGATACACAGGTGGTAGATTTAAAAGAAGCGGGGTGGCGATAACTTTTGCATTTTTTAAAAATTTATATTTTACTATTTGGAAAAAAAATACCAAAAAATCCTTTAAAATATTATATGTTGCGCCCCTAAAAAATTATTGTATGTAAAATTTTCCTCAACTCTAAATTTCTAGGTGCGCCCGTGATGATATAAGATGATGGATACATGATACGTATTATTTTGTCATGGTAGAAATCATGATTCTACTTATTTTTTTATCATAATAAATAAAATAAAACAAAAGGGTTTAAGATATATGCATGGATTTAGATCTTTCTTGTCATACGTAAAGAAAATGCAAAATTAAAAAATTAAAAAATCAGCAGTAATATATATTTTTTTTTGAAGCACGACTGTGTAGGGAGAGAGATGCCTCACAGGAGGAGGAAGGTAACCCTAGGAAGAGAAATTCTAAAGCTTGGTATCGAACCCGCGACTTCACGGTCGTGGGCAGGTGCCTACTCTACTGGGGTAGAACACCTTAGATCAGCAGTAATAAAGTTAGGGTTAATAAAGGAAGAGTATAGTACAAACCAAGATAGTCGGTAAGAATAAGGCCATTAGAGAAGCGACCAGATGGTTTTCTGTAGAAAAGTCCATAAGGCTGTCTTTTAAACATTAGATGGATATTTCCCGTGTCAACATATGAATCTCCGAATAAAAACAACTTCTTAATTCCATACTCATTCAATTCTTCTTCTTGTAATTGTTTCCTGTAACCTAAATAAACAAACAAACAAACAAAATATATATATATTATTACATTAAAAAACGATACATAAGATGGAACAAAGATTGAGTGAGGAGGTTGATTTTTAGTACCATTAGCAAGAACCACCGCATTCACCAAGAATATGCTGAGGAGAAGTATTCTATGAAACTCCATTTTTTTAGATAGAAAACAAGAAGGGTTCTAGAATATCTATATATATATATATATATATATATATATATATATATATATATATATAAATGAAATGAATATAGTATATCTAATAACAACTTTTTACTCCTTTAGAAGTCTTTCCTATCCTAACAACTTCGGAAAACAAAATTTAAAACTCGTGTATGATAAGCTTTTTTGTTATGAAATTTTTATCCTGTTTTAGGTGTTCGCTATTTCTTTTTTAATAAAAGAATTTGACACAATAATTCAATTAATAAAATAAAAAATAAGACACAGAATATTACAGAAGATTCTTATGCTTATACTTTTACTATATTCAATTGTTTAAATGCTCCCTTCTCTCGAATTCTCACTCCTCCCCAACAAAGAAGAAAAAAAAAATTAAGTTTCGGATAGCAGGTCAAAAGGTACAGTTTGTTGTTAAAATAGTTTATTACTTATTTTTAAAATACTAATAATTTTAAACGGTAGGATACTAAATTGAAGATTGAGACTGAGTTAGTAATATATTAAAAAATAAATATGCATCAATATAATACGTAACATTTTCTTTTGAAAATATAACTCCAATTTTGTAACCAAAATTTTGAATTTATATCGGACTTACGTTCGTGCCACCCATCATCATCGACGAAGAACATTTAGATCCCTGAATATCTTTAGACTACCATTTCCAAAAAAAATTATAATATGTTAAGTAGTTATAAAGAAAAAATTGAAATCTGTATAGTAAAGTTAAGTAAGCTTTTAATAATTCATCAAAGAGTAAGCTTTTAATAAAATTTATAGAACGTTTTATTTATTGTCTAACTTTGATATCATACCTTTCAAACGTTGTTATATTATTTGATCTTTTAAAGTAAACAGAAATATTGTACATCTTTATAATTAACAAATTGATTAAAAACTATAAAGTTTTGAGAACAAACAAAATATTATAAAATTGTAATAAAACATTTACTGAGAGTGACATGTTTGACCATCTTATTCATAAACAATTTTATAAATAATTTTGAGTGAATTCCAAATTGGTCATCAGAAATATATCGGGTCTCAAGTCAAGCTTAAATGTTAGACTGTCTCTAAATAATCCTTGGAAATACTTCATGTATCTTAAAAAGGTCTCAAATAATAGTCTTTTGGGCCAAGATAAAAAGTATAGATATATAGATAAATTTGATTTCCATATATAAATGAAATAAATATATTATAAACTAAATAATTCATGCATATCTATGAACATTGTTTTGCCGTTTAGAAGTTTTTTCTATCCTATAAACTGCAGCAAAGCGGTTTAAAATTTAAACCAGTATGATCAACTCTTTTGTTTTGAAATCTTATCCCACTAGTAAATAATTGTTACGTGTTTATTTTATTATGAGAGTTTCACTATTTCTTTTGCTTATTATTGTTGTTAAAATATTATTTTAAAATATTAATAATTTACATTATTCTTGACCTTTCCTACTCTAATTAGCCAAATCAAATGTTGGAATTTAAAGTGAAACTGGAAAAATTATTTTATTTCAGCGTACCAAACATTCTCTAAGAGTCTTGTCTGTGTATTCTGTGTGTCATGAAATAGTTTTGATTCAATGTTAGAATTATTGATTCTTATTGACTTGAGAGTTGATGAATATAATATAACTGTTTAAATTCTACCACCTACCAAAATTATTTATTCGAGATATATGTTTTGTCATATTTAAAATTGTTTACTTCCGGTCGGTTTGTATGGCAGAAACATCAATTTTTTCGTGAATTTACATTGACATCTATAATGGATAAGTATAAGAAAATGGAATGATATATAATCATAGTTAAAGATAGTCTCCTTATATGGTGTCAAAAAATGAAAAAATAATTTAAATTATAACCGGAATAATCAGTCAACCTAACAATTAGGTACCACTCTAAAAGAACACAAACATAATGGAGACAGTCGGGGAAAGCAAAGATTGGGCAAAACAAAGATATAGATACATTTGTCAGTACTTTCTCATCTACATTAATCCCTCTGTGAGGATTCCTAACTGATCCTTTTGTAGCTTCTAAGTTGCCATTTTATTACAGTTATTAAACTTAAGTGAAATTAAAAAGGAAAGAGCATGAGAATTAAATAATCATAATACATGTACAATACTCCCTCCATTCCTAAATATAAGACTCTTTAGACAATTTGAGAAAATTAAGAAGTTGTCATTTTCACCTAAACTTCCAATATTATCCCCCACCCTCCCTCTCTCTCACTTCTTTGTCATAAAGAAAGGAAAATGTTGAGGGTATAATTGGAATAAATTATTGACAACTAATAAAACAACCTTAAACGACAATTAATTTGGATACCTAGATATCTCCTAAACGACAATTAATAGGGAATGGAGGGAGTATATAATATGGTTTTCTTCTTCTTCTCCTAACCGTCTGAAATCTACAGTTAAATATATCAATAGTTTTTATTCTGCATATTTGATCATCTATATCATTTAGTAAGAATTTGTGACAGTAAAAAATAATTAAATAAACTAAAATGTGTTAAAATTTCAAGTAGACTAGAACTTAATAGTTTTTGAAAGGCAGAGCTTGATAGTTGATGAACATACCCATAATCATAGTTTGATTGGATTGAATCTTAATTTGAAATTTTTTCATCTCAGTCTCAAATTACTCATAAATCTAAATAAGATTTTAGATGATTTAAGGTTTCATATTCAAATTCAATATTTCAAAAAAAAATTGGGCCTTAGTTTAAGTTTCAAATCATACCAAATTTATATCAGACTTAATCCAAATACATTCGAAGACTCAATTTCTTTATAATAATAATAATAAAAAAAAACATGAGTTCAGTGTTTATTAGGTGAAATACAATAATGATGATACTAATCCTAATTGAAGATATGTACTGAAATAGTTTTTGGTGTAGAAGTGATCATTTATACCCTTTATACAATGGTAACTATTTTTACGGCACCGTTACTAAACAATCGTTTCATAATAAAAATTCTAATATTTAAACCTAATCTATTTAAATCTTGTATTTCAAAATTCAATTATATTCAGATTAGTCCGAGTTCTAATAAATAATATCATTGCACGAGATTAATGTCCCAAATGTGAATTGTTGGTAAAAAACGTTGATGTACTTTTTTACTGGAATCAATTAGCAAAAGAAAAGAAAAAAGCACAAATTAAAATCCGAAAATATTTGCTTTTTGGTCAAAATTCTTGCTGTTCACATCCCTCTATTTGACTATATTCCTTTTTCTGCATCTTTATCTGCCTAATGGACAACGTCCTTAGCCCAGTAGGGCGACGGCTGCCAAGTCGTGGGTTCGATATCTTCTTCGCGCATAGGGTATACTTTAAATTGTCTTCCTTTCTAGGGTTATCGCTTCCTCTTCTTATGAGGTGCTACTCTCTCTCCTATTGGGGGTGTACACCCAGTTGGGCTTAAAAAAAAACAATCTGCCTAATGGAGAAACTCCTACAAAATAAATAATGTTATTCAATGAAAATTTTGACGGCTGAATTTTTTAACAATATCTATCTAAAATATTTATTCTGATTTCTTGAAATAAGTGTTTTAAGAACATATATTTTTAATTATCAAAATTTTCATTTAATATCAAAATTTATTAAGCATGTGAAGAAAAAAATTGTTCCTTACGGGAGTCCTTGGTGAGGCACTTTATATACAACCTTTAAATAAAGTTAGTATGAATATCGATATCGACTTTGGGGAGCATATTTGCAAACACAACATTTGTTCCAAAATTGAACATTCACACATTTTTTTTTTCAATTTCTTGAAAAGGTCCTGAGCTGACATATTCATAAGAAGATGAATGTTCAAGTTTAAATGAAATAAGTACCAACATAAGTGGAAATTTTTACACGAGAAATTGAGTTAATATTCATTTTTTTAAGAGACTGATTTCAAATGTTATAGTCTGTCAAGAATGGTTAGCGTGGTTGTTTTAGTACTTCTAACTCGTAATAATAGTCTCTTTTTTTTTGTTGAAAACTCACAACAATCAATTTTGAATTTGACACTTTTGCAGCGAAATAATATATATTTTTTAAAATGTTATACTACTTCATTTCATAATTATTTGATACATTTACATTTTTTACAAATACCAAAGAAATGATTAAAATAGCGTTATTATAAAGAAAAAAATGTATTAAATGACCATAATTAATATAAAAAATTATTATTAGTGATTAATTAAATAATTAATTAGGAGTAAAATTGAAAAAATAACAATAAAATATATATTAATTTCTTAAATGTGTTAAATAATTAGGAACGGAAATAATGGTTCATTGTGGTAACATTCCAAATGTATAGTGGCTACAATTGTGTCCCATAATTACTCATAATTCATTGAACCACAATTAATCCATCATACTACCTCCGTCCCACGTTGTTTGCGACGTTTTCATTTTTTAGATATCCCAAATTGTTTATCACGTTTCAAAAATTAATGCATCTTTATTAATATTTTTCCAATAATACCTATAATTTATTACCTAATCAACCACCGGATATTCTCGTAATGCTGAGATCTTTTCTCTCCCTGTGAGGTTTCCTACTCCGACTATGTCGGACCCTAAATTGCTAGGGTTTCTCATACTGCCTCTGTGGGTAACTCTGAGCCGACCGATGATCTCTATCATCGACGAGGTTCTTTATCTCTTGAAGTCGCCATTACTCAACAGAGATATGGACTTTGACATCATTTCTAAGGCATTAAGCCTTTACAACGCCACTGTTCTGAGAACAAGCTATCGACATGGTGATAGGGAGAGTTAGACTGGATATATTTTAGTGATGGAAGGGGTATCTAAGTTGGGGGCGCCGGTGGCGGGAAGTGATGAATTGGGATCTGAAACAAACGTGTTCGGGGAGCTGTTGGGGTTGGGTTGGCTAGCTAGGGGGTGGCTGACAGTTAGAAGGGTTCGGAGACTAGGAGAAAGGGAGGTGGGTCACAAGACCTTGGGCTAGGTCTAGAAAAATATATAATGGGCCTTGGAATATTTGGGCAAGATACTTCAAGCATGGCTGGGAAAGCGAGCCCAACTTCTTGTTTATCTAGACTGGGTGATATGGGTGTGTCCAGTGCTGGCTCGCGTAAGGTGGAGGCCGCAAGTCGGCCCCGCTAAAGTCAATGAGTTGCTTAATCGGGAATTGTCCAAGACTTAGCAACTCCAGGACAATTCAAGGTTTAGTGTGCTTTAATGTGGCGCACATATCTAGTAATTTTTTATTTTTCATAATAAAGTCGCTTGCTGACCTAATGATTAATATCATAATAGTGTTAGTTTTTTTTCCTCGTATTACATTAGAATTTATTTCGAGTTTTTTTGTAATCAATAAATGGAGGCGATTGTCTCAAACTTTGAGAAACATTCCTCGAGATAGAGTTTTGTTGCAACATGATTTTGAATGGAGGATTGGACGCGGACGGTTTGTTCGTATCTGGCATGGTCGCTGGTCAGCTATCATACGCGGGTTTCAGCTGATCTCCCCTCTTATTTTTAAGGGTTATGAAATTTTGTAGTCAAGAACTCTAGCAAGTGCGGAAGGTTCATGGTTTGCACGTGACCTCGGGATTGCTTTTGAGTATGTTTGCACGGTCATGGAACATTGTATATCTTGGAACCTATTCTCTAGTTTTTCCTATGTTCTCGGGTCATGTAATGTTCTACCTCTTTGGCTAGCTAGAATTTTACTAAGGCTTGTTACCTCACTTCAAAGGGTTGGGGATTTATTGGAATTTCACCTCCCTTATCATGTAACTCTTTATATCAATTTATTTTCCTTTCAAAAAAAAATTTATTTACCAATCATTTTTTTAATCTTAGAGAAAATCTCAAATATAACAAACAATTTGGAACAGATACTTAAAGAAATTGCAATAAATTAATTTCCCTATAAATAAGTATTCCTAGGAGTGTAAATGGGATATACCATTAGGGTAGTGATTATTGGATAAAAAATTTGGGATCAAATTTGGATCAAGAATGCATAATGTCACATTAAATGTTAATAATCATTTTCATTTTATACTCTTTGATCCTTATTTGATCCAAAAAATTTTATCCAACAATCATTATTGATACCATTATTACCAATAATCAAATACCCATATGGGAGTATTTCCATCATTGGTTACGTTGTAGACCAACATTAATTGTTTATTAGCCCTTTTTAGGTTACACAAAAAGAATGATCAGCTAAGAGCCAAGACAAATCAATAGCTAATTAATTAAAGACGTAAAGAGAGAATATGGGTTAGGTAGCTAAAAACATCATTATTCGTACTTAATATTCTCATGTTGAAAACCGAACTCTGAGACAACTGTTTGGAGTTGTTACATGTCTCATTGTTGACGAGTATTTGATTCTATCGGTGAATATCCTCTTATTCAAAAAAATGTGCAATAATAAGGCTCCGTGTAAAATAACAATATGGGTTAGACCCCCAGCGTTAACGGATGACCTTAAGATGAACCAAAAAAAAGATTATTCTCATGCTGAGACATATATAATTCAATCTTAGTGCAAATAGTTATTTACATAAAAGAACCCAAAAGTTCTCCTTTTATTGAAAAAATCTATCATATATGACGTGTGTTTATATAGCTAAAATCTTATACGGATAATTACATAAATAGCCTTAAGGATTGTCAAAATTACGAGACAACCCTCAATGTTTCATGAAACTACAATTTTAAAAATCACGACAGGGACACAAATTTGAAGACCAATTAAGACTTCAAAAATCCTAAAAATGATTCCTTTAGTCATTTTTCCTTTCTCTAACTCCTAAACTAACAAATGTTATCAATCAGGTTTATTTTGTAGTTTCGTAAAACGATTGAGGGTTATCTTGTAATTTTGACAAATTTCAAGATTAGTTTTGTAATTATCCCAATCTTATAGGGATAATTACAGTAGATGTTGCACTATTTAGCACTCATCGTATAAGTATTTCATTGCGAGTGATAATGTTGAGTTTTGTATTGATGATAATCTGTAAGGGGACTAATACTAGCAAAAACTCTTTCATATAAGTGCGTGTTTGGTACGCGCAAATAAAAAGGAATGTCATGGTTAAGGGACGAGGTGAGCTACCACCACGCCACACCTCTTGGTTAGTTTGTAAGCCTTTTATACCTTGAAAACTAATACATGTTATGATTTTTCAACCAAAAGAAAATAATAATTTTCAATAGTTAGCAAAATATCTCTTTAGAATACACAAGAAAAATATTTAAAATATGGAAAATTCTGATGTGGACCATGTGGTCCAGATTTGGCCACATCCCTGCAGAATGAGGAGAGAGAAGGAAATGCAGTGATGTTGTCAAATCTGAACCGCATGATCCAGTGAATTAGATCCATATCAGAAGTGTTCTTAAAATATACACTAAGATTCGATGAGCCCAATTGATTCGGTTCATTGACACAAAAGTGTCCGCAAATTCCGATACAAGAGCAATAATCATTTCTTCATTTACCGGAACAATAATTATTTTCTCAACCTTTGGTACCAAATTTTTTAACCCAACTTTACCGGACGTTACATTATTTTTACTACAAAAATTATTGCAATAAATAATTCAGAAAACCTTATTTTACCATTTTATATTGAAACGTTAAAAATTCTGCACATACGAACTTTTTTTTTATCGTTAAATAACAAATTTTGACATTCAAGATTTATTTATTATTGAAGCATGTTCAATCTTCTTACACCTTTCATTGTTATAAAAAAAAGGCAACAAATGTGCATCTTTTTTTATCAGGGGTAGGTATAAGAGGGTTGCAACTTGCAATTATAATGCAGAACGTTAAAAATGTCAGTATATATTGAACACTTTGGAATATGTATTGCATTCTTTTAAACATGTATTACATTATTTACATCCATATTTTTCTTCATACACAACATGTGTTTTAAAAATAATAAAATGTGTTCGCTCCAAAAAATTTAGACCGTCAAATTTGTTATGTTACGGAAAAAAACGACAACGAATATTTAATATAATACTAAATTTTTTAGCATTTTGCAAAAAAATTAAATAGGAGCAAAATATATTAAAAAAAGATTAAATAAATATTCACCAAAAAATCTCAATAATTAATTTTTTATTCGATTAAAAAAACTTTTGTGCTACACATTAATTCAATCTTATGATCATTTTTGTGGACTAATAATATAATTCGCTCTCATTAATTGAGACTGTGAAACTAATCCCAGAAGAACGATACTAGTATTGAATTTTTTCGGTAGAGCTATACTGTTTCCTTTTGTGACGGTCATCCCTTCTCCGTCTTTGCAAAAATACAATCTTCTCTCCATCTCTCCACTCAAGAATCCTTCTTTGGCTCTCTTTCTATCGAATTATTAGTCATTTTTGTCATCAATGTATTTTCAAATAGCCAATTTTATCCTTTTCAACATTTTTCAGCCATTTTTGTCATCAATATATTTTCAAACAGCCAATTTTATCCTTTTCAACTTTTTTTAACTTTTTTCATCTCCAAAGATTTTACTGACAGACTATTTTTATCCTTCATCAAATAATTGTATAAAAATTGATGAGCGTGTCCAAAGCGGCTCTCAGATTGTCTCTCTTACGCGAGGGGTAAAGATGAAAATTCCAAAGTATACTAATTGCCTCCCTTGTAAAGCCCGTTATTCCAACTCATATCAGTTTCAGTTCTCATTTTGTCTCCATATCAGTCTCTGTTCTCATTTTGTCTCCATATCAGCCTTTGTTCCCATTTTGTCTCCAATGAGAACGGAGACTGATATGAGTGGGAATGACGAGGGCTTTACAATGGAGGCACTTAGTATACTTTGGAATTTCCATCTTTACCCCCTGCATAAGAGAGACAATCGAGAGCCGTTTGGACACGTCATCAATTTTGACGACTTTTAGACAATTATTTGATGAAGGATAAAAATGGTTGCACTTAAAAATCTTTGAAGATGAAGAAAGTTAAAAAAAAGTTAGGATGAAAGTGGTTGTTCAAAAATAAGTTGATGACAAAAATGGTCGCTCAGTAAAATCTTTGGGGACAAAAATGGCTGAAAAAAGTTGAAAAGGATTAAATTGGCTGTTTGAAAATACATTGATGACAAAAATGGCTGAAAAAAGTTGAAAAAGCTAAAATTGGCTGTTTGAAAATATATTGATGACAAAAATGGCTAATAATTCCTTTCTATCTCTTTTTTTTTCTTCTTTCCCTTTTTGGGTGAAAATCGTCTATCTCCGCATAAATTTTAATTCTTATACTCAATCGATCGAATTCGATATATAAACATTTCTTTCAATTATATGTACACATGACGAATTGTGATTGATTGGCTACATGTATGGGGACATGATTTTTTTACCCTTCTCTCTAAACATTTTCACGCTCCTTCCTTTCCTCTTATGCACAAAAAGCGTTACTCACGTTCACATGACCCTCACTCTTCAATTCGATAAAGAATTTAGAGAATGTAAATCAATGTGATTCAACGGGCTGATTAGGTTTGAGGATTTGTCTTAAACCACCACAAGAGTCAACCCACGTTATAGGCTTCTTCCACCCCACATTAGCACCACGGTTCCAGTGCAGAAGGGGAAAAGTTTCGCACGTATGAGATTTTTTTCGTCCGTTGCATTAAAATTTTAACGGTTAAAATTGATTTAAAAAAACACATATTCTAATTTTTAGAATACCTGTTTGCACAAATAACTATTGTTAAGCTAAAAATACATATTTGTAAACTAAAAAGCACATATTCTTAAATGTTTTGTATATATTGAAAAGACATTTGTTCTGCACGGAAGACGGACTGACACATTATAGGGTTCTTCACTCCCTCCTCTCATGATGCCGTATTGCTGGAGAATCACTTTTCCTCATCCCAGAACAAAAATTTCCCACACTACTATTATTCTGTCTTCTCCACAAATACTTCATTCTTTCAAAAAAAATCTCAGATTAAAAACAATGGCAGCATTCTTTTCTAGTTCAAGTTATAGTTCTTCTGGGCTTTATTTTTTTCCTGCATTCTTTCTTGTTAATTTTTTCTTGATTTTTTTCTTATGTGTTCGAGTTCAGTCCGAGCCAACTCAGGATAAGCAAGCCCTTCTTGCTTTTCTTTCCAAAATTCCTCATGCGAATCGGTTACAATGGAATTCCTCTGACTCGTCTTGCAATTGGGTCGGCGTCGGATGCAATGATAATCAGTCGTACGTTTATTATTTACATCTTCCCGGAGTTGGACTTTACGGCCAAATTCCGGCGAACACTCTCGGCCGTCTTTCTCAGTTACGAGTTCTAAGCCTCCGATCTAATCGACTCATTGGGTCTCTTCCCACTGATTTCTCCAATCTCAAGGCCTTAAGAGGCCTTTACCTTCAGAACAACCAGCTTTCAAGCGAGTTCCCGAGCCCTGTAACTGAGTTGACTCGATTGACTCGGTTGGATCTCTCCAACAACAACTTCACCGGCTCAATCCCGTTCTCCGTCAACAATTTGACTCAGTTAACTGGCTTATTTCTTCAGAACAATAGCTTTAATGGAGCTCTTCCCAGCATTAACCCAACTGGCCTTGTGAATTTCGATGTCTCAAATAACAATCTCAATGGCTCAATTCCGAGCAGTCTGGCGAGATTCCCTGAAGCCGCTTTTGCCGGAAACATTAATCTATGCGGAATGCCATTGCCGTCGTGTACTCCATTCTTTCCATCACCCGCTCCGGCACCTGTAGAAGCGCTGGAAATTAAACCGGTCCACAAAAAATCAAGAAAACTTTCGAAAGCGACTATAATAGGAATATCAGTTGGAGCGGCAGTGGGTTTTTTACTTCTCTTACTACTAATACTTTTCCTCTGTTTACGGCGAAGAAGAAGAAGAAAAGAGCAACCAAGCAAAGCCCAGAAGCCTTCTACAACAACCGCCAGAGCGGCGGCAGGGGCAGGGGCAATGGGAGGAGCAGAGGCGGGTACTTCATCTTCTAAAGATGATATTACTGGTGGAGAAGAGATGAATAAGCTAGTGTTCTTTGACAGTGGCGGTGGTGGATATAGCTTCGATTTGGAAGATCTATTAAGGGCTTCTGCTGAGGTATTAGGGAAAGGAAGTGTGGGAACTAGTTATAAAGCAGTTCTTGAAGAAGGTACTACTGTAGTTGTGAAGCGGCTCAAGGATGTCGTGGTTAACAAGAGAGAATTTGAGCAGCAATTGGAGATATTGGGGAAGATCAAACAGGAGAACGTGCTTCCTTTGAGAGCTTATTATTTCTCCAAGGATGAGAAATTGTTGGTTTTTGATTATCTTCCTGCTGGTAGCTTATCTGCTCTGCTTCATGGTAAGTTTTTTCCTCTGTTTTTCCTTTATTGTCTTTCTCTGGAGAATTCCCACTTTTTCATTCTTTAAAATTACTTACTCCATCAATTCTATAATATAAGTCGTATATGACATATAACTAAAATTAAGTAACAAAGTAACTTGTTTTTTACTTCTTTAATATTTTCTACATGCTCTAACCCAGGGGCGGATGGGAGCAAACGCCCCGAAATTTTTAAAAAAACTCCTACTAAATATAGTAAATTTTATATATAGTTCGAAATATTTAATCAAATTTACCCCCAAATATTTTTTTACAGTTTTTATATGTAGTTGGACATACTGTTGTTGCAGGTTTACGCCCCCAAACTTAAAAGTCCTGACTTCGTCTATATTATGGAATGGAGTTAGTACTTTGTTAGAGGATTTGTTTTAAATTTGGCCTAATTTATAAATTTAGGTTAGATAGCTGTTGCTTAATTTTGGGTGATTTTGAAGAAAATAAAAAACCCATTTCTGGGTATTATATACCAATCTTGCTGCATTTGGATTTTGGGGCAAAGAAAGACCTCTTCTTCTGTTATTTGTCCAGATTGTTTCTGGCTTGTGTTTGGAACTCAAACTGAGGGGTGAAAATCGTCTGTCCCCATTCCTATCCCCAATCCTGTCCCCAACCAATCAGAATTTACTATATAATTATTTTTTCCAATTATATATACACAGGGTGAATTGTGATTGGTTGGAGACACACACGGGGACAGAGGATTTTTTGCCCAAACTGAGACCCAAGCTCTTTAAATTGAGTCTGTGAATGAAACCCCAAGCAAATCACGTAGATTTCTATTTGGGTTTGAGACTTGTTTGGAGACCGTGACCAGAAATCTCGTAGATTTCGGACCGTGAGCATCATCATTTTCAGTTTCTATCTTTCCGTATATGATTGCAGTGATTTACTGGGTTATGATTTTTACACCGTTAGTTAAGTAATACACTTGAATTTTACTGAATTTGCAGGGAGTAGAGGGTCTGGGCGTACTCCGTTAGACTGGGATAACAGGATGAAGATTGCATTAGGAGCTGCAAGAGGGCTTGCATACATGCATTCATCAGGCAAAGTTGTTCATGGAAACATCAAGTCATCTAACATCCTGCTAAAGCAAGAGAACAGTGATGCTTGTGTATCCGATTACGGATTGAATCCGCTCTTCTCTAACACGACCCCGCCAAACCACCGAGTCGCGGGATATCACGCACCGGAAGTGCTCGAACCACGTAAAGTGACGTTTAAGTCGGATGTTTACAGTTTCGGCGTACTATTACTGGAACTCTTAACTGGAAAAGCACCAAATCAAGCTTCATTAGGAGAGGAAGGTATTGATTTGCCTAGATGGGTTCAAAGTGTTGTTCGGGAGGAATGGACCGCTGAAGTGTTTGATGTTGAGCTAATGCGGTATCATAATGTGGAAGAGGAGATGGTACAGCTTCTACAAATCGGAATGGCGTGTGTTTCGACCGTGCCTGATCAAAGGCCGGCAATGCCGGAGGTGGTAAAGATGATTGAAGATATTAATAGAGGCGACACTGATGATGGTATACGGCGGCATTCGTCCGATGATCCCTCGAAAGGATCATACAGCCACACGCCGCCACAGGAGTCTTGGACCTCGCCTCCTAATGTGACTCCTTAGGAAGGAAAATTCAATTCTATGACCGTTTCTTTTGAAACTGGTCCACAGTCCTCTCATATGAATTGTGTGCGGCATATATGCAGACGTGTGTTCTACTCAATTCATGTAAGGGCGCTGTGAAGACCCGTTTCATCAGGATGGTTATTGGATTGAGTGACCCTTAGCAGGGGGAGGAAGGGGAGAGGGAAAATAATGTAAAGAAGGAAAGAAAAAAAATTAATGGAGTCACCCATAAATGTTGGCCAATTAGAATTTCAAAAATTATGGTTTGACCCATTACGGTTTGTTTTAGATTTTGTAAGTTTTTCTAGGAGGGGTTTATTTTTATTTTTATTTTCAAAATTGTGCATTGAATTCAAAAGGGTTAGGGATGATAAGTTGAAATTTTCAATTGTTTGTTGGGGGATTCCATCTACTGATTGGAATTTAAGGGTTCGACGAATTAGGTGTTTATTATTCGTCAAATTGTTTTTGAATTTTAATTTTTTTTGGGTGAAGAATATAGTGGTCTACACCTTTTCAATTATTGTTCTTATCTTTCTCACATTAAATATCATGTTCCAATAGTAGGTAGTTTGAGGTTGTTATAAAAAAATAATAATAATAATAGGTAGTTTGAGGTATTGTGGTTTTTTTTTTTGGGTGAAAGTTAACTTAATCATTAAAACAATTCAAATTATAAACAGGTAGAAGTTCATCATTTAGACCAGAAGTTTCTGGATCACAAAATACATTGAGGGGAAGGGAGCTAAGTTTAACAATACCATTTCTATGGTGGTTCTTCCCCCAATCTGCCAAGCAATGAGCAGCCATATTGCCAAGTCTAGGAACTTGCAAAAATTTATACTTATCAAAGCAGTTAATTGGTCTTCTGCACTTATCTGTAATGGCTCTTCATTGCCATTCTTCTTCTTCCCGCTGGCCTCTCAAGGAGCAGATCACGTTTGCTGCATCTTCTTCAATGATAATTCTACTCAATTTACATTGTGTAGCAATTTTCAGAGTCAACAGAACACCTCTCGCTTCAGCACAGAAAGCATCATGCACTAGCCCAAAAGAAGTAGCTGCCAACTTAATTGCCCCATTTTCATATCTAATCACCACTGCTGATGTGAAATTCCCATGAAAAAAGGCTGCATCGAAATTGATCTTGAGCCATCCAGGAGATGGTCTGATCCAGTGTTGAGGACTTTCCATTTGTTGCTTTTTCTTTCCTCTATTGAGGCTAGCCTTGGAGTATGCCTCATCTTTAACATTAATAGCATCACTAATTTGCTCCCAATCTTTTTTTTTGCCATTGAAGTGGATATTATTCCTCTCATACCAGGTTTGCTCAAAAGCCACTAAGGCAAAGTTAGAAAACACAAAATCCTCACCAATACCCAGTGAAAAATCATTCTAGGTTGGATAATGAGATCTAGCCATTTGTACCTATCCCAATCCTTAAATGCATCTAGTGTGATATTCCATTTAGATCTCCACCAAATCATGTTTACCAAAGGGCAAGAAAAAAAGGAGATGTTCAACGTTTTCCAACTGTGAACCACAAATAACACATAAGGTATTACCTGTGTCTATAAAGGTACTGATTCTCTCCTTAGTTGGCACAATATTGGAGAGTAGCCTCCAGAGAATGTGCTTGTGCCTGGGATGTAATTTGGCCGGCTACAGTCACTTCCAAGTATTCTTGGGAACTTGAGTTGTAACATTGTACCTCCATTGTTGGTCTACTCTGTAAGCTGACTTAATAGAGAACTTTCCTGACTTGGAGGGAGCCCAAACAAGAGTACTAGGTTCCATTTGATATGGAATTTGAATTTGTAAGATAGCTTCAGCTTCATCTTGAGGGAACAAGCTTGTAACCAAATTAACCTTCCAAGAAGAGGTTTGATGATTGATAAATTCACTGATCCACAGAGGATCCCCTTCATTCCTTGTTTGTTATGCAGTTTTAAATCCCTTTATCCCAGCAATCCAGGGTTCTGACCAGATACTCAGCATATGATTGTCCTCAATTTTGTAACAGACACCTTGTCTCATGGTATTCCTACATTTTCATATAGCTTGCCATACCCACGAAGCATTTTCTTTGTAACTTTCAGCCTCGATGAGGTTCTGATTACCTAAGTATTTGACCTGAAGCTGTTTCACCCAATGTTTCTCCTAGTCATTACACATAAGCCAAGCTAACATAATGTTGAATGCATGATTGATATCAAGAGTCTTTCTAAACCCTAAACCCCCAGATTCCTTAGGTAAACAGATACTATCCCATGCTTAAGATGTAAATGTCTGTTGTCATCATCTTTATGGCCCCACCAAAACTTCCTAATTTTCCTATCCAAACCCTCACACACAACAACAGGAAGATTAATAGTTTGCATGGAATAAGCAGATACAACTTGAAGCACATATTTGATAAGCACCCCTCTCCCAGCCTGAGAAAGGCACCTAGTCTTCCAACCACTAAGTAGCCTTCTTTGAGGAAGGTTTACAGAAAGGAAGGCCTAAATGTTTAGTTTTATGATCACCATGCATCATATCCAGAGAAGAGCAAATGATTTCTCAGAACTAACAACCTGACCTGACCAGCTACAATACTTCTTTAAACAGTTGTTAACCACACCAGCTTCTTCAACAATGGCTCTGCAATAGATAACCAGGTCATCTGCATACATGAGGTGAGATATATGTGTACTTGTTCTGCAAATTTTCACCCCATGAATCAACCCTTCATTTTCAGCAGGAGTGAGAATTCTGGAAAGTAAGTCAAAGAAAATGACAAAAAGGGCAGAGGAGATGGGGTCACCTTGCCTAATCCCTCTAGAAGGGGAAATATTCCCAAACTTATACCCATTAATGAGAACAACAAATGTAGGGGAAGAAATACAGGAAACAATAAGCTTGACAAAGTAATGAGAAAAACCATGACAAAGAAGAATTTGACCTAATACATCCCATTCAACTCTGTCATAAGCCTTAGTCATATCAATCTTAAGGGCCATAAAGCCTAGAGTCCTTTTTTTCTTATTAAGGTAATTCATGATTTTATGACTAAGAATGGAATTCTCATAAATGAGTCTGCTAGGCACAAAAGCAGATTGTACTGGAGATACAATTTTATCCAAGAAAGGTTTTAACCTATTAGAAAGGATCTTGGTGATGACTTTATAACAAACATTACAAAGGGATATGGGTCTGTAGTGCTCAACTTTTGAAGCCAACTCTTTCTTAGGGATAAAGGCAATGAAAGTTCTGTTGGATTTAGCTTCTAAGATACCAGTAGAGAAGAAATATTGAACACTAGCAATAACTTCACTTTTGACAGTATACCAGTAAGTTTTGAAAAAGGTAGCAGACATACCATCGGGACCAGGGCGCTCTTACTAGAATCTATATTGAAGATAATGGTCATAATCTCCTCTTCCTCAGGAATGGCAGACAAATTAGAATTGTCACTATCAGAGAAAAGGGGGAAACATGCTTAGAAGTGAAAAACAAATTGGTATAATATTGTTGAAATAAATCACCAATTTTATACCAGTTTGTTTCCCAAGATAGATCATCTCTTTGAATATGCTCAATCCAGTTATTCCTCCTGCTAATAAGAGTATTAAGATGGAAAAATATGGTGTTAGCATCACCTTCATTCATACCTAGGATTTTTGCTTTGTCCCTCCAAAGAATTTATTCCCTCTTAGCAACTCATCTAATTCATTTTTCTTTTCAGATTCAATAGTTACAACAATGGTCGATTGGTCAAGGGCTTGGAGAGTATTGATCTCAGAAATCAGATTTTTAATGGAGGCTTGCAAGTTACCAAAGGATTTCTTGTTCCATTTTTTCAGTGCAGCACAAGTCTGATTCAGCTTTATGGAAATGTGGAGGTGGGGTAGGCCTGACACTTTAGTGTTCCAAGCATCTTCAACAACCAGATTAGAAATGGGGTCTCGAGTCCACATGGACTCAAATCTGAATGGCCTAGGACCTTGAGAGTAGTTATGGATGGTATTGAGGAGGAGGGGATTATGATCTAAGTTAAGTGCTGGGAGATGCATTATCTTGGCTCTAGGAAAAATAGTACACCAAGTGGTGTTGAACACTCATCTGTCCAACCTCTCCCTAATATTGGCTCTACCATTTCTTTTATTATTCCAGGTAAAAGGCTGGCCTTCAAAGACTGCATCTATCATACCAATGTTATCAAGGAAACTACCCAAATCACAACTACCAGACACATAAAGTCTACCACCCAGTTTGTCCCTCTGAGAAGAAATAGAATTAAAATCGCCAATGACTAGCCAAGCCCCCATAAAGGCTTCACCAACATTCTTAAGCTTTTCCCAGAATTTTCATCTATTACAAGCTTTAGGGGGCCATATACACAGGTAAGTTGCCAAGTATGGGAAGGAAGATGAGAAGAGACAAGTACATTGATCGGTAACCTATTTTCGAGGATAACGTCAATATGGACATTGTCTTTCCATGCAAGGGCAAGACCACCAGACTTGCCAAGTGAATGAACAATGGACAGGTTAGGAAATCCTAAGGAATTTATAATGTGGGAAATTTTGGGGAAGGAGGAGCATTTAAGTTCACTTAAAAATAAACAATAAGGCTTATGTACACGAATCATATCCCTATGAATTCTAGACAACGAGGGTCGGGACAGCCCTCGGCAATTCCAAGAGATAAGAATCATTTAAGGTTAAGGGTCATATCTGGGCCCACCACTTCTCGTATTTTAATTTGGGAGGGAAGAGGGTTGGTAACCTGGCCAGCTGTTTCAAGAGACTGAGATGATCCATCTAAATCCTCAGACTGTATTTCTTAGATAATAGGTAAATTTGTTCTTTTCTCCTTGAATTTTTTTTTAGAAGGGCCCCTCCTAGCATGTTGTTTGATCCTAGTAAACCTACGACGAACTATCAGAGTATCCTCAACCTCAACACTGGTAGTTTCAAGATTAACAAAATGGGTGAAGTTTTGGTTAACACAAAGGTGTTTTGTTCAAGGTTGGGGGGAAAAGTAGTTGGGATGTTTGTTATGTGAAATTTTGAAAGAAGGTTGGAGATATCTGGGATCATGAGGTTATGCGGGTTGGGTAACACCAGTTGGGGTGGGTTAAATAAGACTGGGCAGTGGGCTAGTATAATTAATAGAATTATAGTTTTTTCTGTTGGGTTGATACTTGAGTGCTTGGCCTTTTAAAATTATGCTTTTTTATTTATGACAAAGGCTTCATTCTGATTGGTATTTGGGTCTGTAATAGTTGGGCGTTGGGTATCATAGGCTTGTGTTATTTGTATAACATGGTTTGGTCTTGGTTGATTTTGTAAATTGGTTTGTCCATTAGGCCCACTCTGTCTACCAGGTTCACAGAGCACATAATTACCCACATCCAAAACTAACGGAGTAAGAGTATGGTTTGAGGTTACCGTTAATCGTTGATTTGATTGCTCCGTCTCCATCGAAGTCCAATCGCCGTCTACCGCAGGCCACATGTCACATTTCCATATCTTCATTATATTTAAAGGCACATTGAATAAGATTTTTTTTCTAAGCTTGAAAAATTAACTCTATTCAGTAAATCCCACGAGGTAATCATGGTAGTGATGAAGGCATTGAAGATCTGTTTCTTGTCAGAAACAATCTTAATGACTAAATTGTACTACTCCTCTTTGGATAGCTCCAAGTGGTTTGATTTGGTGAGTAAAGGAGTTTGGCTCGTCATAGTAATTGGGAGTAATCTTGATATCTAGGTAGGTGACAAAAGAAATAAAGGCTAAGGCAGGAGGAATGAAGGAAAGGTTTAGTAAGTAAAGGTTAATTAAGGCATAGTACCAGAGAATGGCAAAAAGGATTGTTGGGTTAAGATACGATTTGGCCACCACGGCTCCTATGCGGAACAGTTTTTGTTCCGTACGGTGCGGGACAAGGTGTTAGCCGTTGGATTTTATACTTTTTGATCAAACGGCTGTATCAAAATAGGGGTATTTTAGGGATAAACTTTGCGTGTTATTTTTTGTTCCCGATGAGAAGAGAGAAAAGTTGCGGCTGAACAAAAACACATGTTCTTCGTTAGAGAACACATGTTCTTGGGTTAGAGAACACATTCTCTAACCAAGAACATGTGTTTTTGTTCAGCCGCAACTTTTCTCTCTCTTCCTAGGTAACCCAATTGATGTGACGGTTCTCGAGGAGAGAGAAAAGTTGCGGCTGAACAAAAACAAATGTTCTTCGTTAGAGAACACATGTTCTCTAACCAAGAACATGTGTTCTCTAACTAAGAACATATGTTTTTGTTCAGCCGCAACTTTTCTCTCTCCTCCTCGGTAACCCAATCGATGTGACGGTTGCGTGTTACTTTTTGTTGTTATTATTATCATTTATTTGTAAAATTACATATGTACCCTTTCATTTTTTATTTTTTTTTTTTATTGTCAGCTGCAACTTTTCTCTCTCCAGGTCTGGACCGTTCAAAATTCCATCTGACGGCTAGGATTGTTCCGCACGTACGGAATTTTGGGCGTTCAGCACAGGAGCCGGACTGCCATTTGGCTTATGATTGGGAATGGATTGGGATAATTTATTGTAACCATTGAATCTGCAGTAAAAAATAGTATGAAACTGAAGTGAGAATTCTTAAAGAGAAGGGGAGTGTTTCTACTCTAGAGAGGGATTTTTTTTTTTGGGTATTGTGTTGCGATCACAGACCACCGAGGGGTCATTATTGCGGCTTTGTTGAAACTAAATTTTTCTCGCCGCTAATGTTTTAAAATTACGAGAGATATTGTGAATAATTTTATTATGTGATTATTTTATTATTTTTTAATATTTTTAATTATTCTTTAATTATAATAACCTCTAACATTTATAATTAATGGATAATTTTAGTTGTGTGAGAGCGGCATGTGATTGGTGAAAAGGAGTGCTTAGATGTGGACATGAAGTTCCAAGCTCTGTTTTCTGTTTTGTTTTACCTTTTGCTAATAGCTGGAAGGTGGTCTCAACGTTGACTAGTCTGTCTGTTAGAGTTTGACACATTCTTTTCCTTTTTTGGATTTTTGTAGTGGAGTTTCACTTACTATTGTAAGGTAAAAAATGTGTGGAATTCCTATCTCATTAATTAAAAAATTATCGTGTATTAATTTTTCTCGTAAGACTTTCATTACCTTTTTATATTATAATTTTTTTAATTAAAAAATTAACATATGCTAATTTTTTATTGATAAGATAGAAAACGAAACACATGATTTATACAAATGATTTGTACCGCTATCGTAGGATGGAAAACAAAAGTTGATGAAGTACCGTAAGGCAAAATGGCCTAAATCGTCCTAAATGTATTTATGATTAATCCTTAAGGTCCTAATTGGTTTTTTTTTTTTTTTTTATAACTTTTTAGATCCTAAATGTATTTACGACCTGCCAATAAAAGACATCCGTCTATTTTTCTGTCTATTTTCCTTCAACACAGTCAAATGGTCAACACAAGGTACTTTTAAGGGTATATTTCAACATATTTCCCACTGCCACATAAAAATATTTGGATACTAAATTTGTTAAAAAATAATAACCATGAATAATCAATTTAAATTAACAAAATAAAATCCAAACACCAATCCCCCTCTGCTCCCCTCCATCTTCGTCTTCATCTCCCTCTCACTTTCTCCACCACCACTGCCGCCAACCCCCACACCTATTTCTAAAACATTTTTACCTAGTCTGCAAATCAATCAACAATTGTAATCAGAGAGCTAAATTACATATAAATTCCTACAGTATAGTCAATCTTGTAATAAAAATGTCTATAGAATCTTGTGAACATTGAAGTCAAAAGCTGATTATCAACACTTGATGGTTTCCAAAATCCACTCCTTACAAACATACAAAAACACATATAAACAAATGTCATAGGAAGTTTTGTCCTGCACAAGATACCAAGAGTCAAATAACAGAAGAAACAAAAGAATCACCTAAAAGACAAATGTGTAATTAAATCCCCATTCAGCCCAGAAAATCCCATTAAAAGCTCCAGAAATTGTGACCAAGGATGTGAAAAAAATTATCATCGGCGACATTCATGGCAGTCTTTCACAGACTGTCACCCCATCTTCTTTTTCCTCGTAAAACAAAGAAAACAAATAAAGAAAATGAAAACAAAATGGCGATTGGGCTCGGCCTTGGCTTTGTGTCATTTGACGTTGGTGAAAAGCAATAGGAAGAAATTGATTAAGCTCGGTGCTATTGGGGTGCTTTTAGGAAGGCCGGTCGGCGTTGCTCGACGGAAATGCGGCGGAGTGTCTGGTGGCGATTTCGAGAGAGGTGGAAGGTATCGTTAGACTCTTCGTGGGATTTTTAGATTTTATTTTATTAATTTAAATTGAGTATTCATAATTAATTTTTTAATAATTGAGTATTCAAATATTTTTATGTGAAAAATATGTTGAAATGTCTAAAATACCCATAAAAGTACATTATGTGTGTGACCATTTGACGGATTGACGGAAAATAGACTTGTTGGGAGTCTTGCCACGTCAATCCAAGGACTTCCGTCTTTTCCGTCCTAGACAAAAATGTTATCCCCAAAAATTTGACTGCCATGGTTAGCCTTTTCTGCTAAACCATGGTTAGTCTAATGCAATGCCCCGGAAATTCCCTGGAGCATATTGAGGCGTTGACCATTTTATGGGTGTGATTGGATTGTGTCTAGCTTGAGTTTGGTCTAGTGTGATACTTAAATTCATACCCAAACCAGCTTAACTTAAATTTAGAAATAAAATTTAAATAATCTAGAATTTAATTTGGGTTTGATCTTAGTTTGAGACTGAGATCAAAATTTCAAACCCAATCACTTCTAATTGACCATTTTAGGAGGGGGTTTGGTTTTCAATAACGGCTTAATTACAATAGTTTCATTATTGAGAGGAATTGTTAAAGCTTAATATCATCCAATTGTGACTCTAGTGAAAACATTTCTTGTATCGATAAATAATTTATTCAAGCGAAAAGGATTAAAAGTAAACAAATTTAAGAGAGTGAATCCAAAATACACCGAAAGACGTTGAAGTTCTTGTTCATGTGGTGTAAGAATTGTGACAGAAACAATGTGAAGAATACTTTTTGAATTATTTATTTTACCAGTATTAATATATTTACCTATCAGAGTGAGATATTAGGTATAATTGGATTGGATTTGGTCTAATTTGAAACTCAAATTTATACTCAAATTATACTTGCATTGAATTTGAGAATAAGATTGAGAAAAAATTCTCAAACTTAATACTTTTCCACAAAATACTTACAGATATTCTGAGAATAAATATTAAAATTTCCATCTAATAATTAAAATATGTTTTAAATATGCAAAAAATAAATCTCGTTACGCACTGAAATTGCTTGAGGTTAACCTTAGGATGCCAACTAAAGAAATCATGGCCTCATGGGGTAGGAAGGAAATGATGGAGGTTATCAATGACAATGATTTTTCCACTTTATTAGTTGTGTTGGGCTTTTGGGAAAGGACTTTTGATGATTGAGAATGAGAATGTCATCCCTCAATTAGAATTTTTAGATCATAACGTCCTTACCTCAGTGAGGTAACGGCCTGTCCACGACTTCAATGTCGTGGGTTCGATACCCTCCCCGCGCATGGGACATTTTTAAATTGTCTCCCTTTCTAAGGTTATCTCTTCTTCCTCTTGTAAGGTGCTACTCTCCCCTTATGGGGTATCCGCCTAGCTGGGCTTCGGGGAAAAAAAAAATTATAATCTTTAGCACCAATTGTAATCCAACCATTGGATTATGTCATTCTTATATTTGCAAGTTTGAAAATTTGAACTTGAAGATTTGAAGTTAAAAGTTTGAAGAAGATGAAGTTAGGGAATTTTTACTTTGCCCTGCAATTTCGATTATGTAGATTGTGCACGTGTGGAAAGTCATTGTGGGCTGCCGGATTTTGTTCATTTTAATATTTTGGCACCGCGTAAATAATAAGGTGCATTAATGGCACGTAAAAATAAAAAATAACCTAACTTACTTTGAAAATAGTTGAAGAGGTATAAATAACGATTAACTCTGATTAATAATCGATAAAAAAAACATATAATTAGTAGTTGTATTTTAATTAACTAGTGATTACAAACAAACTTGAACTAATATTCCATAGTGTGGATTAGGGCAATGACGAAGACAGCTGGTGGTTGGGTAGGGTGATTCTATTTCATAATTAAAAAAATAAAAAACCATATATTTTGAGAATAGATGGAGTGGTTGGGTAGGGTGTTTAAGAAGATTTTTATTATAAAAATAGAGAAATACATGGCTCATTGGTAAATTCATCACGAGTATTGTTATTCTTACCTTACATTCACTTATAGATTGTAGATCCGATTCATATCAAATGTAGAAATCAATGTAAGTTGTTAGTGTAATGTAGTAGATCCTAACTTAGGTAGGATACCACAAAATTGGAACGGGCATATCCCAACGGTTGAAAATGCTTTAGCAGAGAGGGGTTCTGGGAAATCATTTCTGAAGACCGCGTGGGGTTGGAAGATGTTATGATTAATAATGTGGAGGGCATAAGCAGCTTCATTCATTCATCTTTCTTTTCTTGCAGATTAAGCAAAGTGGGGATTGCTTTTTCTTGTGGGTTACCAATTATCACTTTCTTCCACATGGTAGTTTAAACAAACTCTACCTTTTCAAAAGCTATCCAAAATCATGGAAAATTAAATTTTATAACCGTTCTTATAAGACTGGTCATACAGTTCCCTCACATGAATTGAGCGGGACATACCTACAGATATGGACCAATTACATAAGAACTGTCTAGGATTGAGTAACTGTCTATGGACAAATCATTGAATAACGTCAGGGAGCCTCTTGTATTAATATCATTTTTTTTATTTTTTTTAGGAAAACACGTTAAATTAATAGTTGTTTAGAGATGATTATCTAACTCGTGATTCAGAAATATGGAATACCATAAATAAATTGAGACTATGAAAGTGTAAGATGATGATATTAACTTGACTGTCTTACTAGGTTTATTGGCATGTTTAGTGGGTAAGGTTTAAAGAATACAGATTTACATGCATTTGCAATCATTGCCTGTTACTTCATGGCTGAGTAAAGAAATGCCAAACTGTTTTCTTTTGGTCTTTTGGAAAGTTCAATGTTTTTTTATTTTTTAAAGGGTGAGTCGCAAGACTCGAGAGTCGGACACTCACTCGAATCGCATGTCTTTTAGTCGGGTAGGATTTAAATCGCGGAATATGCATGAATTGGTAGAAGTCTAGGGAGAGAGCCAACATGATACCCACCTCAAACGGGATTTGCTTCGTTGCCTGGATCGCTAAACCCATATCACCTCAGGTTTGCCAACTCGTCCAGACAAAAGTTCAATGTTTATTACTATTACTAGTTATTTTATCTTTAGTTACTTATTCAGCTTCATTACCCCCATTTTGGTTCCAGTGCTGACAGGAGTTTGAATTCGACAACCGAAATTAGGATAATGTTTAAAGAAATGAACTCGGATCAATCTAGCAAGCTAAATGCATTTCCATTTCTAATAAGGATAATGTTTCATAAATTTCCTGTGTTTTTAAATGAGATATATCTCCAGCAACAAACACATGAACATCTGCTCCAATTTCAATCCAACTGCTACCAGGACTTTTCCTGATACCTTTTTCTTTCATTAAAATTCTCAATTCCGACACTTCATTCCATCTTCCTAAAGCTGCGTATGCATTCGAAACTGTCACATAGCTCCCTACATTCTCCGGTTCTGTTCTGATTAAATAGTCAGATACGCGTTCCCAAAGTTCAGTCTCATTACGTTCTCTACAAGCAGCAAGCAAAGACCCCCACACACGTCCATCAGGCTTAATAGGCATTGTCCGTATAAGCTCAAGTACTACATGTAAATTTCCCTGCCTAGAGAGGAGACTAATTATACAACCATAGTGTTCCGTACTTGGCTTCATACCATAGACCGACATCATATCGTAGAAAATCTCTAGACCTTCAACCACAAGACCATTGTGCCTGCAGGATGATAACACATTAGTAAAGGTTATCCCATCTGGCTTTGAGCCTTCCGCTTTCAGATGTTTATAAAGTGCAAGTGCATCTCTGGGGCAGCCATGTAAGCCATAAGCAGAAATCATTGTATTGTATAACGGCAATTCCTTAGTCGAAATCATATCAAACACATACTTCGCGTCTTTCAAATGTCCACACTTGGCATACATATCCACCAAAGAAGTTGCAACAGACAAAGATAGAGGAAGGTTTTGCCTCACCATATAGCCATGAATTGCTCTTCCATATTTTAATGATGCTATATCAGCACAAGCTGAGAGTACACTGGAAATGGTCACCATGTTTGGTGGTAGACCAGCTTCTAGCATTTTCTGAAACATCATAATTGCCTCGTCACAAAGACCGTTCAGAGATAATCCGCTGATAAGAGTTGTATAAGTAATTATGTTAGGCTGGACATTAAGGGCTAGCATTTCCAGGAACATATCAGTAGCTTCATTAACCTGACCATTATTCAAGAATCCGAGTATCACCGAATTCCATGATACCACATTTGGCGGTACACTCTCTAACTGCATTCCATAAAACAACTTTTGTGCCTCACCACTCCATCCCTGTTCTGCATAAGCAGCCAACATGGTATTCCATAGCACAAGATCTTTCTCTTTCGTAGACTGAAAAACTCGCCTTGCGTTGTTAATCCTCTCACACTTGGCATACATATTTATGATACTACTTGCCACAACCATATCTGCTTCAAAATTGTGTCTGATACAATAGCAATGCCCCTCTTTTCCAAGCCGTAAATCTCTAGTATCTGCTGAAGCAGATAATATCGAAGATAGAGTGACACTGTTAAACATAAAGCCTTCTCTTCTCATTTCATGACACAAATTTAATGCATTTTCAACAAGACCATACTGCACATAAGAAGATATCATCAGATTCCACGTTACAACATCTTTCTCAATCATCCTAGAAAACACTAGCTCAGCATCCTCAAGCAGACCGACCTTTCCATAAAATTTTACAATTGAACTGCCAAGAATATTATCTAAATCCAATCCGTACAAAATCGCAATAGCATGAGCTTGCTTCCCTTCTTCAACTGCAAATAATTTGGCAGACGCAGAAAGAAAACTTGATATGGTTACACAAGTTGGATCGATTCCTTCCATTAGCATATCATATATAACTCGAATTGCTTCATCCTCAAGCCCGTTTTGCACATAGCTAACTATCATTGAATTCCAAGCAACAACATTTCTCTCAGTCATGCCATCAAACACCTTGTTTGCATCAGCTAAAACTCCACATTTCCCATACATATCAACAAGACTGCTACCAACATAAACACATTCACCAAGACCTAACTTCAAAGCATATCCATGAACACATTTACCAAGCTCAAAGTAATTCAAAGAACCACAAGCTTTTAAAACATTAGGAACAACAAAATTATCACCCAAAACACCATTTTCTTGCATTTCAATGAAACCCCACAAAGCCTCTTTGCTCATACCCATTCTACAATACATTCCAATAATGGCAGCCCAAGAAAACACATTTGGTTTCCTTAGTCTACTAAACAAATTACATGAACTATTAAAAAGATAACATTTTGAATAAAGTATCACAAGCTTTGTTTCAATAAACTCATTCTTTGAGAAAAAATCACCATTTTTTATTATTTTTGCATGAAATTGCTGACCCAAAAACAAGTCTCGCTCATAGACGCAGCCCTGAAGAAGCTCCCCATATATATCAGGTCCAATTTGGAAATTTTCAGACTCCATTGAAGTAATAAAATCCACAGCTTGTTTAAGTTGCCCATCTTTGCAAAGATAAGAGATATGTTTAAGGTCAGATTTATATAGGATTGGATTTCTTTTAGCATTTTCCTGAAATTTTGCAAAAAGGGTCTGTTTATGTCTGTATGATTTTGCATTATCAAATTGAAGAGAGTGTAAATTTGGGCTTGAGGCAGGGAAGAATGATGCCATTCATTGAGGGGTACAAGGAAGGGGATAACGAAACGAAATTGAGGTAGTTATTTAATGTTCCGGATAATCTAATACACTTCTCTATGTAACACTTTTAAACTTTTTATATTGCATTCGAATTTTATACTTTTTCTTAGATAATTTACTATCAAAATCAACTGAGCATTTGGAGAAAAAAAATTACAAACACTGAAAAAAATCAGTTGTTTAGTTGTAAGATAAGAATAGAAATTCAATAACTAAATAATTTTGTATTAACTTAACAATCATTGCATCTCTCGAAAATAACAATGTCCAAAAGACAAATAAATAGACATAACTTCTATTTGCTACTCAATAAATTATTTTTTTGTGTGTCTCGTTTGTTCCTCATTTAAACTTTTATCTTTCTCTCTATTACACACAACTTTCACCCTATGATATGACTTTTATCACCCATCTATAATGATGCTCTCTTAATTTCTTACCATAACAAAACTTTCAAACATGTAGAGAAAAATATTAGTAAAATACTAAAATTATTTTCTTAAAAAAATTGTATACCACTAATATTATTTAAAAAATTATTATTATTACTTTAGTTAATATAAAAATATCTCAATTTTTTAATATTTTTTAAAAGTAAGCACTTAATGTCTTATAAAAACCCAATTCGCTAGAAATTGTTTCGGGCAATATAGCAAATCAGGTCCACTTTGGGTACAAGATGAGCAAAAAAGTTTGGACTGGAATGTAGAAGCGCAACTTAAAGTTGGACCTCTCCAAAAATTGGCGTATGCCACTTGATACGACGAGCACACGGTATTCTTTAGTAAAAGGCGAAAGAATAGTTCGCTTTGTGCTCATCGCGTGGCTGCGTGGTTTAAAATTGTTCGGGGAAGGCCCATTTTATATAGGACTTCTCGGTCTACAGATACTTTCTTAATCGATGTGGGATTATTCTCCTCTTCTTTCAACCTCCATTAAGAATGGTTTCTTTACGACCTTTTTAGCGCAAATCTTGGACAGAAATATATGGGAAGTCTGCTCTGAAGCAAAGAAAGCCATGATGATGCTTAATGGTGATATGCTTTTTAAGTTTTTCTTCATCTGAACAAACCTTCATCAAAGCAACAAAATGCATACCGGAACGTGGAAGAAAAATTCTACACATTATTATTCCAAGATTCCTTTGAACTGAAGAAAATCTCTGAATTGCTACTTAAAGGAAAATCTAGGCCTCTTTCAGTGTTCTTCCTAACGCTCTCTTTAAAGGTCTAAAATCGGGCACTATTGAATCGGGTTCCAAATTCAGTTTTCTTCTCGAAGAGAAAAAGCCCATCTATATCTCATCAGATGTATCATGTATGCTGATGATCTTGTTATCTACTGTAAAGCAACAATGGAGGAAGCTGGTAGGGTCAAAGATATTTTGTGTAACTATTGCTCTTGGTCTGATCCAAATTATTGACGGAGTCTGGTCTCGCACTGAATGCATTCACAACAGAAGCAAGGGCAGCACTTTTGGCAGTCAAAATGGCCTCCAATCTGGCTTTGGAAAAGGTAATTTTTTAGGGTGATGCTGATAATGTAGTCTTCTCGTTGAAGGGAAACTCAGATGCAGAAGAGTGGCAAGGCAAGGCGATTACGGACTTTTGCAAATCACAAATGCAAAGGCCATAATTCATGGAAGCTATTCACTGTCCCCAGAAGATGTAATGAGGCTGCTCACAATTTAGCCAAATGGGCCAAGGATAATCATAGAATAGGATTTATATCTCCCAAGTCTATTCCCCTGTTATTTTTTTGCGCTTCGGAGTCTGATCTCCCTGTTGTAACTGACCTGATGGAAGTTTTGGTGATGATTTATATAAGTAATCTAATTTGCATAAAAAAAATGTAATTTATTTACAATAAATAAATCAAGTTGAAATTTAAATAAATTCAGAGGAGAAAAATGTAAATAACCCCAAAAAATATATATATATATAAAGGGCTGTGTTCTTCAAATTTTTTTTTTTTATGATGCATAACTGTTTTCTTCAATCTGCTAGTTGGTAATTACCTCCCTATGCTTATTTGCCGACAGCTCTTGCCAATCACGCCGCCGCAGCCATTTGCCACCGCAAACCGCCGTTCTTCCTCAGTCTCTTTCAGTGATCCGATCTGGCTAGTCACTGCAAGAGAAAGCTCACAAAACTCAAACTTGAGTCCCCATTCAAATTCTTTACCACCTCTTCATCAAACCGGCTCGCACTCCCAAACCACTTTAACTCTACTCTGAAACCCATCTCAGAGCAATGCAGATCAGAACAACAATTAGGCCAAAAAGAAAGCTTAATGAAATGTCTTCTCAACCACCCCAATCCAGAAATCTCAGTGTTTCCGTACAAGGGCTTCTCAGAAATTACCGTCTTGAAAGACGGACGGGCTTTGCACGGGATTTTGTTCAAGGATCTTGGTCCCTCCTCCACATGGAACCAGTTAAGTACTTTGCATTTCAATACATTAGTCACTATGTACTCAAAATTTGGAAGAATTAAGGAGGCCCGGTATGTGTTTGATCAAATGCCTGAGAGAAATGGTCCTTCTTGGAATAACATGATATCTGGTTATGTTAGGACGGGTTTCTTTATGAATGCAGTTGCACTCTTTATGGAGATGTGGAGTCGAGGGATTGAATTAAGTGGGTTTGTTATTGCAAGTTTATTGACTGCATTTGGTAGGTCAAAAACTATGGTCTTGGAAGGGTTTCAAATTCATAGTTTGATCCTGAAGAATGGGCTGTTTTGCGATGTATTTGTGAGCACTTCGTTGTTGCATTTTTATGGTACATATGGGCTCTTGCCTGGAGCTCACAAGCTCCTGGAGGAAATGCCAGAGAGAAACGTAGTCTCTTGGACATCATTGATGGTTGGGTATTCGGATGATGGAGATAACAAGATGGTTATTGACCTGTATCAAAGAATGAGAGATGAAGGGGTCTACTGTAATCAGAATACATTAACTAAAGTTATTACCTCTGCTACGGCTCTTGATGAGAAGTTTTTGGGTCATCAAGTGCTTGGTCATGTTGTAAAGTCGGGATTGGAAGATAACATTTCTGTAGCTAATTCGCTTGTCTCCATGTTTGGCAGTTTTGGTGATGTAAAAGATGCATGCTATGTTTTTCATCACATGGATGAACGTGACACAGTATCATGGAACTCAATGATAGCTGCATATGCAAATAATTTGCTTTGTGAAGAATCATTTGCATGTTTTGAGATGATGCAGCGTGATCATGGTGAAGTAAATTCAACTACGCTCTCTACATTAATTTCAGTCTGTGGTACTCTAGAAAGTTTGAAGTGGGGTAGAGGAATTCATGGTTTGGTGGTGAAAATGGGATTAGATTCGAATATTTGTGTATGTAATACTCTTGTCACTATGTATTCTGATGCTGGGAGATATAAAGATGCTGAATGTTTGTTCAGGGGAATGAAAGAGAGAGATCTAATTTCATGGAATTCAATAATGGCTGGGTACATTTCAGAAAGAAGGAGCTTAGATGCTTTAACAGTATTAGCTAACCTTTTGCAAACGGAAAAAATGGTAAACTATGTGAGTTTTACAAGTGGATTGGCTGCCTGTGCTCATGATGAACTCCTCGCTGAAGGCACGATCATCCATGCACTTGTCAACATGTTTGGACTTCATGAAAACTTGATTGTAGGCAATGCGCTAGTCACCATGTATGGGAAGTGTGGGATGATGTCTGAAGCTAGGCAGGTATTTAATCAAATGCCACAGAGGGAGTTGGTAACGTGGAATGCGCTCATAGGGGGTTATGGCGAGAACAAGGAACCAAAAAAAGCAATGGAGACATTTAAATTGATGAGAGAATGGGGTGAACCTGCGAACTACATTACCATGATTAGTATTCTCGGTGCTTGTACAGCCCCATCTGACCTGCTGAAACTTGGAATGCCTTTACATGCACATACGGTTATTACTGGGTTTGAAACAGAAGAATATGTGAAGAACTCACTTATTACAATGTATGCCAATTGTGGTGATCTGACTTCTAGTCATTTCATATTTGACAAATTGGTTAACAAGACCTCTGCAACTTGGAATGCCATGGTTGCTGCAAATGCTCATCATGGCTATGGGGAAGAGGCTCTGAAGCTCTTGCTGGAGATGCAAAGGGCTAAAGTTGATTTTGATCAATACAGTCTTTCTGCCGCGCTTGCAGTTTCAGCAAATTTAGCTTCATTAGAAGAAGGCAAACAACTCCACAATTTAGCAGCTAAACTTGGCTTTGACTCGTATCATTATGTAATAAATTGCACAATGGATATGTACGGGAAGTGTGGTGAACTCAGGGATGTGCTGAAGATGCTTCCAGAAGCAAACATGCGAACGCGGTTATCATGGAATATATTAATATCATCGTTTTCCAGGCATGGGCTCTTTCAAAAGGCTAGTGAAACTTTTCTTGAAATGCTGAAGCATGGTTGCAAACCTGATCATGTTACCTTTGTCTCTCTTTTATCTGCATGTAATCATGGGGGTCTAGTAGATGAGGGTCTTGCATATTTCACTGAAATGACTTCAGTTTTTGGAGTCCCGGCTGGAATTGAGCACTGTGTCTGCATTGTCGACCTTCTTGGAAGAGCTGGAAGACTTGCTGATGCTGAAGCATTTATTGCAAGAATGCCAGTACCACCAAATGACTTTATCTGGCGGAGTTTATTAGCTTGCTGCAGGATACACGGTAATATGGAACTTGGGAAGAAAGCAGCAGAACGTCTTCTTGACACCGACCCATCAGATGATTCAGCTTATGTTCTTTACTCCAATGTCTATGCAGCCTCTGGAAAATGGCAGGATATGCAAAATGTGAGGTTCAGAATGGAAACAAATAGCGTAAAGAAGAAACCTGCCTGCAGTTGGGTTAAATCGCGAGATCAGGTGAGTACATTTGTCATAGGAGATGATTCTCATCCACAGTTTGAGCAGATTCAAACCAAACTGATGGAGCTAAAGGAAAAGGTTAAAGAAGCAGGCTATGTCCCTGATACGAGTTTTGCATTGCAAGACACGGATGAAGAACAAAAGGAGCAAAACTTATGGAATCACAGCGAGAGAATTGCATTGGCATACGGTTTGATTAGTATCCCTAAAGGTTCAACCCTGCGAATTTTCAAGAATCTTCGCGTGTGTGGTGATTGTCATTCTGTTTACAAGCTTGTGAGTAGCATAGTTCAGAGGGAAATCATACTGAGAGATCCTTACAGGTTTCATCATTTTAGAGAAGGCAAATGTTCCTGTGGTGACTACTGGTAGCCTTAACAAGGCTCTTGATGTTACTTCGGGATGTTAGGATGTTCTTCTTTAAACTTAAATTACGATGAAGCTTCACAAGACTTTTGTCAAGTGTTAAAGAAAGATAACTGGAAATTCAATTAATAACTCTTCGTTTCATATACGTTTGTCTTAAACATCGTAAAAAGTTAATTATTTATTAGAAAATATGGCTGTTTCGAAGGGGTGAAAATCCTCTGTCACCGTTCCTCTCCCCATCCCTTTTCTCAATCAATCAGAATTTACTCATATAAATATTTTTTCCAATTATATATACATAGGGTGAATTGTGATTGACTGGGGACAGGGATGAGGATAGGAACGAGGACAGAGGATTTTTTGCCGTTTCGAAGTGTAACCAAATACAAATACAAATAAAATTCCTCAAATGTTAGAATGGTGAATTTCGGGAAAAGGCATCCGAATTAAACTTAGTTTTGAAGGCTGATACAAAAATTTGGGCACACTACTAAATATTCATGAATTTGTTTTATATCACTTAATTATTTTTTATTAAATATAACACTCAATTATTTGCATTTTGGCTAATTGTATTGTATCTTGTCACCACCTTTTACGGTAGTTTTCGGACAAATTGCATACATATCAAATAAGATTTTGCCGAAAATCACCGTAAAAAATTGGTTATGGGTATAATTAAACCAAACATAAATAGTTGAATGCTATATTTAATTAAAAAAAATACTTTAATAATATAAAGCATACTTTGTGGATAATTTAAAATTCATATTAACTACTACCTCGATTCCTTAATATATGACATTTAGGACACTTTGAAAAAAATAATTATAGTTTTCCTCGATTCATCAGAATATTGATGGTTCTTGAATTACTTGAGAAATTTAAGAAGTTTTCTCTCATTCAGATTTGCATATTGAGCCATTGAAGCCAAGAAACAAGAGTCCATCAATCGGTAATGGCCGAGTGACTGAGTATTCATGAGAAATAGTGGTGGTGGTTGGCGGTGATTGGCGGTGGTGGTGGACAAGTGTAAAGGGCATGAAGTGTTTAGAGATTTATTTTTTGATAAATTATATTGGGTATCGATAGTTATTTTATTTAACAATTGAGTACACAAGTTTTTTTTCTTGTGATAAATACGTTGAAATGTCCGAAATACCTTTCATAAGTACCTCACATGAGTAACTTGACGGAAAAATAACAAAAAAATGGACAGAAGGACCCTAATGGCAGATCGTAAAAATGTTTAGGATAATAAAAGATAAAATTAAACAAAAGGGACTTAAAGTTCAAAGTGAAATTTCATTTAGGACGAGATCGACATTTTTACCTAAATTGTTGACACCTAATAAAATATATGTAAATGACAATTAATTTGGATACATATATATGTCCTAAACGATAATTAAATGGGAATGGAGAGAGTATTAATTATTCCATAAAATATTTACTTTAAAAGTTTTAGTTTAAATCTCACCTATATTTTTATAAATAAATTATTTTTCAAATCGTGAGATAAAAAATTCAAAATAGAAAAGTCAATCAAAATTTGCCCAAAAGATTCTTTAACACTAAATATTGTGCGAATAATTTTTTTTATTTTACTTTGGGAGAGTACCTATCTATTATAAAAAAATGGGGATTTAAGAAGTCGGAAAGGGATTTAAACTCATGACCTAAATGGCATGAGGCCTCAGCCTTGGCCACTAAAGAATATACTACTTGGGTTTGGGAGTAACTACTTGATTTTTTCTGATATAGATTACGTGGTCCAAATTTATTTATATCAGTAAAAAAAAATTATTTTTTTATGGAAAATGATTTTTGGTTAAGCTCAATTGACTAAAAATTGACTAAATTGGGGGGTCAAAATTGGTCAACGGGACAAAAATACCCTTGGAGTACTTTTTTAAAAAATCAAAAAAAAAAAAAAACGAGCTACAAAAGTCATAAAAACAACCCCAGAAGTCAAAAAAAGTAGCCACATAAGTCTTCTTTGCTTTTTCACTACTTTTGAGACGGTGGAGGGCAATAAATTTGGACTGCGGCTATAGTGTGGATAATTAAATGTTCTGTATTGTGCAAAATAAATGGTGGCCGTCGGATAAAAAATCTAACGTATGAGATTGTTTGGGTGAGATTATTAAAAAATTAACTCCCACTATCCCAAATGATCTCAGTCGTCAGATTCTTAATCCGACGGTCACCATTTGTTTCGTATAGTGAAGAACACACCAGGTTGCAAAAATTGAAGAAAGAAACACATTCAAAAGAAATTATTGTAGGCATTGATGAAGAATTCGTCAACGGTCCAGATTAATCTCTAGGGTTAATTCGGATCGCTGACGTGGCCAAAAATATTTGTCACTTAACAACCATAAGTCCACATATTATACATATTTGTATACCCTAAGTCCTTATAAAAAATATTATTTTCAACCCTAAATACATAAATTATATTACTTTAAGGTCCCTAATGTTATAAAACTTTAAAAATTAAACTCGCATAGTATATTTCCATTTCACAGATTGACCCACAAGTTTTTAATTAAATCTTTTAAATTCACAATTTGACCCAAAAATCATGAAATTGACTTTTAAGAAATTATAATTAGACCCCTAACTAATAACATATTCATAGCGATCATCATATAATGGAATATATATAACATTGGAAGTTTACTAATGAGTGATTGGCGTATATAGAAGTATAACGAACTTTGCATGTGTACGGTTAGAGTTTCATAGTATTAATAAAAAAAATAGATTACAACGCTTTCATATTATTAATAGACTACAAACAATCTTATAACCTTGAAATTGATTTACATTGTTAACTTGTTAAGAGTAATGTTATAACGTTAAGACATACTTAAGAGTAATGTTGTACCATGAGAGTGTATAAGTTGTCTCAATCACTATAACACATTCTTTCAAATAACGAACGATTCCTAAATATAAGACTTTCATTACATAATGCGTAAATAATGGAAGCAAAAATTAAATACTATTTATAAAATACTTTATTTTCCTTTAATTAAATATTGATATAATATTATTTTATGAACTACTAAATACAAAATGTTAAAAAGAAGGACTGAACCTTTGACCAATTGATAATTACGGTAACCAAGCAACTTGAGAATAGCCATCTACTCCAACAATTTGTTGTGTCAATAATAGCCATGTTTAATTATTTAATCCTACAGACCCCTAGATTTACTCCTTTCATGTCCGGCCATCATAATCCATTATTGTAAAGTTGTAAGCTTTTTGTATGTTTTATGGGTTATAAAGTTGTAAGCTTTTCATCATTACCCCTAGTAATTGTTTATTTTTATTGGAGAAAGAAAGATTCCGGTGTGGATGTAGTTGTACTGGTAAAGGAAAATTTGGTGGAAATCATGAGAAGAAGATTTCATGTGATTTTTCATATTGTATGGGAGGGTTTCCGAGTAATTACTCGGAAATGGAGTCCGAAAAGGGTGGAGTTGGTGGCGGTGGTGGTAGTTGAAGAAATTCCCATCTTCTCCGGCGCCACCTCCAAATGGGTTTCAATTTCAATCCAAATTTCATAAAAAAAAAAAAATCATACTAAATAAGAATTTGAGATTATTGAAATCCAACACCACACGAAACAAGAATGGTCTCCTATGAATTATTTGTCTCCAATTTCTCAAATAGATTGAGTGTTCAAGCTTCCATTCAAACAGAAAGCACAAATTTGATCCGGCCAAAAAATTTTTGTATACAAATGGAGGGGATTGTTGGTGGTGGTGGGGTGGGTCTAGGGTGTAGGGTGTCAGGTAGGCTAGAGTGATAGGGGTATATTAGACATTTAGACATTTAAAAATATATAAAAAATATATATATATTCATATATAGAAGGGTATATTAGACATTTTATCTTCCCAATTTGGGTTTTTAGCCAATCAATCGGCTAAGTCTTAGCCGACTAGTACTACTCTTATTTTATATAGATAAATTTGGACAACATAATCCATAACGAAATTAACTTAAATAATTAGAATAGAGATTTTTTTTTGATGAAAAGTGTTCTATTTATTAATTTCATCACAGTCACTTCCAACTGGAATAGTAACCAAACTACCGTCCATTTCCGAATCACAAAAAATATTACTTGGGAGGATATTCAGTGAAATATCTCCAATTTTATATATATTCCTAGCCCAACTAGCTAAATTACAGCCATATTACACTCTCTACTAGTGTGAAAGATTTTCCAATTGTTCAAGTTCTTGAGTTTCTCCTTGCAGGTATCAATTAGAATAGAGATTGAAGCTTTGACAAGATTTAACTTAAATAATTAGAATAGAGATTGAAGCTTTGACAAGATTGTTGACAAGACTTTGTCAAGTGGCAAACAAAGATAGCTGGGGATATTCAATTATTAACTCGATTGCTTATCTTTTCCCTATTATTATTTTTGTATTATATGTGGAAACTGTTACTACTAATTAAGACGTCCACAACGACGTGTCATTCAACCAGAGATATGATGTACGGGCCCTTAACTTAATACTCACTGTATTTCTCAACATAGATACACTTTAAAAAAATTAAAAAATTCAAACAAATAATAATTTTTTCACTATAATTTTAATAATACTCTTTCTTCATTATTCTCTTTTACTTTTTTTCAATAAAAAATATGTTAAGAGTATAATTAAAATAAATTATTGATATCTAATAAAAAATATATAAATGACAATTAATTTAAATGTATTTATATATATTCTAAATGATAATTAAATGAGAATTGAGCGAGTACTATTTTATTCCCTCCTTCAATCTGCACCTGCCAACTTATAAACTTTATCATTAATGTCAGAAGAATTACTTGTTCAAGGTCCAAATCCCTTTCAGGAACAGGGTACAACTTCGTAAATTAATTTTTTGACGGTTAATATTAACAATACTTCAGTTTGTTGTTTGATTTCAGTTTTTTAATTTACGAAATTAATATTAACCGTCAAAAAATAATATTAACAATACTTCAAACAACTAACAACTGATAAACTTCGTAAATTAACAATACTTCAGTTTGTTGTTTGATTTCAGTTTTTTAATTCTATTGGTATTCTCATTTTTTCCTTTGAAGTATTGTTATATTATTTTTTTGCTCATTAGCATATAGAATGATGTCTTATTGACATAAATTTATCATGAAATATTATTTTAATAGTTTTTTTGGATCTTCCGTTCCGTACTACGATTCTCGTGCTTACGATTTTTTAGAACCCTTCAGTTCCGAGTCAAATTTGCGATCTTGATAACACATGTTCTTATGCGATCCGTGCAAATAACTGTAAAGTCGCTGAATAAGTTATCTAATATATGAAATAAATATTTTTTAAATTTAACAATTGTTAAAAAATTCTCTCTCCATATTTAAATTGTCAAATAAAATATCGAACAACTTTTTGCAATTTGCATGTGGAAAAAGAACCGTTCTGCACCACAACCGCCGCGCCGCAAGCTATGTTGCATTATTTCTTTGAATCTTTAGCATTGTTTTTGCCGAAATGTGGAAGATATCACACTTTTATTGGCATGGTCTGTTTTTTGCTTGGTGACTCCATCATGTAAACAAAAATTAAGCATAAAAAGTGCCCCCAAAAGGTCATGAGCATAACTAATCACAAGATTTTATTGCAATACTTATTTTACTTATATTTTACCGTCAAAATCATTAAAACATTAATATTTATATATTTGTTAAAGTGGATAGATAATTTAAAATAGATAAAGGAGTACTTATGATTTTCTTGAAAAAGTTAACTAGCCTCTCAGGATCAATTGAAAAACGACTTAAAGTTTGAGATCTGCCATTGATGGAACCAAATTAAATGCACTTTGAAGTATTCAAAAGTTAATTACCAAAATGGAATTCATCTCATGTGATGAGAATCCACTTCATAGAAATGGAATTGCAAGGACCCGAAGAAAAATGGTGTTAGGAATACTTATTTTCCATTAAGAAAATGTCATTCTGTAACCCTTCATCAAGATGCTCATATAAGTCATGATGTGAATCGAAGGTGCTCTACCCCAGTGGGACATATGCCTGCCCAAAGATCGAAAGGTCGAGGGTTCGATACCCGTTTCCTACGTGAGGTTTAATAAATTTGTCCTTTTTGGGCCTCTCTGTGGGGCCGCCTCCCCCTGTGAGGTAAAAAAAAAGTCATGATGTGAAATTACCTGAGATCAAATTGGATAATGTGAAATTACCTGAGATCAAGTCGGTCAAGCCATGCGGTTATAGCGCGAAACAACTGTTAAGTCATTTAATGAAGATATCTAACCTATGAGATAAATAAGTATTTTTTAAAATTTAACAACTTTACAAAATTTGTCTTTCAAATTTGAACTGTTAAATTATACATTAATAGTTCTCCGCGATTCACACATGCGAAAAAAGTATTATTCCAAATCATAGCCGCATGGCAAATAAAGGTGTCAATTATATCCAAAAACTCGAACCTAAACTCAAACCTAACAGATCTGATTTGAATCTAAACATATTTCTCTTTATACCCAATTTCAATTTAGTCTGGACCCATAAATAATTAAAGCAGTGAGTCTGAAAGACCCACTCATACCTATTTACCCACGCGGACGCGGACCCATTTCTCACTATCCCTTATCTGCATACTCCAGTGCGGAACGAAAAATGTTTCGCAAGTGCATAACAGATTCTCATTCATTAAATTAAAATTTTGGTAGTTGATATCTTAAATTAGTCTCAAACTCAAATCAAATTCAGAATGATTGAATGTTTAGATTTTATTTTCGGAATTAATCTAAAATTGATTTAGGTTTTAGTTTAAATCTCAATTTAGAAAAAAATTCAAATCAAACTCAATCCAATCAGACACAATTATACTCGTCCTCCCAGACAATAAAAAAAATTATCTACATAAAGCCCAAAAAAAATAAAACATAAAATAAAAGCTTCTTTCAACTTTTTCAGTTTCACTATGACCATTTTAATTTTGGTTTGACCTTCCATTCTTTTTAGTTCTATTTTCTTGAAAATTTTGTACTAGTATTTATAAGTGTATAAATAAAAGATAAATTGTATGGATTTTCTACATTTGTTCACTGTAATAGTTTTAGGAAAATGATTTACTCCTAGAATTTTGGGGATAGAAACCCTAAACTCCCAAATTGAGGGTGTTAAATGACTATCTCACCCCTACTGGTATAAGGGATTCACCCAACTATAAGGGCAAAACGGTCCGAAAAACTATTTTAGTCAATCTTGTAGTCAATAATTCTAGTAGCCTAGCAAGGTCCATAGTTTTAATATAAAAAAAATCCACCTTAACAAAAAAAAATGCAGATTTGGCGGCGCAGGTAGCTGGGAGGTGGTGGTGGTGGCAGACCGGAAGTGAACTTTTTGATGTAAAATTTTAGTGAAGAAAAATTTCTTCTGCCATTTCTTTGTTCACTGAACTTTGAACCAATAAATAAGTACAAAATACTAAGCTTCTATCTTCATCTTTCTAAATTCTAAATACTATTAATTTAGGGATTACATACCTAACGCAGTCAGGTTTCCTTACATAAAATATATCCTAACAACTATACACGATATGAGATCATTACAAAGATATACAAAGTATTAGATATGAAATCATATCAAAGATATACAAAATATTACATTATCTCTAACACTCCCCCTCAAATTGGAGCATGGAGATCACGAATGCCCAACTTGACAAGAATAGATCGAAACGACTGCAATCCAAGTGCTTTGGTGAAGATGTCAGCTGGTTGAGAAGATGTAGAGATATGTCGAGCAAGCAGATGACCGTTCAGAATTTCATTACGAACAAAATGTGAATCAACTTCAATGTGTTTTGTACGTTGATGGAAAACAGGATTAGCTGAGATGTGAAGAGCAGCTTGATTGTCACAGAATAAAGTAATAAGATGAGATTGGGACACATTAAGATCTTTGAGGAGATGACGTAACCATTTTAGTTCACAACAAGTCATGACCTGTTAGTAGTGCCCTATGACCATTAGCATATGATTGTACGTTTTAATTTCTTTTGAGCATATGTCTGAATAGTTAATTTTGCTTTTGAAAATCAAATGTGTGATTTGAAAGTAAAACTCATTAACTTATGCAATTACTCTTCTAGTTGTCCATAGTTTTATGTAATGCTATTTACAATGAAATAAAACTAGTATGACGTTTGATTGATGATTATATTTTACTAATCATGTGTAATGAATACAAAATCATATCATAGATGCAATATATAGGGATACATTGTATTGGACGTGATCCGTTAGAGAAGTAATACTCCATGGTCCTTAGTCATAAGTATTACTTCCTCAATACTATTTTGGAATCCTTAGACCTTATGTCTCCATTGATTCTAGCATGAATGGAGCTGCGTTTTGACTCAGTCGGACGTTACTTTTAATCGAGTAATCAATGCGACTAATGATCGGATGTGGTGTCCTATCATGGCTTGAACGTGAGAGGCATTGTAAGGAATTTGTCCCTCTCTTATTAGAGAGAGATATTCATGGGGCCCTCGATAGGGAAAGACTGTCTAAATGCATGGCCGTGCTCAAATGTATTTGATAAAGTGGTTATCAAATACTATTTGTTGGAACAATCTACCTGGAGATCGAGCATAAATACAATTAAGCTTAATAAGGGTGACGACCACCATGCCTTATGCTTAATTAGGATATCGCGAGACAAATGGATCAAATAGTGGATTGATATTAGGTTCCGTTGTAAATTCATTCACTTTGGGTAGTCACAATGTCCTGCTAGGGACCGCTTGTGATTTATGAACTCACACTACTACTAAGTGTGTTTTCATTGCCATGGTGATATGAACCTACAGGGTCACACGCATAGACGAGCTAACGAGCTTCATGTCCAGATTCAATGATTCTAGAATGTGTCTAGGTTCATTGTATCTGACATTTATTTTTCTGAGAATAATAAAAACGTTATTATTCGAATTAGAGATAAATGAGGGGCATTTTCGGTATTTAATTAAAGCTGGGATTACGTGGGAGTTATTATCCGATAAAGACTCTTACTACCAGCAGAAGTCTAAAGGACGTGGGAGTTGAAGACTCCCACTGCCAAAAGAGGTGGATAGGACGTGGGAGTTGTGCTTGAAACATCCTCTCACGCCCTATATAAACTTCTTTTGGCCGAAACCCTAGGGGTTAATGCTTTTAAGCCGAAATACCAAAAAGACCTAGAAAATCAGAGCTTTTATTCTGCCTCTCCCTTTTCTCTCTAATTCCCGAAACTCAGAAAAATGAAGAGCTAGCAATCACTGTTCATTTCGTCCCGTGGATACCGGTATAGGGACATTCCGCAAAGGGAAATCCATTGGTGGCAGCAACGTATCCAAGAAACATCATCTTTCATTTAATAATCAGATTTTTGAACCCGAAAAGTAAGTTTCTGTCTAGATTTTTTCGATTCCTATGGTATGAGCAAATCCTTTGGGGGAGGACTCATGGGTGTTTAGAACGAGTTTTTGCCCATGAATCCCTTCAGTGGTACCAGAGCCTTGCTCATACTATTCGAATTCGATATTGTTAATCACATCATAACACTATCAATTTCGATTTGGTATGTGTATGTGTGAAAACAGAAAAGATTGTATCTTTTGTTCAATATATGTGATATATGCATAAACTGATTTCGGCTAATCATGTTTATATGTTTCTGTATATTATGATGTGCATAAACTGTTATGTATGTTATTAATTCGATTAATATTGCATGAACTACTATCATATGTTATTAATTCGATTAATTATGCATAAATTGAAATTGTATTGATTCGGTTAATCTGTTATTAATCTGATTATATGCATAAACTGTTTATGAATATGTTATTAATTCGGTTAATTCGACTACCAATACATAATCCGATTATGTATGTTATGCGATTTTGCGTTAAAATCGGGGCAGAAAACTCATTCGATGAGCTGATGAAGAATAAGATTTTGTATATATGTACTCGTTTTTACTTTCATTATTCTTTATGTGAGTTTTAGCATGGTGAATAGCATGGCCTACTATACCCTCTTGTTTTACATTTAATTGGGTTGTAATTTTATAATACGACCTGCGAGTCGTTTTTCCAATAATGTAAAATTGTAATTGCTTTCTTAGATTAGTTTTACTGCTTTACATTGAAGGCTGGGTATGCCCATGTAATTATGTAACAAGATTGGAGGACGCTGGATCGAAGACTTTATCCATGAGAGATTGATATTGATATTGACTTAGATTGACCCTTGGCTCCCACAAGGCTCATGGGAGTCATCATACGATTAGGCCATGCTATCTCACGTTTACTTTTATGCTTTATATATTGCATGAGATGCTTATTTTATGTCTTATGGAGCTTGATTTTTTATATGTCATATTAAATCGTTTTAATTAAGTCTTAAAATGCCTATCATATCCTAAGCACTCCTTCAGCTTGGATCATCATTTTGTCTGCTTGCCAAAGCAACAGATAAGTGGGTATCTAGGCAAGAGGATATGGGAAAATAGTGATTTCCATATGCTTAGACATGGTTCGACTTAACTATGCTATCAAAATAGTTTTGGGCCTAGGGCATAAAATGGGAAATAGCCGGGACACATATAGATGTCATTCCCATAGGTTGATTTTACTTTAATTATGAGGATAAGCCAAAGCTAACTTATAACTATCGTAAAATGTTATTTTCCACCATTTATCAAGTGTTGAAATTGTGGAAAGGTTTTTGCTCAAAAACTAATAACTTTGCAAATAATTTAATGTAGATAATGGCAACCAATACATCATACAATTCATTGCGATCCGTCCTTGAGAAGGAAAAACTAAGTGGGACCAATTTCCTTGATTGGGCCCGCAACTTAAGGATTTTCCTTAAGCAGGAAATAAAGCTATACGTTCTTGATACGGATATTCCTGAACAGCTTGCAAACAACGCCCCCAGAGCTGAGAGAGATGCTTGGAAGAAGCACTCTGATGACTCTAACGATGTGACTTGTCTCATGTTAGTCACAATGAGCACTGATCTTCAAAAACAGTTTGAAGTGGTTTTGGCTTTCCAGATGATGGGCCAACTCAAGGAAATGTTCCAAGAGCAAGCCCGTCATGAAAGATTCCTCACCACTAAGGCGTTGAATAGTTGCAAGATGGCCCCTAGCACCTCTGTAAGTGCACATGTTCTTAAGATGAAGGGCTATCTTGACCAACTTGAGAAACTTGGGGCTCCCGTAGGTCCTGACATGGCCACATATATGATCTTGGGCTCACTCCCACCGGAGTATGACCAGTTTTTCATGAACTTCAACATGCATGGCATGAAGAAGTCCATACATGAGATACACGGGATGCTCAAGCAGGCTGAACTGAACATTAAGAAGACCCCTGAAGTCTTAATGGTTCAAAAGGGAATTTCAAGAAGAAATTGAAGGGAAAGCCCATGGCCAAGAAGGGCAAAGGCAATAACAAGCCCAAACCCAAGGCCAGGGCACCAAAAGAAGGAGTTTGCTTCCATTGCAATGAACCAGGTCATTGGAAACGGAACTACAATCTCTATTTGGAAGAGAAGAAAAAAGGGAAAGCCAGTTTGACTGTCTCTCCAGGTATTTATGTTATTGAAATTAACATGTCTGCTCCTACTTCGTGGGTATTAGATATTGGTTGTGGATCTCACATTTGTGCAAATGTGCAGGGGTTCAAAATGAGTAGATCACTAGCAAAAGGAGAAGTGGACATGAGAGTATCGAACGGAGCAAGAGTTGTTGTTGTAGCTACCGAGACATTTAATTTAGTTTTGCCAAGTGGCCTTATTATAGAACTGAATAATTGTCTTTATGTTCCAACTTTGAGTAGGAATATTATTTCAGTTTCTTGTTTGGATATTGAAGGTTTTGAATTAAATATTCTGAATAAAATTTGCACCATTCATAAATAGCGTATCTTCTATAGAGATGCCTCTTTGATGACTGGGCTTTATGTTCTTAGCCTCGATGAATCCATTAAAAGTCCCCTCTATAACATTAATACTAAGAGGTTTAAATCCAATGACTTAAACCAAACATACTTTTGGCACTGTCGTTTGGGCCACATAAATGAGAAATGCATATCAAAACTCAATCAAGATGGAATTTTGACATCATTTGACTTAGAGTCTTATGAGACATGTGATTCTTGCTTGTTAGACAAAATGACTAAAGCTCCCTTTATTGGACAAAGTGAGAGAGCTTCTGATTTGTTAGGCCTCATACATACAGACGTATGTGGACCAATAAACAAAAGTGCTAGATGAGGGTTTCAGTACTTCATCACATTCACAGATGATTTCAGTAGATACGGCTACGTCTATCTAATGAAACATAAATCAGAATCTTTTGGAAGATTCAAAGAATTTCAAAATTAAGTGCAAAATCAACTTAGTAAAGGTATTAAGATACTTCAATCAGATCGAGGTGGCGAATACCTTAACCAAGAGTTTGACGAACATCTTAGGGGTTGTGGAATGGTTTCACAATTAACTCCTCCTGGCACACCACAATGGAATGGTGTATCGGAACGGAGGAATCGCACATTACTAGATATGGTTCGATCTATGATGAGTCAAACAAGTCTTCCAATTTCCTTTTGGGGCTACGCACTAGAAATTGCTACATTTATATTGAATAGAGTTCCTTCTAAAGCGGTTCAGAAAACTCCATATGAGATATGGACTGGGAAACGACCTAGTTTGTCATTTCTCAAAATTTGGGGATGCGAGGCGTATGTAAAACGCTTGTTATCTGATAAACTCGCCCATAAATCTGACAAGTGTTTGTTTGTGGGATATCCTAAAGAAACTAAATGATATTACTTCTATCTTCCATCAGAGAACAAAGTGTTTGTTGCTCTAAATGGTTTATTCCTTGAAAGGGAATTTATTTCCAAAGAGGATAGTGGGAGTAAGATCCATCTTGAGGAAATTCAAGATCCCCAAACAACATCTGAACCAACTTTGGAACTTCAAGCAAGCTCACGTGCTGATACTGAGCTTCAATCTTTGACACAAGGCCCGAGGAGGTCAAGTCAGGTACATCAACAGCCTGAGAGATATGGATTTCTCATGACTGATGATCATCATATTGAACTGATTGATCAAGATGAACCCACTACCTACAAAGAGGCAATTCATAGTTCTGAGTTAGATAAGTGGCTAGAAGCTATGAAGTCTAAGATGCAATCCATGTACGATAACCAAGTGTAGACTTTGGTTGACCCACCCGAAGGGTGTAAGGTCATTGATAACAAATAGTGTTTAAAAAAGAAAATCGACATGGATGATAATGTACACACTTTTAAATCTCGACTAGTCGTTAAAAGTTATAGACAAGTTCATGGTATTGACTATGACGAAACCTTTTCTCCTGTCGTTATGATAAAGTCTATTAGGATTCTACTTGTCATAGCCGCATATTATGACTATGAGATATGGCAAATGGACGTTAAGACTGCGTTTCTTAATGGAAACCTTCTCGAGGATGTGTATATGACACAACCTGAGGGGTTTGTTGATCCATCGAATCCTAGCAAAGTGTGTAAGCTTCAAAGGTCCATTTAGGGATCGAAGCAAGCATCTCGAAGCTGGAATCGTCGCTTTGATGAACGTATTAAAGAATTTCGTTTCATAAAAAACGAAGACGAGCCTTGTGTTTATAAGAAAGTAACTAATAATGCAGTAGTGTTCCTTATGCTTCATGTGGATGACATCTTACTGATTGGAAATGACATCCCCACATTACAAAGCGTAAAAGCTTGGTTGGGGAAGTGCTTTTCCATGAAAGATTTAGGCGAGGCTACATACATTTTGGGTATAAGAATCTATAGAGATAGATATAACAAAATGATTGGCCTAAGCCAGAGTGGATACATTGACAAGGTACTGAAACAGTTCAGTTTGCAATACTCCAAAAAGGGATTTTTGCCCATGTCACATGGCATTAAACTCAGCAGAACTCAAGGACCTTTCACAAAGGAGGACCAATAGCGCATGAGTAAGATTTCATATGCATCAGGCATGGGGTCTATTATGTATGTCATTATATGCACTCGCCCAGATGTCTCGTTCGCTTTAAGTATGACTAGCAGATATCAATCTGTCATTGGAGAGTCAAATTGGACTGCAGTCAAGAGCATTCTTAAGTACTTGAGAAGGAATAAAGATATGTTCTTAGTTTACGGAGGACAAGAAGGAAGTCTGGTAGTAAATGGTTACACAGACGCAAGCTTCCAGACCGACGTAAATGACTTTAGATCGCAATCTGGTTTTGTGTTTTGTTTGAATGGAGGTGCTGTGAGCTGGAAGAGCTCAAAGCAGGAAACCGTGGCCGACTCTACAACAGAAGCTGAGTATCTAGCTGCCTCTTAAGCAGCTAAAGAAGCTGTTTGGATCAGGAAATTTGTTGATGAATTAGGTGTCGTCCCTAGCATTGTGAACCCAGTGGACCTCTATTGTGATAGTACTGGCGCCATTTAACAAGCTAAGGAACTTAGATCTCACCAACGATCCAAACACATTCTCAGGCGTTTCCATCTGATTATAGAGATCATTGATAGAGGAGAAGTTAAAATTTGCAAATTTCATACAGACGACAACATTGCAGATCAATTGACCAAGCCACTCCCGCAACCTAAACATTAGAGTCATACTAGGTCAATGGGATTAAGGATCATGTATGATTGGACCTAGGGCAAGTGGGAGATTGTTAGTAGTGCCCTAGGACCACTATCATATGTTTGTACGTTTTAATTTCTTTTGAGCATATATCTGAATAGTTAATTTTGCTTTTGAAAATCAAATGTGTGATTTGAAAGTAAAACTCATTAACTTATGCAATTACTCTTCTAGTTGTCCATAGTTTTATGTAATGCTATTTACAATGAAATAAAACTAGTATGACGTTTGATTGATGATTATATTTTACTAATCATGTGTAATGAATACAAAATCATATCATAGATGCAATATATAGGGATACATTGTATTGGACGTGATCCGTTAGAGAAGTAATACTCCATGGTCCTTAGTCATAAGTATTACTTCCTCAATACTATTTTGGAATCCTTAGACCTTATGTCTCCATTGATTCTAGCATGAATGGAGCTGCGTTTTGACTCAGTCGGACGTTACTTTTAATCAAGTAATCAATGCGACTAATGATCGGACGCGTGTCCTATCATGGCTTGAACGTGAGAGGCATTGTAAGGAATTTGTCCCTCTCTTATTAGAGAGAGATATTCATGGGGCCCTCGATAGGGAAAGACTGTCTAAATGCATGTCCGTGCTCAAATGTATTTGATAAAGTGGTTATCAAATACTATTTGTTGGAACAATCTACCTCGAGATCGAGCATAAATACAATTAAGCTTAATAAGTGGTGACGACCACCATGCCTTATGCTTAATTAGGATATCGCGAGACAAATGGATCAAATAATGGATTGATATTAGGTTCCGTTGTAAATTCATTCACTTTGGGTAGTCACAATGTCCCCGCTAGGGGACCGCTTGTGATTTATGAACTCACACTACTACTAAGTGTGTTTTCATTGCCACGGTGATATGAACCCTACAGTGGTCACACGCATGGACGAGCTAACGAAGCTTCATGTCCGCATTCAATGATTCTAGAATGTGTCTAGGTTCATCAGATCTCGACATTTATTTTTCCGAGAATAATAAAAACGTTATTATTCGAATTAGAGATAAATGAGGGGCATTTTCGGTATTTAATTAAAGCTGGGATTACGTAGGAGTTATTATCCGATAAAGACTCTTACTACCAGCAGAAGTCTAAAGGACGTGGGAGTTGAAGACTCCCACTGCCAAAAGAGGTGGATAGGACGTGAGAGTTGTGCTTGAAACATTCTCTCACGCCCTATATAAACTTCTTTTGGCCGAAACCCTAGGGGTTAATGCTTTTAAGCCGAAATACCAAAAAGACCAAGAAAATCAGAGCTTTTATTTTGCCTCTCCCTTTTCTCTCTAATTTCCGAACCTCAGAAAAATGAAGAGCTAGCAATCACTGTTCATTTCGTCGCGTGGATACCGGTAGAGGTACATTCCGCAAAGGGAAATCCATTGGTGGCAGCAACGTATCCAAGAAACATCATCTTTCATTCAAGAATCAGATTCTTGAACCCGAAAAGTAAGTTTCTGTCTAGATTTTTGCGATTCCTATGGTATGAGCAAATCCTTCGGGGGAGGACTCATGGGTGTTTAGAACGAGTTTCTGCCCATGAATCCCATTTAGAACAAATGGCCTTCTTTCCTGGAGGAAGAGAAGTAAATATCCAGGTGTTGTTCCGTTCAAGAGCAGCAATTTCTTCTTGCATTGATTGTCTGTATTTCCAGAAACGGCTTCATGGAAGAACCGAGGTTCAATATCAGCGAAAACCGCTGCAAGAAATATCTTGTGCCGAGCAGTAAAATTAGCAGAACTAACATAATTTGAAATGGGATAAGGAGTAATACCTGAAGAGTTTGAAGGAGCAGATGATGCAGGCGGAGAAGGATTTATACTACGGACGGTTCGACACACATAATCCTTAAGTCGAATAGGAGTGTGAGAATGTCGGTAACTTCGACGAAGAGGAATGGTCGGTGCAATGGCGTGATTTAGAGAAATTTCTAGTTCAACGTCGATAATCGACGGGTCAGATTGCGGAAGAGTAAAGGCTTGAGGAGGATAATATAATAGGTTAGATGAAACTAATGGTTCAATATTAGCAAATGTAGGGTGAGGTTCTGTGGGAGGAATGGAAGATGGAATTAAACTTGAATAAGATATATCATTGCCAGAATCAACACCTATAAAGTAGTCATCTGAAGTATGAATCATGGGATTAGGAAAATGTTGGTCATAAGATTTAGCATTAGGGAATATGGTTTCTGAGAAAGATACATCCCTGGATATTATGAATTCTTTAGTGTCAAGAACGAATTGGCGCCAACCTTTCTTGCCAAATGGATAACCAACAAAAATGCACCGACGACTGCGAGGGGAAAATTTATCTGTTGTATGTATTTTGGCATAGCAAAGACACCCAATATTCCGAAGATTAGTATAATCAGAAACCTGTCCAAAGAGGATCTCATAAGGAGACTTTCCTTGTAGAAGAGCAGTCGGTGTTCAATTTATTAAGTAGGTGGTAGCAAGGATGCAATTCTTCCAAAATTCAATAGGTAGGTTGCTTGAAAGCGAAGAGCTCGAGCAACATTTAAGATGTGTCGATGTTTTCGTTCAACCAGTCCATTTTGTTGGGGCGTGTTGACAATTGTGGTTTGATGGAGTATGCCATGATTATAGAAAAATTGTTTTAGACACAAGAATTCAGTACCATTATCAGTTCGAACAATTTTTGTATTTTTATTGAATTGAGTTTGGGTCATAGAATAAAAATTTTGGAAAGTACTTTTCACTTCACTTTTTTCGGCAAGTAAATATACCCATAACGCACGAGAGCAATAATCTAAAATAGTCAAAAAATAATATGTCCCACAAAAAGATTGATGTTTATAAGGATCCCATAAATCACAATGAATCAAAGAAAATATTTCAGTTGCTTTATTTGAGCTAATAGGAAAAGATTGTCTAGTTTGCTTAGCTCGAAAACAAATCTCACAATCCAAAATATCTTTAGAATTCGGTAAATATAAATAAGATAAATATTGTAAAACTTGAGATGAGGGATGCCCTAATCGAGAATGCAATAACTGACAAGATATTTTGGAACTTGAAGTATAAAATGCACCAATAGGAATTGTGTTTGATTTGAAGTGATAAACCCCTTCCGTCTGCTCACCCACGCCAATCAGTATCTTCGAGATACGGTCCTGTATCACACACAATTTGTTAGTAAATACTATAACACAAGGAATGGCAGATAAAAGTTGAGATATGAAAATTAGATTTCAACTTAGAATTAGCACATATAAGACATGTTGCAAAAAAAGATTAGGGCCTAAACGGACTTGGCCTTCTAGATTAGTCATGACATGATTTCCATATGATAAAATAACTTGACAATGAGAGATGGATACAATTTTGTAAAGAAAATCTCGGCGCCCCATCATATGTTGGGATGCCCCCGTATCAAGAAGCCAAAATGAATCATTGTTACCTGATAAATGTTCAGAAGAGGAAGAGGAAGAATGTTACTTTGGAAATTCAACATCGCTGAATCTGTATATTACATCACTGAAACTTTTGAAAATCAGTTAAAATCTTTTAAAATCCGAATTGAATACACCCCTTTAAGCTTCTATCTTCATCTTCCTAAACTCTAAGCACTAATTTAGGGATTACATACCTAACACAGTCAGGTTTCCTTATAAAAAAATATATCCTAACAACTTTACAATATATGAGATCATTACTACAAAGATATATAAAATATTAGATATGAAATCATATCAAAGATATATAAAATATTACACTATCTCTAACAATGATATTTGTTAGAAAGTTTATGAATATATTCAGACTTATTAAGACCCAATATAATTAGATCTGGACCTTAAGTGAAAAAAATCGAATTCATTATAACAAGAATTTAGACCCAAATATTTTTTTAAATAAAACTTTGTCTGAATCTAATATTATGAGTTTAATAGACACAATTGACGGGCTTAGTCGCAAGGTATGTTGCATTCTTCCTTTGAATCTTAGCATTGTTTTTGCCGAAATGTGAAAAGATATCACACTTTTATTGGCATGGTCTGTTTTTGGCTTGGTGACTCCGTCATGTAAACAAAAATTAAGCATAAAAAGTGCTCCCAAAAGATCATGAGCATGACTAATCACAATATATTATTGCCATAACTGTACTTGTGATTTCCCTAAAAAAAGTTTTATTTTTTGGTTAAATCCTAAAAAAAAAAAAAAAAGGTTAAACAACCTTATGTCAAGATCAATTGAAAAATGGAGCTGTCATTGATAGGACTAAATTAAAATGCATTTTTAAGTATTCAAATGTAAATCTTATTTAAGTGTAAAAGAAGATTGAGTGACGTTCCGGTTCAAAAACTTGAAGGATGGAGGCATGAGGTTGTAAGAGGTAGGGGAGACCCAAGAAAGTTTGGACCGAAGTCATCAAGAATGATATGAATTTGTTAGATTTGGATGAGGTTATATTGTTTACTAGAAGGAAGTGGAGGGAATTCATGCAAACGAACACACTGGAATTTTATACTATTCATGTAGCCGACCCCAATCACTTGAGATTAAAGTTTTTTGTTGTTGTTGATCAAATAACGAGTCTAGCATTTCTACAGTGAAATGGTTAAGGTGTGGAGGGAAGTTCTGGGAGCATTTCTTATGCACTGTACGGATAAAATTCGATCGTAAAATTACAATATGAGGGCTGAGATTAAAAAGTAATATTCTCGTGTTAGGGAATTCGGAGTCTCTGGGCTTAACCAAGTGTGTACTTGGATTGAGTGTCAATATGAGAATCTAATCTCGAACAGGTCTCAAACCCAATTAAAATCCTAAATGATTTTTAAAAAGAATAGGCACGGCAACCTGCTTTTATTGATTTAGAAAAAAGAATACAAGTATGCCAGTCAAGATGTCCTCAGAAATGGTACCCCATGTCGGTCTAATTGTAATAGCCCTCGAGCCTTCGCCGGAAGACTAGCAATTGAAGACAAAATTACATCAGATCTCAAATCACAGCCTATATTTGCCAACAGACCAGCGACCTTATTGGCCTCTCTATAAACATGAGTAATAGGAATATTCCTAGCTAAAGTATGCGCCCTCCCGAAGCAGCTATCCAACAACCAATTTTCAATGCTTCATATTCAATCGCACTTGCCAAAATTAAAGAGTCTGTATGTATCAAATGCACATTTACACCCAACTGTTGCGCCAAAGTCAAACCATAAATCAAAGCTAATATATCCGCCCTTGTATTAGTCGTTTGATCTCCAACATAACCCGCACTTGCAGCAATAAAACGACAGTCACCATGTCGAAGGACCCCAGTACCCCACCTATACCAGACAAACCCAGATTACCCCGCGATGCACCGTCCACATTCAGGATAATCCAAGTCGGATCCTAGGTCTGCTGCAACCAATATACTGCCACAACCTTCATTTGTCTTGGTTGCATCATTTGTAAGGGAATTCCGCGAGCTTCAATCAAAGCAGAAAGCTGTATGTCAAACTCGCGTGTCAATTGCCCCTTTGCCGCTTTCTTTCCCTCAAAAATAAGTTTGCACCTTGACTTCCACAGTTGCCAAACTACCAGACTTGATACCAGTAAAAGTTGGTTCATTTTCCTCCCTGAACCCGCTGTCCACCAACGCATTATCATATCATTAGGTGTTGTGATATGTCGTATGTCTCCCAAAAAATCCATTTGTATCGCAGCATGTCTCCATGAATGAATTGCTAGCTCACATTCCAAAAACACATGTTGTATTGAGTCCCCACCTTGCTGACATGAAGCACAAGTCCTTTGCTTATGTTGTCTGGGCTGCCCGTTCCCTTCTTTATTTAAATATGTGGTTGAAGCACAAGTCATTTGATTCTGTTGTCTCGGCTAGTTGGGATGAAGCTATGGAGGAAAATGGTATGTGTATACTGATGGGGAAGTTGAGGCGCCTGAAAAAATCATTGTACTTGTGGAACCGGGAAACGTTTGGAAATGTCCACATGGAATTGAAGCAAGCGGATGAGGAGGTTCAGAGGGCTGAGCGGGTTTATGATCATGATCCTTCAAGCTCTTCTAAATTGAATCTTGATGCTGCTCAAACAAAGTATAAGGATATATTGCTTATGGAGGAAGCTTTTTGGAAACAAAAATCAAGGATACGTTGGTTGAAGGAAGGTAATTCTAACTCTAAGTATTTTCATGCGGTGTGTACAAATAAAAGAAAAAGGCTCCATATTTATAGTATTTGTTATAGCACGGGTAGGCTTCTCACTGACCAAGCAGGGATTGGTAGGGAGGGAGCCATTTTCTTCTCAGATTTATTTGCGGTTGGCCCGCAAGCAAATGCTGACAATGACTTGATTCGTGTTATACCGCCTTTGGTTCGAGATGAGGAAAACATGGCTCTGAGTGGGTTGTCTACTTTGGAAGAGGTTAAGAGGTTGTTTGGTCACTAGATAAGGATAGTGCTGCTAGTCCGGATAGTTTTCCAGGGTCCTTTTTTGGGGCTTGTTGGTCTATTGTATCTCAGAATGTCTTGCAATCTGTTCGTGATTTTTGGGCGGGATTGCCAATGCCGGAAGCTATGTCTAGTCACTAATTGTCCTTATCCCAAAAATCACAAATCCTATGGCGTTTTTGGATTTTCGTCCAATTTCTCTTTGCACATTCCCAAGCAAAATCATCTCAAATTTGTTGGCTTCTTCTATGTCCTCGATTCTCCCAAGAATAATTTCGCCGAATCAGTCTGGCTTTGTCAAAGGTCGGTTGATTTCAGATAATATATTATTGGCACAAGAAATGATACATCATCTAGATCGTTGGGTTCGTGGAGGAAATCTGGTGATTAAGGTAGATATGATGAAGGCCTTCGACCGCGTCTCACATGGATTTTTGCTTCAAGTTTTGGGAAGATTTGGCTTCACTAAGCGTCTTCAACATTTGGTGAACAATTTATTATCTTCAAATTGGTTCTCGGTGTTAGTGAATGGCTCGCCTTATGGTTTTTTCAAAGCGGAAAAGGGGGTGAAGTAAGGAGATCCGTTGTCCCCGTTGTTGTTTATCATTGCCGCGGAAGTCTTCTCGCGCGATCTTGATGAGGTTGTACGGTTGGAAAAAATTCAGCACTATACACTCCCAAAGTACGCTATTTTGGTTTCACATTTAAGCTTTGCTGATGATGTCATTGTTTTCTTGAATGGAGGGAAACGAAATGTTGAACAACTGATAGTTTTTTTAAGAAGGTATGAGCAGGTATCGGGACAACGAGTAAATATAGGCAAATCCGCTTATTATGTTTCTTCCAAGACTGGTGACAGGCAATCACATGTTATACAAGCAGCTACAGAGTTTGTGCAAGGGGATTTGCCCCTTAATTATCTCGGCTGCCCTCTTGTTAAAGGAAGGCCAAATGCAGTTCATTATGACTAACTTATTGCAAAAATATCAACTCGGCTGGAAGGCTGGCAAACGAGGCTTTTGGATATGGCGGGACGATTGGTATTAATTAAGCATGTTCTTTTAAATGATTTAATATTTTAGATTTCTTTTCAAACTCAATCTAATGAAAGTTTGTATCTCAATCACAAAATCAAATCAGACACCATCCAAGCACACCCCAGTCTCTGCTCCTCAAAAATTCGACTTATACAACAAAGACTGAATTAGTCGTGAATAGGTGAAAAAAATATTTAAAAAAAAATGCAATCCTGTCACGAAATCTAAACGTGGCAGAGGAATAGCCATACAAACCGTCGGCGTAAAAAGAAAAAAAAAAATCGCAGAAGTCACAATTCTGAAGCTTCTTCAAACTGACATCGGCCAACTCCTTCTTCCCAAGCAAAGGCGGCAGCAGAATCAATCCCCGCCGTACCGACCTCAACCTTTCCACAACGTGCCCACGATTCCTAACCCCCCCAAATCTTTCATTCATTCCCTTTACACGTTTCTTCATGCCAAAACAGTATATTAACTTTGAATTTTCCATCTTTTTCTTGTGGGTTTCATAACTTTTACACATTTTTTTGTTTTGAATTTTTAGTTTACTGGTTTCTGAAGAAAAAAGCAAAAAATGGCTGAGAATTCACCGAAGAAGACGATTTACTTGTATGGAGACTTGGATTTACATATAATCAAAGCCCGACATTTGCCCAATATGGACTTAACTTCTGAGCGGTTTCGGGCCTGTTTTTCGGCCTGCAATACCTGCACCTCTGCTCCTCAGACTCACGAAGGCGGCGGCGGAGAACCGGACAGTGACCGGAAATCTCACCACCACCACCTTAATCCCAAAATGATTACAAGTGACCCTTATTGTACTGTATGTGTACCCCAATCTACTTTAGCCCGAACCCGAGTGATACCCAATTCGGAAAACCCGGAATGGGACGAGCGGTTTATGATCCAATTAGCTTATCCTCTTGAGGATTTGGAGTTTCGGGTCAAAGATGATGAGGTATTTGGAGCTCAAAGTATAGGGACAGTGAAGATTCCGGCGGACAAAATCGCTTCAGGGGAGCGAATTTCCGGTTGGTTTTCGTTAATTGGAGTTAATGGGAAGCCTCCAAAGGCTAATGCAGCTCTTAATATTGAGATGAAATTCATCTCATGTGATGATAATCCACTTTATAGAAATGGAATTGCGGGTAACCCGGATAAAAAAGGAGTCTTGAATACTTATTTTCCTTTAAGAAAAGGACATTCTTTGACCCTTTATCAAGATGCTCATATAAGTGATGATGTGAAATTACCTGAGATTAAATTGGATAATGGGGTTGCTTTTGAACAACATAAGTGTTGGGAAGATATATGTTATGCAATATCAGAAGCTCATCATATGATTTACATTGTTGGTTGGTCTGTTTTTCATAAGATTAAATTGGTTAGAGAACCTACTAGACAGTTGCCTCGAGGCGGAGATTTGACACTTGGGGAATTGTTGAAGTATAAATCAGAAGAAGGGGTTCGTGTTCTTCTTTTAGTTTGGGATGATAAGACTTCTCATCATAAGTTCTTTATTAAGACGGTAATGAAATGGAAGTTTCTTTTGATTATGATGTTTATGTTGTCTTTTTGGTAGATGGCTGATTATATTATGTTCATTTCCTAGATTATGTTTATTGATGAATTGTTTAATCTTCTGTGGGGTTAGCTCTGGTGTATAATTAAATTGCTTTGCCTTATTACTTGGGTTGCTAAAAACAATAATATTAGTTTTTATAATATAAGTCGTTTAGGACATGCAACAAAGTTGAGGAAGCAAAAATCAAGGTGCTTTGTTAGTCAAAGTATCAATATTACTCTTTTATATAGGACTTGTATACCACTAATTCTATTTAAAAGAGTAATATCGATATTTTGACCAACAAAGTACCATGTTTTTTGCTTATTTAATTTTCTCTACATGTCCTAAACGACTTATATTGTAGATGGCGTAAGAGGTAGAGGGAGACCGAGGAAGACTTGGATGGAGGTGATAAAAGGGGATATGAATCTGTTAGAACTAGATGAGAGTTGTGTTTGGGATCGAAAGAAATGGAGAGATTGCATCCATGTGGATGACCTTACGTGATTCTTACTTTGGTTCATGTAGCCGACCCCAATCTATTGGGATTAAGGCTTGGTTGTTGTTGTTGTTGTTGTTGTTGTCCTAAACGACTTATATTAAGGAATGGAGGTAGTAGTATTGTTTTCAGCAGCTGCTTTAGCTATTTGAGAACAGGTCCGTAGTACAAGCATTACTTGTTCTGACCATAGCTTTATAACTTTCTTAAGCCCCTTCAAATGTGGCTAGTTATTGCTATGCGACCTTTTCTTCCTATTGTTGTGATAGTATGATATTCTTGATCAATGTGTAAGTTGCAAGTTATTGAGTGAACCACTTGGAGGGGAAATTAAAATAAAGTTTTGAGGTTTTTTTTTTTGGCGGATTAGGTTCAGCCTTAAAATGTTCTCAAGGTTTATATCCAATATTTGTTACTTTTATTGATTACTCATCTAGACATTGAGAGAACCTCTGATCTAGTACTGCCTATGAATATTTCAAATAAGTACAATGAAGGACATATTTATTTGATCTAATTGAAGTACTAGGCAGTCAACATGTTCATATGCCTCCTTATGGGCCACGCAGCTGGATGACATTAATCCCGTATATTACAGTGCATCTGATATTAGTGTTGGAGTAGTTGTAAATAATTCAAAGTAAGACATGAGTTTTGCAACTGCCTTTATCAATAGCATGGTTAGACTTAAATGGTAATATTGTAATCTCACGAAACTGCAAATTCCCTATGAAAGAAATCGTGGTCACAAAATTTTTCAGGTGATTAATGCTCTTTCTATCTTGATATTATCATACCTGGAATGGTATATTTCTTGGAGTTGCTTACATTTTGAGCAGCTTGCAGTGACTCCCTTGATAAACATCCTGAAAACCATTGTTATTTTCTGTGTCAGAAGTACCTAGAGCATCCTTTTGCAGATATTTAGGAAGATACATAGAAAACATAATTACAGCTTTTGAGCATTATGTTTCTTCTTTTTGAGTATAATGTTCAAAGTGTTACTGAATGCAGGAAGGAGTCATGCAGACTCATGATGAAGAGACTAAGAGGTTTTTTAGACATTCATCAGTCATTTGCGTTCTTTCTCCACGTTATGCAAGCAGTAAAACCAGCTACATTAAGCAGAAAGTAGGTTGCCAATCTGTTTTGTGTAGCTTTTATGCATGCTTTGTATGTTTCTTGAACAATCACTTATACTTTTGCTGCCATTGGGTTTTAAAATGCCAAAATTAAAGACTGAAACTTGCATATTGAGTTTTTAAACTATTATTCGTTAAAAGCACCACAAAAGATTAAGAATTGCAGGAAAATTGTATCAAGATGCAAATTTGAATTTCATACTCCTCTTTATAAAAGTCTTAAATTATACTCTCTCCAAACTTGAATGTTCCATGTTGACTTGCAACAAAGATTTAGGAGAGTACATACCATATGTTGATAAATTGAAAGACAACATTATTGCTTCCCTGACTTGTTTTTGTAATGGTTGCTTTTCAGGTAGTAGGCTCTTTTTTTACGCATCATCAGAAGTGTGTGCTTGTAGATACTCAAGCTCATGGTAACAATCGTAAAGTTACAGCATTTATAGGTGGTCTTGATCTCTGTGACGGTCGTTATGACACACCCGAGCATCGGTTATTTCGTGATCTTGAAACTGTTTTCAAAGATGATATTCATCAACCAACATTTCCTGTGAGTTAATCATCTTTCGTTTGTTTGATCTGGAAGAAAAGTAGTACCTTTCTCATTGGCTAACTATGAAATACCGGAAATGGTTAAGAAGGTGGGATGTTCAAGTTAGAATCGTAAAAAATGATCCACGTCAGATATTGGTAGTAATTTCATTGTCATTTTGATTGAAACACGTGAGAGTACAAATTTTAACAGGTCTTGGTTTCACTATCCCAATGGAAGTAATGTATTGTGGGCTGCATTGCGATTGCAAATTATGGCATGCCATCACTAAAGACATTTTAATCCTTGCTTGCTTCCAGTATCCTTTTACGACTAAACATGCTAGGAAACTATGAATTATACGAATTATACGCCGAACCGAATAAACAGTGCTTACCTTAACAAGCACATGGTGGGTGTTAATGATTGAACAAAGATCATATTTTCTTTGGAAGAATAACAAAAGCTAACCCTATACAAGAAAGCTACAACAGAGTAGCAACAGTGAAAGGATCAAAGGAAAATACATAGCAGATTCTTATTTAGTTTTAGACTCTCTAAAAGAAACTCCAGAATAGAAAGGTTGCATTGTCCATTTGAATAAAGATTTCTGATGGCTCCTCATATTTTTTTTCACCCTTTTTCTTTCTTTCAATTTATTAGGCAGGCACGAAGGCTCCGAGGCAACCATGGCATGACCTGCATTGCAAAATTGAAGGGCCTGCTGCATATGATGTTCTTATAAATTTTGCTCAGCGTTGGAAGAAAGCAACTAAGTGGAGAGAATTTAGTTTACTGAAGAAAAAAATTACTCATTGGAATGATGATGCAATGATAAAAATTGAACGTATTTCATGGATACTGAGCCCAGCTTTTGCTGTTTCAAAGAAAGTACATACGGTGGTTCCAGAAGATGATCCCAAACTGTATGTTTGTGGCGAAGATAATTCAGAAAATTGGCACGTGCAGGTAGTATATTCTTTTGGTGTTGTCCGTTGATAAGTTCTAAATTATAAAATTAACTCTCTTTTCTCTTTGTTTTACAGATCTTCCGTTCCATTGATTCTGGCTCCGTGACAGGCTTCCCAAAACATTATGATATTGCTGAGGCACAGGTCAAACAAATATTCATCTTTGTTTAATTTAGGCCCTGTTCTGATCTGAGATCTCCACAATATAAGCGGGATAGTCTAACTCTTCTCTCTTCACTCTGTTTTAAGCTTACCAAACACTTTTACGCGGTTCTTATAATTCTGTTGGTTTATCTTGACAGTTTTTAGAATGATCACCTTTGCTTTAACTAGATGATTTGTAGGAGCTATTAAATGCCATATCCTTCTTGCACACTTGGTTCACTGAATAACATCAAGGCAACAGTGCATGCTACACAAGATTGGCATTTTTGCTAATGTAGCATGTGCATTGCAAAAAAAAAATACTTTGCGCTATCTTTGTATTTAAATGCTTCATTTCTGGCAGAATCTCATCAGCTCGAAAAAGCTTGTGGTAGACAGAAGCATCCAAACAGCATATGTCCAAGCTATTAGATCTGCTCAGCATTTTATATACATCGAGAATCAGTACTTTTTAGGCTCATCATATGCTTGGCCTTCATACAAAGATGCAGGTTGACTTTCAATTTCTTAGTACATGTTCAACTTTCTTTGTCTAGTAAAAGATATGAATTTTACAATCCTTTAATTCTCTTATGCTGTAATGCATATGGGATATATTTGTTTCTTTCTATTAACTATTAGGGTATTGTTATCGAGTTTAGGCATACTTCAAGATGAAATCTCATATTCTGTCATGGTGAATATTTCACAGAACTTGAGATCTAGGAATTTTGGTTACAAATATGTTTCATGTTATCTTAAAATTTTCGATAGGATTTTATAGTTTATATCAATTTCATGTATAAACATGTTAACTTAAAATCCTAGTAAGTACATGACAATGAGATATGACAAAGATATATGCACAGGATGTACGAAGTTTCATAAAAGTATTTTAATGATGGAGAACTTCTCTTTAATACTCCATCCGTCCGGATTTGAATGTTTCATTTGCCTTATTGGGATGTCCGGAAATGAATGTCCCATTCTAAATTTAGCCAAAACTTCAATGCAAATTTATAATGTATCCCAAGTCAAACACAATACTTAAATTTTAGCCCAAGTCAAAATGGGACATTCAAATCCGGACGGAGGGAGTACTTAATACTCCAAGGGAGTTTTCTTATTTTCCATATCTAAGTTGCTATATTTGATTATTCTTTCACTGGATTTTACCGACTATTTTATGGTCCCTATATAAAATGTTTGCAAGACAAAGAACATGTTTCCCTCATCCTTGTAGCTTTTCTTCAGTACTTGCCTTTTCTGAGCAGGAGCTGACCATCCAATTCCAATGGAGTTAGCACTGAAAATTATTAGCAAAATTAGAGCTGGGGAAAGATTTGCAGTGTATGTGGTTATACCAATGTGGCCTGAAGGTGATCCTAAGACGGCTTCTGTGCAAGAAATTCTCTTTTGGCAGGTAACAAAGATGGATGATCTTTTCTTGGTGAAATTTTTGAATTCAAAATTCCAATGAAGCCATTTGGCTCTTAGGATTCTTGAATGCTTATAGTACCTGATAAGGTTGCACAAGACATTTGAAATTTCTTTAAAATGAAATTCTCTTGATTGAGCCAAAGTGATGATTACTTAGCTTAAAGTATGCAATTCTATAAAAGGAAGTCCTACTGAGAAGTCTAGAGTGAGAAGTACGAGGAATCATATGATTGACATCAACTGTATTTGCATTTCACAGAACCAGACAATGCAGACGATGTATAAGGTGATTGCAGAGGAGCTTAAGGCCATGAAACTTGTAGATTCTCATCCTCTTGACTATCTGAATTTTTATTGCCTCGGCAACCGAGAAGAGGTTCCAAGTTCAATTAATCAATCTTCTGGAGATTCTGATAAGGTTAGTTATTAGTTATTTATAAAGATAATCTTTCTTCAATAAGCTAGAAGTGCTAATTTTTTTATGATTATAATTTGTGAAATATGCATGCATATATGTTTAGTATGACTTATGCAGAAACACTGCACATTCTGCTGTTTTTGACACGCTGCCATGTCCCTATCCATCTTTTATATTACCAAACATAATTTGACGTTTGGACTTGTTGAACACCACCGAATGATACCACCTCAAGCAATGTAAAAGAAAAGAAAAAGGAAAAAAAAAAGAGAATGTTTATACATATTATACTTGGTTGGGTTGATTTCTTACATTGCTGAAACGAGAGGAAACGACAAGTAGTTATTTTAAGATGGCTCTTCATGACTGTAAGTTCATCTTTTGTGATAAACATTTTTGAGCGAACAAAATTCCAATGTGATGTCTCATCTGTAAACCTTCTTGGATGTTGTAGCTGGTGCAATGATCATGCAAAGCATCATTTAGATTAGCAGTGAATTTTTTTGATGAGCATGCAAGTTCATATTCTGAAGTTATGTTGATCGAAGAGTTTCTAAAGTTTAAATGTAATCCTGCAATCAGATATCCGATTCTATGAAGTTTGGGCGATTCATGATATATGTCCATGCGAAAGGAATGGTAGTGGATGATGAGTATATAATTATGGGGTCAGCCAACCTGAATCAAAGATCTATGGCTGGAACAAAAGACACCGAGATAGCAATGGGTGCATATCAGCCCCATCACGCTTGGGCGGTGAAGCAGCAACATCCTCACGGACAGGTAGAGTCCTCACCACTCACCACTCACCACTCATCATAAAAACTCTTAACCTTTCTAGTGATCATGAACACGCATCATATCCTAATAACCGAGTTCTTTATGCCTCTTAATTTTCTTCGCATTTCCTCTTAACGGTTGAATTTCCTCCGGACAGATATATGGGTATCGAAAATCTCTGTGGGCTGAGCACACCGGGGGACTAGATAACAGTTTCGAAGAGCCAGAGGCGTTGAAGTGCATAAAGAGAGTGAATGAGATAGGTGAGAACAACTGGAAAAGATTCACGGACAATGAGTTCGCACCCTTGGAAGGGCATCTTCTCAAGTATCCAATAGAGGTAGATGTTGATGGGAATATAGGTCCATTGTCTGGAAGTGAAAATTTCCCAGATGTTGGTGGTAAGATATTGGGAACTCATTCCCCTACAATGCCCGACATTTTGACTACATGATGATATCTTATTCTAAATATCATGTGGTCTTCCTTCCTTCCTTCCTAGGGGAGCATTTGTATTTTTTTTGTGAATAAATAAATTGTAGAATTGTTGAGAGTTACTTTTATTAGGACTTTTTGTTGGGTTATTTTGAGGATTCATTTGAGATTTGTGACCTTTGTGATATGTGGGATTGGATTATAAAAATGGAACTTCTTTCTATTTTTTGGCAATTTATGTATTAGTGTACTTTTTCATGATTCTACCTTGATTCTTTCATTTTGGTTTGGTTGCTAATAAACTGAGAGGATTTTTTGTCAGCACGAAAACTAAGTTGCTATTATTTATGCACTATTATTGGTAGTGGTACTTCTGAAAAATCTCTTGATACCCTTCCAAATTCAAAATTGTCACTCTAGGTTGGTTGCATATAATTTGTCTGTTTTTGGTTCTTGCAAATAATTAACTTTTATAAAATAAAATAAAAAATCTTCAACTTTGATCAATATTTTACCACCCCTTAAATGATCTAATTAAGTGGGAGCATAGATTAGTTTGGATCTGCTAAATATTTTTATGTATAATAAACTGTATGCTTGACCTTCCTCTCCCATCTTTATTTTTTCCAACGTAAACTTTGAGCTTTATATCTTAGAGAAAAACTCTGTAGATGTACACCAATTATTTCTGCTTTTTTCTAAATAGCACAAAGATAAAATTAGAGTCCCCGTGTACATGAACAATTTACGGGACTGCTCTGTTTGTCAAATTAAGGATTCAGGCCAAATTCCGTCAAAAAAGCCATGTGCGCGGCACATGGCACCGGATTGAAGGGCATAATGGTCATTTTATATCCCCTCCCCTTCCCACCACCTCCACCACCACACACAGCACCACCACCCCATCCCACCACCTCCACCTCTCACACCACCACCACCACCCAATCCCACCACCACTCCCATCCGACGAGAAGGGCAAAATCAGCCCCCATCCCCTTCCGCCACTCCCTTCTCCTTCTTCCTCTTCCTCTTCCTCACACATCACCACCACCCTCCCCTTCCGTCTTCCTCCACTTCAACCATCACACTCCATTCTCCTTCCACTCCACCCATCACACTCCATCCTCCTTCTTCCTCCATTCCACCCATCACCCTCTCCTTCCGCCACCCCCCATTTCTTAATTCGTGCTCCATGGATGATTCATTTCGGGAAAAGAATTTTGGTCCTTAAGAAATAAAGCCATTTCATTCTAAGAATATGAATTGGGAAGAAGGGGTGAGGTTGGGGTGGGGATTCATTTGGAAGAAGGAAGAGGGGTAAGTGGGTTTGGGGTGGGGATTCGTTTTGGAAAAAGGAATAGGTGAGCAGGTGGTTTAGGAGGAGATGGTGGCTTCGGAATCGGAGGCGGAAGCAGAGGCAGAGGAGGGAGTGGCGGAAGGGGAGGGGGATGGGTGGAGGAGGAGGAAGAAGGAGGATCTTTGGATGAAGAAGATGAAGAAACGGGCGGGCGGGTCGGGTATTGGTCGGGTTTGGAGATTCTTCTCTCAATAGCATATAAAATTACCATTATGCCCTTCAATCCGGTGCCATGTGCCGCGCACATGGCTTTTTTTTGACGGAATTTGGCCCGAATCCTTAATTTGACAAACAGAGCAGTCCCGTAAATTGTTCATGTACACGGGGCTCTAATTTTATCTTTGTGCTATTTTAGAGAAAAGCAGAAATAGTTTGGTGTACATCTACAGCGTTTTTCTCTTATATCTTATGCACAAACAATTTAATTTTTTTAATCTCTGAGATATAAATTGCCAAACAAAAATTAATTTAAGTAACCCTTGTTTCTTTGCTCAAAGAAAAAGTAAGCATCATTAGTATTATAGAGGTGTGCATTCCGTATTCGGTTCGATTTTATGAAAATCGAAACGAATCAAAATTTTATGAAAACCGTATACCGAATAATAAAAAAAATTTGTTTCCTTGTGGAGCTCAACCTAATAAAAAATAGATAACAATAAAATTATAATGCACAATTAAAATAAAAATAATAAATTAAAAATTAAGAATAAAAATACAACTTTACAACAATAACATAACTCATTAAATCCCTAATCATTCTGGATATTGGCGGTAACATATGATTTTCAACACCTATTTTCAACACAAATAGGTGGTCTTTTGGGTCCTTGGTGCTGGAAAGTATTGTACATTCTATGGAGAAATTGAGTCGTTTGGATTCGGAATGCGGTTGGGTGGCTTATGGAGTCTGACCATTAGTATTAAGCATCACCACATTGTTTAAATGACCCCTCTATGGACGGATATTTGTTTCCTGAATTATCTCCCCTATAAATGGTGGAGAGTGTTTTAGTAGAAAGCATAAAGAAATCTATCCTCCTCATCTGGTAGCAGGGAGCCAGGGACTGCCCCGAGATTTTTAAAAATATTACTCCCTCCATTCCTTATTAATTGTCGTTTAGGAGATATCCAGGTATCCAAATTAATTGTCGTTTAAGGTTCTTTTATTAGTTGTCAACAATTTATTTCAATTATACCCTCAACATTTCCTTTCTTTTCTTTATGATGTATTAGTGAGAGAGAGGGAAGATGGGGTAATATTGGAAGTTTAGGTGAAAATGACAACTTCCTTAATTTTCTCAAATTGTCTAAAGAGTCTTATATTTAGGAATGGAGGGAGTACTAGATATAGTAATATATAATAATTTTTATATGTAGTTCGGAATTTTTTATCAAGTCCCAAAAGTTTTTTTTTACAGTTTTTATAGATAGGCTGGCATACTGTTGCAGTTTTTCGCCCCTCCAAAATACAATTCCTGACTTCGTCCCAGTCTGATAGAAAAGCAGAAAGGGATAACTTGGTTTTAAATGGGAGTTGACGTGAACTAATGGTTGCTCTTAGCTACTCTGCGGATTTTGTTTTAGTTTATAAGGAGGAACAAGGTTTTTACCTTTGCATCCTTCACTGTTGACATAATTCTTTTCTCTACTTTTCATTTTAGATGGCTGTAAATGCAGACGTTGCAGTCATCTGGTCACTATAACACTGTTGTTTTCATGAATCATTTACTTGGTTAATACTACTGCTTATCCTCTATGAATGCGCTTGTTGGTATCAAAGATGGTCAGTGTTGATATTACTAGTAGTCCTTCGTTGTCTCTTCCTTCTTAATGCTGTTAAGGCGGTGTTGAGGAACCAGTAATCCATCTTGGTATCAAAGATTGGCCACGCCTAATAGTTCTATGGGTTATGCCTTACACTTTTTTCTTTCATATGTTTTGCTTTATACCAGTGTTGATATAAATGACCTGTTGTTTTTTTTTATTTACTACCAGTCTGCTCCCTGTTGCCCTTTTTCTTAATTTTCTAACATCTTTGTTTATCAGGTATTCAAGGTCTCCATCTCCATGGGAAGAGAAATCAAGATCACGTTCCAGGTCCAGATCATGGCCAAGACCTCAAGCCAGGCCCAGGTCAAGGTCAAGAGGTCGTGGGAGGTAGGTGTTTATGTTTCTCAAGATATTTCACTTTGTCTGCATAGTTATAAGTTATTTTCCTTGCCAGTTATCAGAGCTATTTTTGTATTGACTTTCATCTATGATGGGTTGACTGTACAGATCGCCTGAGGCATCTAATCCTGGAAACACACTCTATGTCACTGGCCTGTCTACAAGAGTTACTGAAAGAGATCTTGAAGATCATTTCTCAAAACAGGGAAAGGTTGATTTGATTCTAAACTATTGTTTCCCTGAGGTTGTCGTTAAGGGGATGGCGCAACTGAGATTTGATTAAAGGAAATAAGTACCTGTATAGATTCTTTTGCAATTCTGACTGCATAGGCAGCTCATAATTGGGGGGGAAGGGGGAACAGTTTGGAGGATTATAAAGTCATTTTCCGCTTGTTTTGCTGAGCTTACGATAGTTTGCATTGCTCGTTTATCTAATAAACATGAGTTTTGTTCTCCAGGTGAAATCAGTATTCCTGGTCATGGAGCAGCGTTCTCGTGTATCTCGTGGGTTTGCATTTATAACAATGGATTCTCCGGAAGATGCCAATAACTGCATCAAGCATCTGAATCAGACTATTCTCGAGGGCCTATACAAAACTGTGGAGAGGGTAAGTTGCCTGCATATTAATGGTAAAAGGTGACATGTTGGATTGCTTTTTATGTCTTCTTGACTTGGAGGTTTTCTGCTTATATTTAGAAGACATTGTGTCAGCTATGTTGGCAGCAATCAAAGATGACGAGTTCATCCATTGCAACAATTTAGTCGAACAGCTTGATCAATGATCCATTGCAACAATTTAGTCGAACAGCTTGATCAATGATCCATTGCAACAATTTAGTCAAACAGCTTGATCAATGGCCAGCTAAAACAGCTTTTCACATGCAAATGATCATTCTGCTTTTGGATTTTCTTGGTTTTCAATCATTCTTATTGCAATATTCTGTTTTCTGCGATGCATCTCTTTCGTTGTTTCACAGTCTAGGTGCTCAAGCATATGTTGCTATTGCATCTTTCTTTGTTTGCTTTCTATCAATTAAAGATTTCCAAGTATATAGGAATTTCACTTTCATTGATTAAGGATATTGACTCATTTTTCAGTCTCGGAGGAAGCGCCCAAGGACTCCTACACCTGGTCATTATCTAGGTCTGAAAAGCAGTAGGGGAGATGGTGAGTTACTCATCGTTCTTGTTATTATTGGAGAATTAGCTTGCTGTTTGCTTGTCCTAATCCTACCTAGTTGGAGTCTAATACTGCGTTCTCTTGGTGAAAGGTTATCGTGGTGACCGTGGCGGTAGGAATCGTGCTGGAGGTTCTGGCCATGAAGAATATGGATATCGGAGGTCTCCTCCAAGGCGTTCTCCTTATAGAGGTGGTCGTGACTATTCCCCAAGGCGATCACCTTATGGTGGACGGCCAAGAAGGGAGCGGTCCAGGTCCTATTCTCCTTACCCTCCTGAAAGGAACTATGCTCGCAGTTCTAGGTGAAATGGCAGTTATATGCCCATGGTTCTTGGTGAAATATGGGGGAAGGTGTTTGTCGTCTACTTCGTGGAGCAGTTGTTAGCTAAAACTATTCCCTGTGAAGGATGAAACTGGAGGCCTGTTCCTCTCTCTATTTGGTCTACTTTTTCTGTGTCAAGTGTTATCTGTATTATTACTGTTAAATGTTAACTCTGTTATATATTACTATCTATCTGTATTTGTCATGGGAGTTTGCTTTGTAAATTGCCCGTCTTTGGTTAAGGTGTAAAGGAAATGGCAGTCCAATACATGGATTTTGAACTTTGTTTCCTTGCAGCAACCACACGATTTTCTTTGTGGTGGGGGGAACTGGAGCAGAAATCTCTTGTGATTGAAGAAGAATGGACCAAAGGTGCATTTTGGATTTGGTTTGTCTGAAAATTTGTCTCAGCAGAAAAAGGTGAAGCTCATAGATTTTCTTGTTTCTAATGTGGAACCCCCAATCAAATGTGTGTATTTTTGGAGTAGTTTTCACTTTGTCTGGGAGTTAGTTATGATCATTCTAAAATTTGTTGATTCAATGAGTGTAATACACATAGGTAAAAAAAGTCAACTCGAGACAATTTTCTCTCCTTTGAATTGACCTTTGGCCTACGCTTATTATACAGTAAAACCTCTAGGTTATTTTTAAATAGATACTTACATATAAAAATTATAATTTTAAAAAATAACTAATATATATTATACGACATTTGGAAATGTGCCTTTTCATATTTTTAAAAATATGAATTTAAAAGATATATAAGATTCATGAGTTTTAAAAAAATAAATCCACGTACGTCATGCATGTACACTGTGTATATATTAGATTAAAAGATTCATTCATATACATACACTCACTACAAACATGCAAGTTAAAGGATGCGGTATTAACCTAGAAAATTAAGTCATTGTCGCAAACAATTTTAGATAAGTATTTCATATTGTTTTAAGTTTATTGTAACATAGATAAATAATTATGGATATTTTATATAGATATATAAATATTTAAAATTTTATTTTATTTTATTAAGGTAAAATTCTTAATGATGATCCTAAACAACACATGAAATATTACAATGTATAATTTATTCTTATTTATAACTGGTCCCAACTCAGGAGCATAATTTTTTATTACTATAATGAGGCTATTCTTATATAGAGTATTACTACTGTATCTATTGGTCGGAGAATAAATTTTAGGATCAGGATAATTTGTTCTCTTTCCCAAAATAAATAAAACTTATTGGTTTTTTTCGGATCGGTGTTGCAAAAAGGTTTGCTCTGAGCTCAATGTATTTGTAAATCCAACGGTTCATGTCAAGGAGAAGTTTGACTCTAACTCCATTATATATTTTAATTAAGAAAATTTCATTCATATAAATTAAATTAAAATGGGATAAATTTTAGGGTAAATCATTGTAAATATAAGAGTGTCAGAGAGTATATTGTGTGACAAAATATGCCCATTATTTATAAAGCAAGGTCTAAAGGCGTAAAATGCCAGCTTCAGGCAACAACAACCACCGCTTCCGAGTTCTGAGCTCTTTTGGGTGAGCTTTGAGCTAAAAAAATGTCAGCAAATCTTCAAACCCCCAAAATCTGCTCACTCCTTTTACCATCACCTCCTCTTCACAAGCTCCACCACCCACAGATTTTCACTCTAAATCCCACAATTTCAAGAAAGATCTCCGCTTTATCACTATTACCTCCTCGTTCTCTTCAATTCTCCCACCAAAATGGTCTTCTTAAAGATGAAGATGATGAAGAGTCCGTTATTGGCGACTGCCTTGTCTTTGAGGAAGGGATTTTTGAGGACCCATTTCTCCAAGAAGAAGAGTCTTTTAAGGGTAATTCCACAAGTAATAACCACCCCAGAAGGAGAAGGAAGGGGGAGATTGAAGAAGTGGAGCCGGAGAATTTGATTCCGGATAAATGGATTGAAATGCAGAGGGAAATTAATATTACTAAAAAAGAAAGGCGAAAGCTTGCAAAGGAATTGGAGTTCGGGAGTAAAGTGGAGAAAAGAAGGGAAGAGTTGAGGCCTATAGGAAATGGAGGTGGGATTGTGAGGAATGTGAATTTTGAACGGTATTTGAAGCTTAGAGATGAGAAATTGAATCAATTGAAACCCCTTTTTCTTGATAACCCAGAATTCACTGAGGATGAAGAAATTGAGGTAAAGGGAAATGGAGAGGGAAGCTCTAATGTGAATAATTCGAGTAGTAGGGTTCCGCCGAGGAATCCGAGGTTGGCCGTTTATGGTGTAGGATTAGATGATGTTACAGAGTTTTTTAACAGTGCTAATTATGATGCAGATGCTGAGAAAACATCTCAAGGTATGTTTTGATTTTAATTGTTTAGATTAGAATTTTTTCCCCTTGATTATACATTATTGTAATCTTGGTTTGGTTGCTTGCATTTTTTTATCTTTTAGAACTGAATTTTGGTTTGAAATGAAAATTTTATCTAGTAGATGACTTTAATTAGAATATAAGATGTTATGTTATGGAACCAGGTTGGAATTTTACCTTAATCTTCTGTGAGTGGAATATAGGACTGTGAGAAAGGTTAAATTGATCAAGATTATGGACTTGTATCATGTAGAGATTTCGTAAACTCTGTAAACGTATAAATCTTCAGATAACGACTTGCTAAAAGTCTTCTGCCTGGCCTAATCTAGGGATGCTCCTTCATCAATTGCCATTGTATTAGTATTGCAGCCTCCTTTCCTTACTTTACCCTCTCCTTGCCTCTTGCTGCCTTTTGGTTTTGTTTGGTAGCTTACTTTCTAAAAACTAAATGATTAGGTCGTCGCAAGTTATTCACCAAGGAGGAAAAGGTTCTCCTCAATAAACGGATTCCTGATCTTGCTGCTGCTACCTCTGTAAGTTTGTGTAACTATACTGGATATTGTGTCTGATCACCGATTTGCAACTGCAAAGCTTACACATTCGAACTTAATATATGACTGTATACATCTCTTCTCTGTTTAAGGAAATATATATTTTCCTTGTACTACTCTACTCGTAGATTGTACCGTAACACCATAAGTAACCTTTTATCAAAGTCTTCTCCTCTATACTTGTCTATAAAGTTCTCGATTCTATTGAGTTATATTTCCCACTAACATGATATAATTGATTTTCAAATTTCAATTATTTGAATCATGTTTCAGGGAAAGTGGCAACCTTTACACACTCTTGCTGCATCTGGAGACTTTTACCTTATGACTTCTTTGCTGAAACACAGTGTTGATATCAATGCCTCTGACAAGGTACTCGGGTAGACAACCTCCTATTTCAATCTCTAGCTTCCAATGTTCATGGCAATTAGCTTGTGTTAGTTTCGACTTGGTTGTTTTGGATTTTGATCCGAGCTTCGATATTCTTTGATTTCTTTCTATTCAACAGGATGGGTTGACTGCAATTCATAAAGCTATACTTGGGAATAAGCAGGCTATTTTTAATTGTCTATTGAGAGAATCGGCAAATCCATTTACTCGTGATAAAGTAAGCTATATATGATTTAGGAAGAAAGATTTCCATATCTATTCTGATACACGACCAATTATGCTTGAATTGTGTTACCCTGCCCTGGTCTTGGACTTCGAGAGGTGTAACTTGTGTATTCCTAAGATTGTAAACATTTTTCTTAAGCCTTAACAACTACTCCATTTAACATCATTACCATCTCTATGGACATTATTAGCATAAGTAAAATCAAGATTTGTCACTCTTACACCTGCTTTGCATTCCGGGCCTTCATAGTCGAACTTTTTTCACCTCGTCAATGAGCAAGACTGGTCTTCACTATACTTATCTTATTTGAAGAATTTTATCCTTTTGGCTTGGGATTATCTTTTAATCTTTGACTTTTATTTATTTACTTTCTGAGAACAGGATGGGGCTACCTTGATGCATTATGCTGTTCGTAGGGCATCAAGTCAGATGATAAAGATTCTTCTGTTGTATAATATTGACATTAACATCCCGGACAATGTAATGTCTAAAACACATTTATATTTTTCCGTTGTTTTTTTATTAGTCTCTTCTTTGCTCCGCTTCATCTAGTTCCTGAGCAGAATTATATATCCCACTTCTCCCTGCTTTCAGGACGGGTGGACGCCATTACATTTAGCTGTTCAATCTCGCAGGACAGATATAGTGAGGCTCTTATTAATCAAGGGAGCTGACAAAACCTTAAAGAACCGGGTAAGCACTTGTGGAATTTGCCTACTGTCTATAGTTCTCTCTTTCATTCGCTCTGGTTTCTTCACGCGCTTTCTTTCTTAAAATTTTGAAGCTGCCTTTTTTGTACTCCTATCTCATGAGATTCTAATTTTCCAATAACTGCCAAGCATTGCCATTCTTTAGTCTTCTTTTTTGCCTCTTGAAAGTTCGTCAATTTTTAAACAACTTATATGTCAATTGATTTTGGCTGCGTCTCAAAATGTTACCTTTACTTGCAGGATGGCCTAACCCCACTTGAACTTTGCCTCTACTCTGGTAGAGACACGAGAACGTATGAACTAATCAAGCTGTTAAAGCAGCGAGGAATAATCAAGCTGCAAATGTAGGCCATGGTTCTGTGAGCTCAGAACTCTTTCTACCAGCACAATGGTCTTATGGTGCCTGAGTTTCTTCAGACCACAGTCGACAAATTATTGTGTCATCTCAACCACAAAGTTCACGCGTAAGAATACTTCCTTGGAGAGATTTCCCTCAGCTGCTAATCATGTAAATAGCATTAGTATCCAAAAAAAAAAAAAAAAACCGATGATTATAGAGTCGCATTGTATTTTGGTTTCTTGGGGGTGTTTGTCAGTAGTCGAAAACTAGTTATTATCGAAGAAGAAGAAACATCAAAACTTGCTATATCTATGCCAAAAAATGAGCATAATTAAGCATTTTCTTACAATATAAAACCTGGAACGATGTTCTTTAACAACCCATAAACAACTCTTCCTCCTTGAATCACTATTATTATTATGACCACCAAAATTCAATCTTTTTACATTATTCCCAGAAACCCCTTTCTGGTAAAATGCCTGGGTTGTTCCACATTGACTCAATATCAATTAGAACCCTATTTACCCAAAAAACCAATCTTGCTCTTTGTCCCCTTTTCCCTAATTTATACTACTGTTTTCTTCTAATATATTTGAAGGAAAAAGCGTGGTCGGTGATGCGATTTCTACGGTTACGAATGGATGGAGACAAGTCGGAGAAAGGATTGGCGTCTACGTTATATTCGGATTTGGATATTTGGATTTTTTAAGTGAAAACGTATGATCATCAAATATTAGTCACCTCGTTGTCGGTGGACAGCGGGTGCCATCAATGACGGAGCATAAGAGCCCCTAATAATTTTCAATTTTTTTATATACTAGGTATATATATTCAACGGTTCAATTTTTTTTATACTACGGCCCCCCAAGAATTTTCAATTTTTCTACTACGACCCCCCTAAATTTCAATCCTGTCTCCGCCACTGGGTGCCACTCGAGTTAACCAAATATTAAATTTGTTTGTTGGAGGAGTTTGTTTTTGAGGAAATCTCGGACCGTGTAAAGCTGGATAATTGTATGAACACAAAAGCTTCTCGTGAGATGTATTTTTTTTTTTTTAATGCGCAAAATACGTTGGTTTATAACTTTTTTTTGTATGAATGAAAAAAACTGCAACAGTATGACACACAAAATGTTGGGGGCGAATTTAATCGAATATATGAAACTACATATAAAATTTATTATATCTAATAATATTTTTAGAAAATATCGGTGGCGACTATCCCACCGCCCTATCTTCGTCACTGCTTCCAGATTAGCATTCCCTTTCTCATAATAATAAGATGGGGTGGTTGTAATTTAATCTCTCTACATGATGTTCTTCACGAGCAACACGATTTCTTGATCAATACTCTCTCTCTTCACATCAATAGATCTGATGCGGTCCGGTTATGGTGCATAATAATTAAATTTTAGTAAATACTGAATTTTTTTTGTCGTTTTAAATCGTAGGATAAAAATTTCAACTATCCAAGATTTTTTGCGGAGTTACTGTTATGATTTTCAAAAACATGTTACGTAAGACATATGTTATATGTCTAAAGATAATTGTTCATAAGAATAAAACACATGTTGCAGCTTTAGGACATGTGTCCATAAGTAGAGAACACATATTGAATGAGATTTAACACTTGAACAAAAATATGCAATATCCACCTAAAAAATGTTTCATATATACTGAATTTAAAACGTTTAGGATAAAACCGTAAGGATCTGATGAGGCTTTCAACAGTTTGATTCCCTAGTGGGGGTAGTTTGGGCGCAAAACAATTAATGGGTTTTCCTTTCTGGCCTATCCGTTACTCTCCTCTCTCTTTCGTGCAGTGTTTTTATAATTTTATTTATTACTACATGTATTCAGAGAGCAATAGGGAGCAATAAATAGTGAGAGATTCCCCACATTTAAGGCAAAGGGTGGAGGGGCATCACTGCTGTGGTCTGGTCTGGTCTGGTCTAGCATTTCTCCCAATTTTTTTTTTAGTTTTAGATTTTTTATTATAACACCCCGTACCGTGAGCATTTTTCAGTGTACCCATTTTGAGTCAGTTTTCAATTTGAAAGTAAATTTTGTGGTTCGTGGATTATAGGAATAACACCACTTATATCTTAACAAGTTTGATTAAAATTTTAAGAAGCTTAAATGTGTAATGGGACTATGATGTTTATTAAAAAAAAAAAAAAAAAGGGAAGACACGATAAGATTCTACAAAAAAAAATTTCCTTCCTGGTAGGTCCCAGAATAAAATCCGTGGCTGTTAAGTAGTTCCCACCACCATTGTTCGCAATCAAAATTAGCCAAAAAATGACTGCTATTGGCCGGAAACCGCAGCGAACAATGGTGTTGGGACGACTTAACATATGCGAAATTTGTTCTGGGACCTACCAGGAAGTAAAAAAAAACATGAAGGATCTTATCGTGACTTGGTAAATACTTTAAGGATCATATCAATGAAGGATCAAATGTCGGTAGTATTTTGTTATATATGTGAAGAATGGGCAAGTATTAGAGTATTTTGTTAGTGTCAGTCATGTATCAAGTACTATCGAGAATGATATAATTATAGAATATTATCAAAGTATAAAAACACGTATATGCTTTTATAAATTTGTTTTGTCAATGTTAATTGTGCCCCTCATACTTTTAAAGTATGCTCCGCCAATGCGGTCTAGTACAGTAGAGTTTCACCATCATCGGCAATCCCTTTTGTTATGCTTCCTTCCTCTGCTTCAACTCCTTTCCATTTTTTTTAGCAAAAACCCTACCAATTTATCATTAAAAAGACTATCATATCCCCCATATTCAAGGGTAAATGTAATTTTCCTTACTCATGAATTATATGTCACATACACGACATATTTATAGTTTGGCTGGAAACCACTACGAAAAGTGGTGGCGAGATATATATTTTGCGAAACGCAAATACTTGGGGTGATATATTTAGTCAAAAAATAGTTCAGATATAAAACGAAATTCATAAATAGTTTAGTGACCTAAATACTTATTAACTAAAGAAGAAAAGCGAGTCTCAACTTTAATGCAATCACCTCTCTTTCTAGAGTTAGTGTATGAGTTAAATTACGAGATGTTACTCAATTGAGATTCACCAAAGCTGCGTGCATACCAACAACTCATAAAAGGCTAATTCATACACTTGAAGAGGAATCGAACCTTCCACATAAATACAAGGCTAGTAACACCACACTATTCGTAACAAATTTGTCAGTTTAACTATTACAGAAGACTTGTTGAGTCCTTTGTATTTGTGTGGGCAAGAGAGAGATGAGGAAAGGAGAATAATGGAAACAATTAACTGCAGTGAACAGTCATTTTGCTTTGGTAGTAGAGGGTTTTAAATGCTCTCATCAGAACCCCTCTTTTCCCCCTCTTCCTTAAATTTCTTTCCCCCAGCCAGACATTCTTACCCTTTCCTCCTCCTCACCTATACCCTCCCTCTCCATAATCTTTGAAGGTTTTTTTAGGGTTTGCATAATAACCCTTTAGTTATATGATCATCAAGAAGAAAATCATCCTTGGAGGGTTCTTCTGGAATTTCATAATTATTATTATTATTATTAGCATGAAATAAGAACTTTGATATTGGCCTGGTTCACTCAGACTAAACCATATACTATCTCTTAATTTTAATTTGATAGTGTTTTGATTTGATTGAGCCGTGCCAATATTTAATTTCTCTTTTTCATTTTCTACACTTCCAAGTCCCATTTTCTTTTCCACCAAGGTATGTTTAAATATTGTCTACACATGTTTTTGATGATTAGGATTTTTAATTTCGAGTTATTTATTACTCATTCCGTTCTAAATTGAATGTTCATTTTCCCATTAAAGATGTTGATATACTATTAATCATTGTTAATTCTTTATATAAAAATGGTGTCATCATTAGGTAATCATACCATATCTATACTAAGGTTCAATTTGTGTAATGTGATATATTCCCTTTGAGTACCTTATGTTCAACAAGAAATTTTATCAATGGTGAGTCGAGTAGTTAAATGGATACTCCCTCCATTTGAGATTGAAGTCTGTTTTCTATACAAAACGAAATAATAAATAATAAAAAAATTCAATTAGAAGATGACGAGAGTATCATTTATGAAAGGGAAATGATTGTTAGCTAAGTCTGATTAGATAAAAATCAGTTAAATTGTGTTAAAATTGGTCAACGGACAAAATTGCCCTTGAAGAATTTTTTATTAAAAAAAAAAAGAAATTTGGCCCAATTGAAGACATAAAGTCTTCACACGGTTTTTGAGGATTGTCAAATGGCTATAATTGCTTTTTGAATGGAAAAAATGTCTTTTTTTTTCATATCGATGACGTGACATATATAATTGTAGTCATTTTGCAACCCTAAGTCCTTATATAGAGTAAATTTGCAACCCTAAAGTCCCTTAAATAAATTACTTTTCAATTCCCAAAAGTTATAAAACTTATATAGTGATTCCGAGTTCAATGTTTTTAATTACAAATTGACCTCAAAGTGCTTATATTACTATTTGAAAATTATGAATTGAACCCAAAAGTTTGTAATGAACTGTACAAAAATTATAATTCGACCCCAAAAGTTCGTAATAATGTTACCCTTGACAATGATCGTTATATATTAAGTAATATAAAATTATTTTTAAAATAATAATAGTACTTATAACTCTTTCATATTGATAATATCAATCACTATACTAATTACCTTTACAACGTTCTTTATATTTAACGTTATAAGAGTACATCTAACTTTTTCATATTGGTAATAGCGATCACTAATCTAGTTACATTTCCTAATATTGTTACATTATTAAGTAGTATAGAGTTATCTTTAACATAATAATAGTACTTATAAATCTTTCATATTGGTAACAACGATCACAAATCTAATTACCTTTACAACAATCGTGATATTGTTAACTAATATACAATACTCGTAACTCTTTCATATTGGTAATTAGTGATCAATAGTCTAATTACCTTTGGTTGACCTTGAAACATCCCACACACAAACTACAATTGATCGGTTCATAAAATAATATTGTTAAGAGTAATTTTATAACGTTAGGACAACTTACAATCTTATAACTTTGATATTGATTGATACATAAAGTTAGATTGTTAAGAGTAATCTTATAACAATAGAAAGTACTTACAACGTTTAAGTATTTTATAATTTATAATTCGTCCAACAAATTTTCTATTAATTTTTAAATTTGATCTAAAAAGTTAAAATACTAGTTAAATCGTTCTTTCTTTCACTTATAAATAAATAATAGTGATATCTAAAGATAAGGAATCTAAATAATAAATTATTAATCTATGAACTAAAATGGCTTAAAATTATGATGAACAGAGAACTATGTCGGCGGAGCAAAACCAGGAACCACAATGATTTCCAATTCGGCTACGGTGTAGAATGCCAAATATTATGCAGCTTACAGAAAAAATGGTGGTCATTGGATTAAGAATTTAACGGCTAAAATCATTTGGATGAGAATTTTAAAAAAATTAACTCAAAATTTTAAATGATCTCAGCCGTCAGATTATTTATCCGACGGCCACCATTTGTTTAGTACGATGCAAAATATTTGATACTATACACCGTAATCGGATTTATTTGGTTTGATGTACCTGCCTCTGTTGACTTCAAATCTATCCATTAATGGAGGTAGATTCGTGCGTATATTTTACACTATCCAAATTCACACAAGTTTCTCTGTTTTTTCTCAGTCCGGCGGTGGTCTATTTCTCCGACGGTGTGAAGAGAACGGATTATATATTGGGATTAGTTTCACGGGTTTATGCAGGAAGTAATCAATTACTTCTTTCTTTTTTTTAATGGAAATTATTATTATTTTCAGAGAAAGAAATAACAGTGTAAATTTGTGGGTTCTTTAAAAATTCGTAGTCTATTTTTTTCAAAGAATAAAATACCAGTCTAAATTTTTTCTGTGTTTAAAAAAATAAAGTTGCATCATTTTCCTTTCTCTCAGGCCGGCCCAAGCCCATATGGAGGTGGTGCAAGCGCACAGAGGGGGGCCTCAAAATTTTCAAGTACAACCTATTTATATGTTAAGCCCAACCCAAATATCCAAACTACCATGTAGTTATCCATGTCCATTACTCCAATAGCCAATGTGCAAATTTAATAAATTCCAATAGTCCAATACTTTATTGACGATTTTGCCTCTACCAATCCTCGAAGAAAACATATTTTGTAATTTTATAATGTCATATTTCGTTTATTTTAAAATTTGTAACAAGTTGAAAATGTTAATATTCATAACGAAATGCATCATTTTTAATTTTTACAGCGCTTCGAAATGTTGGGGACGTACTCTACTTTCTCTCTGTCTTTATGTTAAAAATGGATTCTCATTCAACAAAAGAGCTCGAGTTTCTTATTTTACATCTCATATGTTGTCGGCGGCAAACCAGTAGTGAATCAACCCTTGGCCGGTAAGGATGAAGTGATAACTGCGGACCAACTTGAACTCCGACAAGGAATTTTGTTTCACTTCTCCAACTCCAAGGGAAATAAAGTCTTGTTTTTTATATCATCAAACTCGTTTTTGGTATCATCAAAGAAGAAATTTATATCATCCTTGAAGATTGTATGAGTTTGATGAGATTGTTGGACTGAGTTTGAAATCGAAATTTTTTCCTTTAATTTGAAGAATGATTGGTTTTGATGAGATAGATGGGTTGAGTTTTTTAAAAAATAAATAGAATTTCAGTTGGGGTTTAGGTCAAAGTAGGAATATGGTTTAAAATAGGGTCTAATAGATTGAAAGATATAATATTACTTTATAAAATTTTATAGCATAAAAATAATTGAAAAAAGGCCCAAAATTGAAAAGGGCAAATTCCATAGTTAAATTTTCAATTTGGGAATTTTTGAGAATTTTAGTCAATATATTAACTAACTCTTAGCTTTGTAGCACTACCCTTTATAAAATGAATACTGATATGGACCGAGTCCACTGGACCATGCTGTCAAGATCTGGCCACATCACTACATTTCCTTCTCTCTTCTTATTCTTTAGGGATGTGGTCAAATCTGCACTACATGGTCCACTTGGATCCGGTCCATATCAGAATTTTTCTTATAAAATACGTGATTTATCCTATACATTTTTTTTTTGCTATGTCTTATCCTATACATTTTGTTTAGGTGAAGTTTGTGTTCTTATTTATTATTAATGCAAGGAGACATTATTGGTAGGGTGAAGAAATAATTGTAACTTTAAACTGCACAATGTAAATTTACTTTTATACAAAAAAAACAGTCTCATTCCTCCTTCAATTATTTTTCTTTCGTCTTGATAATTTTAATTTTTTTTTCGCTTAAAGAATTCTCAAATAATTTACGTATAGCCTAAAGAATTATTGTCACTACATTCGCAAGGGAATCCGGCCAAATCAAGCATGTGTCGTGCACGTACTCTAATGAGTGGGCAAAAATTAGTGTAATTACTACATTTACCTAAAAATAAATAAAGATTCATACCTAAACTCAATACAAAAAAAGTTTGGCTCAAATCTAAATTTCAAATCAGACCAAACATAGACTATAAACTCAATTCAAGAATACTATATATTATATTCAAAACCATCTGTGACATTTTTGCTCCAATTATAGCATTTAGTATTTAGAATTTAGTTTTCAGAACTCGAAGGTAAAATTAAGTTGATCTTTTATGAGTTAGGATTCAATACTAAAAATATTACTCATTCCGTCTCAAATTGAATATCCACATTTAACTTTACAAAAAAATTAAGAGATTTGATTTTACCATATATAAGTTAGCATAAAGTCCTTCTTAATTAAGGAATTTAGTGGTAGGACTCATTTATTAGTGAAGTTTAAATCACATAAGTAATAGGAGGTTGATTAAAGGAATTTATTAATAAAATATGTACATTTAGTTTAGTGGTAGGACACATGTGTTTGTGGAGTTTAAATCATATAATTAATAGGACGTCGGTTAAAGAAATTTAGAAATAAAATATGTCTATTTTGTTAAAAATTGACATGAGTTTAACTCAAACCCTTCAAATGTATCTCAAGAAGGGGTAAGTCTGGCATTGGGTCCGGCCCCACACTCCTCTCACATAAAATTAGACAGGACCCACTTACGAGTAGAGGGTCCCCGCGGTCATTCAAAGCAGCTCATTCGGCGTGGGTCCCTCCCTCTTTATGTGAGAGAGAGAGTGTGGGCTGACCCATCGGGACTGCTCCACCCCTGCATTTTTTCCCTCAAGAGGGTAGGATTGCCCAATTCTTGTATATTGCAACTATGCTCACAAGTTAGTCGATGTGAATTCTCAACACGTTCAAGAAAATTAAATATTTATTTTAGGACAAACTAAGATAATAACGTGAACAATTAATTTTAAAATGAAAGAAAATAAAATAAATATAAAATATTACTGAATATCCAACCTCACAAGTACATATATCCTTTATAAATAATCGATTAAATGATCTACTCGTGCCTTGTTGGTTTTTTTCTTTTCCGTTATGTATAAAATAGTCCAATCATTCTATAAATGGAGTCATTCATGATGTTAGAGAGATTTAGTTAATATGATATAGATCCATTTGCATGATCAACTATACAATTTTAATTTTTAATTCTTTTTTTTTTTTTTTTTACGCCCAGCTGGGCGGAACCCCATAAGAGGAGAGTAACAGCCTCATAAGTACTGGAGAAGAGATTAACTCTAGAAAGGAAGTCAAATTAAAGCATGTCCCATGCGCGGGGAGGATATCTAACCCACGACCTCACAATCGTGGGCAGACCCTTGTCTTACTGGGCTAAGGAACCTTTAATTCTTACTCGAAGGTATTTGTTAATGGATTATAAAGCGGTTCCAAGTTGCCCCATACAATGAATGTGGCTGTGCTGTGCATCCATGTCTGGAGTAAGCCTCTATATTATGCTTCTTCTACCCGTTTGATATGGATTCCACCTTGATGGGATTAAGGATAACACAATTGTTTAGGCTGAATGATTTAGACCTAAGTATATAGGTAAATCTACAAAATAGTCCGTTTGATATGGATTCCACCTTGATGGGATTAAGGATAACACAATTGTTTAGGCTGAATGATTTAGACCTAAGTATATAGGTAAATCTACAAAATAGTTATGTTAATTATTGAGTTCGAACCAAATTCAGACTCGAATGAAAGCCTATTTGCAGGGCTGTGATTAAGCGCGTGGAGCCACTCTGTCGTAACTTAGTTAACTAGGATAAAATGGAATTGACCGATTTATTAGATATAATCTCATACACACTTTACTCACATCACTTATTTATTTATTCGAAGAAAACTCACAACATTTATTTAACTATGCTTATGTCTCACTCACAACATGCAAGATCGACAAATTTTACGAGTGAGGTGTGAGAGCAAGACAAATATGTCAAATTCAACATTACCTTTTAGTTAATTAGCGGCAAAGAATTTATAAATAGTTGTTAAATTAGTTACAAGCACTCCTATTTTTCTAAAATACATACATGTACGACACATTTTTCTATTTTTTATAGCGATATTTATTGTTGACCTAATTAATCCGATTAAAATTTAAAAAAGAACTTGGTCAACACGTCAAAATTCTCGATTATAATATATTACTGCCAGAGCTATTTTCCTCCTGCAAAAGCAAATTTATAATTATACCCTTAGCAGTCAATCACTACACAACTTATATCACCTAGATGGGTCTCCCTAGTCAACTTACCCTTTTTCACCTTATCTCCTTTCCTTCCATCTCAATTAACATTGCAGTTGCATCCATTCCTTCCAGTTCCACCATTGACACAACATATTACAATCCTTCAAATTTCCGCTTATGAACTTCACTTCCCCAACAATTCTTTTCCACTCTAAAGTCATTTTTTCAATTCGATCAATTAAGGATCAAGCCCAAATAACAATCTGCAATAAAAAACTCAAAATCACTAATTGACAAGAGACCTTTAAGATTCAGTCTTTATCTACAAAAATTCAATAATTGACAAGAATATTCAAAGCCAGCAGATAGTTGAATTATGATGAAAACCCATTAGCGGAGAAATTTATGATGACAACCCATTAACAGAGAAATTTATTAAACAATTCTTGATGAGAAATAAGCATATGAGTTTGCTAAAGGTTCTTGGAAAATGGAAAGCAGCAACCTAGCTAAACAACTCCATTTCAAAAGTAATATTATTTGTACTTGTATTAAAAAAATTATTACTATTAGCAGTTTCTTTAAGAGTTTATTTTTTTTTTCTTTCACATTTTGGAAGACATCGTCAATGGTGGGACGGTGCCGGACGGGTAAGTCTGGACACTCCTCTCACATAAATTTAGACAGTATCCATCTGCAGGATAAGTTCCGCAGGTCAATCAGGTGAGTTCTCCCTAATTTATGTGAGAGGAGTGTGGGATCCGTACCCATTGAATTCGTCCCATGCCGAATTTTTCCGTGCCGGTGGTTGGGCGTCTTGGCTCCTATGCGGAAAGTGGAATGGTCCGTATATGCGGGCCAAGCTGAGGGCCGTTGGATTCATCCAACGGTTGTTTCAAAGTAGGGGTATTTAGGGATAAACGTTAAACTCTTTTTCTTCAGCCGCAACTTTTCTCTCTCATCAAGAACATGTGTTCACTAATCAATAACATGTGTTCACGGAAAAAACATGTGTTCACTCATCAAGAACATGTGTTCACTGAACAAAAACATGTGTCCACTGAACAAAAATATGTGTTCAATAATCAAGAACATGTGTTCACAGAACAAGAACATGTGTTCACGGAAAAAACATGTGTTCACTCATCAAAAACATGTGTTCACCGAACAAAAACATGTGTCCACTGAACAAAAATATGTGTTCAATAATCAAGAACATGTGTTCACCGAACAAAAATATGTGTTCAATAATCAAGAACATGTGTTCACACAACAAGAACATGTGTTCACCAAACAAAAACATGTGTTCACAATATATAAGAACATGTGTTCATTGCACAAAAACATGTGTTCTTGTAGAAATGTGACTTTTTACTTTTTTTAGCCACTTTTTTTTTACCTCGGAAACCCAACCGATGTGACGGTTGCGTGTCCCCCCCTTTTTTTTTTATGTTTTATATTTATTTGTGAAATTACATATATACCTTTTAACCCTCTTTTAAATCATAGCCGTCGATCCATTTCAAAAATGAAATCGACGGCTCCCAGCGTGTCCCGCATGTGCAAAATTTTGGGAGTTCCGCATAGGAACCGGATTGGTAGTTGGGGATCAGAGAAGGAGAGAGAGAGAAAGAAAGGGAGGGGGCGATAAAAGCGGTACAGGACAGAGAAAGACACGTAATTTTGAATGGTTGTGGGCTCCATTAAAATCATGGAAACAGTTGACTGCTAAGGGTATAATTGTCATTAAAGCAAAAATTTACTTTTGCATGAGGTAAATAGCTCTGACAGAATCACTGCCCATAATATTTTGGGTGTAATTGAATTGGCGTTGTGTTTAATATTTTGGTCTTAATCTTTAACTAGTTTCAAATTCAAACTAAATTTTATATGATTTAAAATTTAAAATTTCATTTTCAATCTCAATTTAAAATTAGCTTGTGTCTAAGTTTAAATTTCAAATCAAACCAAACTCAAATTAAACTCAATCCAATCACTCGACTCGATTTAATTACACCACACACGGTGATCAAAACTTTGTTGTTTAATTAATCTACGAGAAAAAAAAATTAAAGCTTAAATCGTACTCGACTATTAAATTTACAAATATAGTTCGATTCGACTCCATTTAATTACAAGCACAGTAATCACACATGTTACCAATAGCTCTTTAATCCGAGAAAAGCAAGGGAAAAAATAGTCCTGGGCCACTATAAAATGATTATAGTACCGCACAATTATTAAGTCGTTAACTGAAGTAAGGATGAAATAAATATGTATTTTTTACTTTTAAAAAAAAATCTAACTATTATTAAAAAAAATTAGGGAAATTCTCTTATTTAGTCCCTTAATAATTTTTGTTTAGTTTGTTTAGTCCTCACATTTTAATTTCAGCATATTAAGTCCCTCTATAATTTTTGTTTCCCTTGTTTAGTCCTCAAATTTTAATTACATCCTAGATAGTCCCTAATTAATTCATGGGTAGCACAAAGAGTTCCCGCCACCACTTACGCATTGGAATCTGACTGATTTTGGCATGTGTAACATGCATGCTCAACTAAACAAGGTAAATTACTAATATAGACTTGTAATAATTATTACAAAAAACCACAAAAAGAGAGAGAAATAAATCTTCTTATTCCCTAAACCCAACAACATCTTGTCTTCTTCTTCAACATAACCGCCACTTAAGGAGAAAGGGTGTCAGGTGAGGCTCAAGGAAGAAGAAGATGGAATAATTTTATGTTTATTATCATTATTGTTTTAGGAAAAATAATTAAATATACTACTTTACTCTAGTTTAGTTGAGCATGCATGTCGCACATATCAAAATCAGTTAGATTTCAACGCGTAAGTAGCGGCAGGGATTCTTTTTGCTGCCCATAAATTAAATAGGGACTATCTATGCTGAAATTAAAATTTAGGGCCTAAACATGAGAAACAAAAATTATAAAAAATCTTAATAGACTGAAATTAAAACGTGAGGGATAAATAGACGAAACGAAAATTGTTAGACGACTAAATAGAGGAATTTCCCAATTTATTATCTACAAAATTAAGCCGTCAGAACATGCAAAAAATAAGTAGTTCTGCACCAAGCGCCATAGTCGCGTCGGACCAGTGGGTCTCGTAGAGGATAAAACCTATGTCCAACATATATGACGTGGAGCCCAGGAAAGCTAAGTCATTGCCACATTGCCATGCCTCCTTGTTGGCACCCAATATAACCGAAATCCCCGAATCTTTCCTTCTCTCTCCATCTTTACTCTCCCCTTTGTTCATCCCCAAATTCTCTGAATTTCTTCCTTTTTTTTTTAATACAAACTCACTCAATTTCACTTTCTGAAACTTGAATTTTGATTCATTCAATCGTAATTTCAGTAGTTAGAAGTGGAAATTCTAGCTTCTGTAGTAGTAGTAGTACAGAGTAAATAGAGAGATTCAATGGCGATGGATGATAGTGAGAGCTGTGGAAGTCGATCCATGGAGGCATCTTCGTCGGCGAAGAAGAGCCGGCAAGAACGGCAGCGACTCGAAGTTTATAACGAAGTGTTAAACCGACTTCATGATTTGGATCGCGACGCGGTTAATCTTCCTGGCTTTGAAGATGAGCTCTGGCAGCATTTTAATCGCCTTCCTCCTAGGTTTAATTCGTTCAATTAAACCCTATCCTCTCCTTTCAATTATGTTTTCCTCTATTTTTTTCATTTAAAATTGCATGTTATGTATGAGAAACATGTATTCATAAGGTTGCATTTTGGTAATGATTTTGATTGGAAAGTTTGAAAATTCTTCAGATATGCGATGGATGTGAATGTGGAGAGAGCAGATGATGTGTTAACGCATAAGCGATTACTGCAGCTCGCTGAGGATCCAAGCAATTGTCCAGTTGTTGAAGTCCGTCTCGTTCAGGTATTATTACAAAAAATGTGTTCCCTTTATAATGTTTTTGGCTGGGGAATGTGGTCTTAATCCTTATTTTTGATTACTTTCTTCTCAGAGGAATAGCTATGGCCTCGATCATTATTTCTGATTTGTGTTCTATTAGGGCAAAAAAATCCTATGTCCCGACTGATGTCCTGCCTGTCCCAACCACTAAGAATTCGGCACGTGTCACCATGCCTGCTAGCTAAAAAGTAGAATTGGATGGGATATGCACATGGAAAATTCTGAGTTGTTGGGACAGACATGGGGACAAACTATTTTTTCCCTTCTGTTAGTCTCTTTGGGGGAGGTTTGGTACTACTATTACTACTGTTTATGGAATGACTATTATTAGGTTGGATGACATTTCTGAAGTTGTTGGAGGAATTGTTTCCCAAAGATAAAATCTTTTTAAGTAATGGAATAAGGAACACAAAAATTTACCTCTTGCAGGTTCACCAGGTCGCTGTTGGTGACGAAGGAGATTCTGTTCATATGGATTCGTCAGTGAAGGAAGATGCTCAAAGTCTTCCTCGGCAGTCTAGCCGACAAGGGTACTATACTCTCCTATCCTTATCTGTACTGCTAAGTGATTTTTGTTTTATCGTCTCTACTCCGAAAGATTCTTCCAATTGTTTAATCGGCTCTCCTTTGGTTCATGTTTTTGTCCTCAATCTCCAACTCTAGGAGCCATGCTCCACCTACGTTTGGTTCGCCACCCAGTCTTGAAGTCCTTGGTCGTCAAGCTAATGGAACTCATCATGATGATGGGGAAAGTGATGTGGATACAATTTTTCGAACCTCCAGGTAAAAATCTTTTAAGAAATTACTGTCAACTTATGTACTTCTCTAAAAATATCTTCAGATAATGTTCTTGAATTTTCTTTGACCGGTTGAAATGGTTCATTTCTCCATTAGCTTCTGCTTTTTTTGATTTCATACTGGCTGCATTTTTCTTAGTTCTGTTAGTTTGGGCTGAAAAGTTGTTAAACCGATATCCTTTGAAAACTTTATACATCTAGTTTAGTTCCGCATATTATAATCTTTCCACAGTCTTGTGAAACTGCCATATGTCTTCTTTATTCTTCTTCTGCTTCCTGATAGAACTTGCAATAGACTGAAAGGATTCAACACACGAGATCGAAGTCCATTAAACCTTTTCAACTTTGAAAAAACGTACTATTATTCCTTTGCATAATCACAGCATAGCAGTTAAATTAAAGAGGTGTTTCTGGTTCAGATTACTTTTTCTTTACTTAATAATTTTATATTCTTGTTTTCTTTCTTCCCAATATGTGTTCTTTGGCTCATATTATGTTACAGGCCTATGCATGAGGTCACTTTTTCAACAGTTGACAGGCCAAAGTTGCTTAGTGAGGTGATTATTTTTACCCTTCTATCTCATCTTCTCTCTAATTGTTGAGACTGATTTGAATTAACTTTTAACTTTGCCTACCACCTGCCCCCTAAAAAGTAATCATGATAAAAAAAAAATGGAATAATTGCAATAATAAGAACATTTCTTTGGGATCTTTCTTTTCTAGTTTTTTTATTTAGATATGGAGATAAAGCCTAAGATGGTTCAAAGTCCTATTAAACCAAAATGAGCTTAGAATTACAGAGGTTTTATATACTTCATGTTAGCTCTCTGAAATCGAGTAAATTCATCCTATTAAAGCTGTGTAGGCTATATTATTTGCTACTCTAGAAAAATACTTGTGACATTGTGAACTATGTGTCTCTTGCTGTCTGATTATTGATTATGCATGCGTATTTGATTGATCTTCACTTCAATTCTGCAGTTGACATGCTTGCTTTCTGACATCGGTCTGAACATTGAAGAAGCACATGCTTTCTCTACAACTGATGGCTTCTCATTGGATGTCTTTGTTGTCCTTGGATGGCCTTACGAAGTACACCCCCCACCCCCACCCCCCCACACACACACCCCAAGAATGAAATTAAGAATGTTCATTGCTCTTCAGTAAAATTCTATGGTTATGCGTGTACTTGATCGTGTTTTTGTTTACTGATTGGGCATGATGATTATAAATTATACATTTCCTCTGTAGATCCATTATTTTGAGTGATCTTCATTTGTAACTAGTGTTGTAGTCTAAGTCGACAAAATAAAGCCTTCTAAACTTTTCAAAAGCACATGTTTTGCCCTCATCTTTAGGTTTTCTATGTTATGCTTCGGGATCATGGTAGTCGTTCTAGAGCATTTCTCTCAGGTACAAGCACCAGTACTTTTGTTACTTTGTGTTGAGAAAGGATTTCAGCAGTAGAAAACTTGTATCATATCCTAGGTGGTGGTAGATTTTGAATCACAAATATTGTTTGACCTATTCCATTCGTTATGTTGTTGTTTGATGTCCTGTTGAAATTTCTCGATATGGGAGTTATAGGCTGTAAAGAAAATCTTTTAAGAGTAACTGCTTCCTGATTGGGAAATTGGTTTCAAATTGTTTTGGCACGTAAAACGAAGAATATTTGTCATGCATGTTGAAGGTGTTGTTCTCAGTACTCTCTGTAACTTGCTAGGTGTTCTTTTAGTAAACTTCTAGGATATAGATGTCCCTTTGCTTTGGTTTATTTTTTAAACTTATATTGTCTTAAATTGTTCTCACCGTTCTTATAGTAATACCTTTTTCTTTCTTCACTCTTGTAGTATTGTACAGGTATCTTTCCTCCTCACTCTTACTCAATGTTGTATGAAGTATTTACTGATGCTCATTCTTAATTGTAACTTCCAGGAAACTGAGCTGCTTAAAAGTAAGGTGCAAAAAGAAATCTTAAAGATGAAGGTAAATCTTTTCTCATTCATGCTATCCAGATAAACCATGTTTTACACATTGTTGAAATATGAAGTCCCACATCGAGTGCATAAGGAAGATCCAAATAACATATAAGCGCATGGGTTAGCACCTCTCCTTACCAATTGGCTTTGAGAGGATATGGAGGCCCATGAGTTAATTTTCACATGGTATCAGAGCGGGCCCTTAGGCGGGATGATGGGCTCATAATGCCCAAAGTGGGCTCGAATGGTCACCGTACGACCCAAGAAGGGCGGCGGGTCTTAAATTGACTCCCACCTCGATATGAGGGGGAGTGTTGAAATATGAAGTCCCACATCGAGTGCATAAGGAAGATCCAAATAACATATAAGCGCATGGATTAGCACCTCTCCTTACCAATTGGTTTTGAGAGGATATGGAGGCCCATGAGTTAATAATTTTCACACACATTTGTTTGAATAAAGATTATGACAACAATTGTTTCTTATGCATTACAATGGTTCTTGAACTTGCCATTTTTCATCACTATAGACTATGCTGTATGAATCAACATAGTTGGCATTGTATGTTTCACAAAAGTCCTGATCTGTGGCTGGAAAATATGCTGATATCTAATTAAATTGTTTTCAATCTTGTAGCTGGAATAGAGTATATTCCATTGATTATCAGCAGATGTTTCTCATATTCTAGAATATGTACACTTGGTTTGGTTTTTAACTGGATATCAGAACTAGGGACACATTCTGGGTAGCTCCCCATGTCTTGTTCTAACCATTTGTATATTGTTCAAGGAACTTAAAGTGAAATCTGCTTTCCTTTTACTGCTGAGTCTTAGACTGACTGATTAAGGTGTGAAATATATGCAGATCCTTTAGTTGATAGCATGAAAAGGCAAATATATATTAATTGATAAGAATCATTAGGCACAAGAACCTAATATCTTCTCTTAGTCACAACGTGCATGCTTCTAAAGCTTTTGTAGATAAGGAGCTTGGTTTTCTGTTATTTTCTTCTGGGTAGAAGACTTGCAGCAGATTTAAAATCATTAAGCACATGCCTTTACTACTCTAGAACCATAATGAGTTTGAAACTCTCAAGTCCGTTTGCAAAATCTCTCCTTGAAGATAGTAATGACTGTGACAGATTTTCTCTTTCATTTGGTTCTAACTCATGGTTCTTTTAGGAAGGCGTCACATTTACATTGTCTTCTATTGCCTTCTTGAGGACACCTCATCCTATTTCTTTTGTTTCAGCTTTTCATAAATCATTTTTTTTATCTAGCTAAAAAAAATTTGAGAACTAAACCAAGTATAAACTACTTCTCTAGTGTCCCAAACTTGTAAGTACATGTCTATGTATAAACAATCTCGGAGTAAGTTTAGAAATCTTATTCAGCATGGAATGGCAATTAATCTACTTCTCAATCCCCAAAACTTGTATGTTCATGCACAAACAATTTCGGAGTAAGTCAGGAAATCTGATTTAACATGGAATCACAATTTTAATTGAATTCTAGAACAGAGAATTCCTTGTCAGTATCTTTGTTTGCTTTAACCCCAAACAAAGACATGGTCTAACCAGCATATCACAGTTTAATTGATTTGTTAGGATGCTATGACCATATGCCGTGTGTGAAGTAACTGCCCTAAAATTGTCATCTAAGGGATTTCACATTTTTGGTTGCAATGCTCTCTGTTTCAGAGCTTGCAGAAATTGCCACGTGGGACAGTACCATCCCTGAGAACTCATGCGTTCATCATAAAGTTTCTTAGATAGACTAGGAGGTCCTTTTATCAATACTTAGCACGGGTCACTATCTTCTGCTATGTGCTTGTCATATTTATCAGAGATTTGGGTATTGTACATGTGTTCCATACAAAAACATTGTGCTAAGACATCTGCTGCAATTGTTGGCAGAGACCTTCAGGGCAACATACTTCAGCAACTACCAGTGAGCATAACAGTAAATCTGTTCAATCCATTTCTGAATATGTCAAAATACCTGCTGATGAGAATGATGTCTGGGAAATCGATGCCCGGCAATTGAAATTTGGGAACAAGATTGCTTCTGGATCATTTGGTGATCTGTAAGTCCTGTAAATATTTGTTTTCCTTCTCAGTTTGGGTATAGAGTACTTCTCATAATCCCTCCCCCTCCCCCTCAGGTATAAAGGCACTTATTGCAGTCAAGAAGTAGCCATAAAGGTTCTCAAGCCTGACCGAGTAAATATAGACATGTTGAAAGAATTCTCCCAGGAGGTTTTCATTATGAGGTATCTAAGATTCTGCCTTTTGCAGCTCCAGTTCTGCTTAGGTGCCCATCTATTTGAGCTGAAGAATTCAAATTAATTATCCCATCTGTTTCTTGTTCTTTTCATGACATTATAAGTTCTTTGTAGGAAAATCCGGCACAAGAATGTTGTTCAATTCATGGGCGCTTGCACAAGACCTCCAAACCTCTGCATCGTGACGGGTAACTTGTTACTGGATTGCAATTATTTAGATCCATATGTCATGAACTTCTGTAGTCTATTGCTTAGAGTCCTTTGTGTGAGATCTTGACTTGAGTTCAAACAAAATCTTTAATACAGTTTTTCCAAACCCCCGCTCCCCTCCTCCTCCTCCCCCTCCCAAGCATTTATGAAGAGTCTTTCATGTGGACCTATGTTACCGCTGGCTTTTGGACTTCACTTACCTATTAGTCTATTAGAGCATTATAATAATTTATTTCTACATGCTTTGATGGTTTTTCTTCTCTTGTTATTATCAGAGTTCATGTCTAAAGGAAGTGTATACAACTTTCTACACAAACAAAAATGCACATTTAAGCTTTCTACTTTACTCAAAGTAGCAATGGATGTCTCCAAGGGAATGAACTATTTGCACCAGAATAATATAATCCACAGGGATCTGAAGACTGCCAATCTTCTGATGGATGAACACGAAAGTAAGAGTCTCTCTGACAGATTACACACAAGAATGGCACAAGTATATCATGACTACAATAGGCTTTGTAACAGCGTGACCATGTTAAGTGTGAAAACTCAGGCACAAAATTATTCTTATAAAATAAATTAATTGTGTTAGTTTGAAACAACTTGATGTCAAGAAAAGTTGGTACCTCTTTCAGTTATCATTTTATGATGGCGATGAATTTCACCTAATTTTATCCACCGGCTTATATTTTTGTATTAACCTTTTCCTTGGGGCTAGTGAGTAGAGTCTTGCCGGAGATAATCCCATCAAATGTGATGTTTTTCTTTAGAAGAAAGGCTACACTTCTACTCATCAATCAAGTTTTGTGCATTGTGAACATTTTAAGCTTTAGTGACTGATTGTTTTGTTGTAACCATTTTCTTCCACTTATAGGTTGTTAAAGTTGCTGACTTCGGAGTTGCCAGGGTGGTCTGTGAAACTGGAGCCATGACTGCAGAAACCGGTACATATAGGTGGATGGCTCCTGAGGTGTGTATAAATCTCATAGATGATCTGCAGTTATTGTGAATCTATTAGATCTTCACATACTTTTATCCCACTTTCCTGGCCAGCGACTTGCAGTACTTAATTGTACTGTTACATAGTCGGGAAGCTGAGAGAAACAGAGCAAATATCAAAATAATGAAAGAGAATCCAAGTAGAGTTGGAATCAAAATGTTTAGGCATCAATACGAGCTCTATATGAGAGAGATAAGAACAGAAATAACAAAGTATTAACCCTATAGAGAGAGAGAGAGAGAGAGAGAGAACGGGTCTTATATTTTACTCTTTAGCGGAAAGATTTTAGCTTAAATGGGTATTCTTCAGTATGCTATATAACGCCTAATTTTTCTATGTTTTATTCCTTTGCCAAGTCATTTGAACTCAAAACAGTATTTAGGTCATGACATAATCAGTATGATTTACAATTTGGCTCCAAATTGTTCTTTCATTTTTTTTTTTTGCTTTCTCCATTTTTGTACCTCATACTGGCAAATAATCTCTTGATATATGAAGGTGATTGAGCACAAGCCCTACGATCACAAGGCCGACATTTTCAGTTTTGGGGTTGTGCTCTGGGAGCTTCTAACCAGAGAAGTAAGGCTTCATTGCATTTTTTAAGTATTCGTACTTGGGATTGATCTGTTTTTCAGTTTACCCCACTCATACAGTCATACTAATGGTTAATGGGGAACTGATTCTAGATTCCATATTCCGATTTGACGCCTTTGCAAGCAGCCATTGGAGTGGTTCGACAGGTATCCCATACATTATTCTGATCAAAGTTCCAAATTCTGATCAAAGTTGCAAAGTTTTTCTCCTTTGTAAACTATCTAATTGATTATCATGATTATCAGAGTTTACGGCCAGCAATACCTAAGAACACACATCCTAAAGTTGGTAGAACTGCTTGAAAAGTGCTGGCAGCAAGATCCAGATTCGAGACCAAGCTTCTCCGAGATTTTGGTGATGCTTCAGTAGAATTGCAAAGGAGGTAACATATTTATCTATAAATACCATTTTCATGCTACCTAGTGATAATACTCTCTCATTCAAGAAGTGTACTCAATTTTAGCCTTTTCTGAAACAGGTCGGAGACGATGGTGAAGATCGTCACAAGGATAAATCAATTGGTTCATTTTTCTCCTCTATCCGAAAAGGTCATCATTGAGAAATTGTACATGATCTAATCACCTTCGTGTACAGCGACATGATCAATCTTGACAACATTTAGATTTTCAGTCAATATTTTTGTTTTGTTTACAGTAATAGATCTAGCAGAGATTAATTCGAATTTCATGCTAATGGGTGTAACTTGATTTTCTTAATGAACCATTTAACATCTGGTTGATCTTTTCTCTTGTTGAATGTCTCTTCTTTTCTGGTTCATATCATTTGGCTGTGCCTAGACAGAAACAACATTTTACAGGAAAATTACCAAAAGACTAAAAACTGGAAATCCTCCAGACAAACAATCTGAAGAAATGAAGATATTGATCTCCATATATAATCCGTGTGTACTCGTACAAGGTTCCGTTTTTTTATATCTGAAATCTAATGTAAGTATTCTTGGTTTTTACTTTTTTCTCACAGAAAATTTACTTCTTGCTATACAGAATAGAAAAAAATTTGTCACAGATCATTAGATCAATACATGAGGAGTTGACGAGCTCGGACGGTGACCTGCAATCTGGCAAGGGCATGCATGCACTGCAAAGCTATACGAGCTTGTCTTCTCACGCAGACCCCTCGAACAACAGCTTGAAGCTTCACAAGGCTTCTCAGTGCTCGGAACGCTCGTCTTGCCTATTACCATTTAAACCAAGAATCAAACAAACCATGATAAGTAAATCATTGAGCTATTTCAGGGGGGAAAAAATAAGGAAATGTTACAGATGGAATACAAGATGACCCCGGAAAGATGCTTGGATTTTGATCGCCGCGAGATCTTCTCCGGACAAGATATCAGGGAATTCAACGCTGCGTCTGGTGGTTGTTTCACTGAAGCTCCCACTGGTAGTGTTGTTATGGAGAATGTTTATCGTCTCGTTAATACGAGGAGATGACCGGAAAAGTTTCCTTCTGGTGGTGCGGAACCAATTCTTCCCTGGCATCCTCATTGTTGCTCTACTTGGTTAGTCCTTTTTGTTGGGTTTTTTTTTGTCTCAGGTTATTTCTGGTTTTATTTGTTGTAGTAAAGGTTGGAGATATGGGCAACATGTTTGTTGAAAGAGTCTGAAATTAGAACGTGGTGGGGATGATGAAGTTCTTTCTGATTTTTGTTAGTTGAACTCTTGTCTTTGCCCAGTGGCAAACCACCAACTGAAGAGTAAACTTTTCTACTTGATGTGAACTGCATCATTTGATTTATTTAAAATGAAACAATTCTAAAACGTATCTGAAAATTGCTTGATCTTTGGAAGAGGGATCAAACAGATACTACCTCTATTTCTAAATATAAGACTTTTCATTATATGTTGTGAAAATTAAGGAATAAAAAATTAAGATATTTTTGTAATCAAAATATTAATATTACTCTATTAAATATAATTAGTAGTATACATAATCATATTTAAAAGAGTAATATTTATATTTTAATTAAAAAAAATCTTAATTGTTGCTTCTTTAATTTTCGTAACATTTAATTAAAGTCAGATAGATTGAATGGGGTTGTGGCCCAACATTTTATGCCCAAATACAATATAGATGGTCTTTTTGTGATTAGCTAACTTTTGGGCAACTGTACAAAATATTCTTTGTACTTTTATTGAATTAATTGCCATTTTAGTCATCAATATAGTTTCGGGCAGTCAATTTCATCCTTTTTCTTTTTTTAACTTTTCACATCCCCAATATATTTTTAAACAGCCACTTTCATCCTTTTTAACTTTTTTCAGCTACTTTCATCCCCAATATATTTTCAAACAGCCACTTTTATCCTTTTGAAAGTGGCTGTTTGAAAAATTTTTGGGGATGAAAGTGGCTGTTTGAAAATATATTGGGGATGTGAAAAGTTAAAAAAAAAAAGAAAAAGGATGAAAGTGGCTGCCCGAAACTATGTTGATGATCAAAATGGCTATTAATTCTACTTTTATTCTGTTGGTAATGAAAATCTGATCTTATTCCTACGTAATATATATATAAATATCATTTTGAAACCTACTCATATTTAATTTATTTAGAAATTTTCTTTACTATTTCTAAGATTCATTAAATTACGGAAAATCGGTGTTCCACCAGGTCCAAAAATTATTTACAATTTTACGAAAGGTCCAAAAATAATTTTTTTACACTGTTCTATCCAAAAATAATTTATAATTGGTAAAATTCATCCTTTCGTCAAAAATTAAACTGGTCGTCAATTCAAGTTTTAAAGTTAATCAACTCTTTTAATGTGATGGGTATTTTTGAAAATTTGTAATGATAAAGCCCACTCCACATTTAACCCATTAAACACCCCCACCCGACCCATTTTGACCTCATATAATTTTCAAAATTTTCAAATCGAATATTACGATTTAGTTTGAAAAATGTGCAAAATCGAATTAACTCAAACCATGAACACTCTAGATTCCGTCCATGCCTTCATACTATAGCGAAAGTTGAAAACATGCACAAATGCTAAATTACCACGTGAGATGCAGGGTAGTTCAACTCGTACATTAACTATAAGGTCAAGAGTTCAATACCTACCCATAGAAATAGAACACATTTTATGACTGGCCATCTTTTTCTTTCTATTCCATTAGATTCACATTCAATCCTTGAGATCATTTATATTACATCAAAGACATTATTCCAAGAGACATTCATAGAACCTGTCATTTCCATTGCAGAATTTACCATTCCAATACATTTCTTATTAGAGTAACCAACCATATGCCCTATTGCTCATAAGTTCTATACAAAGTTCATTGTTTCTCAAGTTATATATATTCATCATGATTCTGTTGGAAGTTCATTCTTCACCCAAGCTGCATATCCACCAGCTATGTCAGTAATCCCAGTAAATCCCTGCAAAATTATGCTCTTCTTAATCACTATTTCTTGTATTATCAGAGGGCATCATGGGCAATCTCTTTCATGAAGATCAAATTAGTGAAAATGAGAATGGTCCATAACATCAAAATTTTGATTCACAGTGGCATGAAAGGACATGAAAAGGCCTTCAGATTCAGAAAAACACGCTAGATAGATAACCGCATCAATATAATAAGTGGAACGCTAAGCATCAAGAACAACAACAACAATTCAGTAGCGGATGCCCCTTCTTAACTAATCTTCCAATAGACAGGTGATGTTAAGATGGAATAAATAACGCTTTCAAGCATAGCGATATGACTCTTCTGGTAGTAGAAAATGTTATCGAAGGTGAGAGTCAATCAGTCTAGTTCATCCTCTACTAGCTTATTCCTATTCGACATTTCCATTAACCGAGCATTAAGGTCACAACAAGCATAGTAGTTCACAATATAAACCTATCAGCTACCTTGCAACCACCCCCTGAGGATGAGAATATTACTCCAATAAGTCTCATTTCTCATACCCACTAAAAAAATCACCCAATTCTCATGTACTCTTGAATTTTAGCAGATTAAATTACACAATGTGATAACTATTTTCACATCTCAATTATGTTAAACGGGTGGAGTTCACACAGACCGAAAAAACACATGATCACGACCATCAAATGTAAGGCGCTCGTCTAAAGAAGTACTTACAGCAGATATAAGATCAGTTGCAGCCATTAGTGATCTTTTCCCCACCTGGCATCCCTGTAAAGAAAAGAGTAAAATCTTCGTCAAGAATGATGATCAGGAGATTCTTCCGAGGAACAAAATCTAGCCATATCGTGTTATTCATACAGCAAAACAGTTCAGAACTTACAACAATAATTTCATCATGTTTTCCAAAATGTTCCAGCACTTCATCCAAAAAGTTTGCATTTTTCGTCATGCCTGTATTCATATACGAAAAATGATTCTAGAAAAGACACAGGTAAAGCTTAATATAGCAATTATATTTCCTTTTTCGCACTCTATATTCTTATGTTCTTTAATATTGTTCTCTCAAGATTAAGCAAAACTTCAGTACAGGGTAATTGTAAAATATCATATGATTATGTTTATTACAATCAAAAAAACATTCTTGAGGGATTAAATTATTCAAGCAGGATTAATAAAGTGGAGAGATTTTAGAAAACCTGATCCAACTCTAAACAGATAAGGCACGTTGATAGCCCCAACAGCATGGCCATCACTAAACTCTTCAGGAGTCCTGTCAGAGAAACAGATTATCAAATTCCCAACACTAATGAATCCATTACTCTTGCATATTACTACCTCCATTCCATACTATAAGTCGTTTAGAACGTGTAGCCAAAATTAAGGAAGCAAAAAGCAAGATACCGAGTAATATTGATATTTTGACTTAAAAACCTTTGTATTTTGCTTCATTAATTTTCGCTACATGTCATAAACGACTTATATTATTGAATGGAGACAGTAGTAGATATATAAACAAAACAGTACCTAACATCTAAATAATGATGCCCAGCTTGACGTAGTTCATGTGCTACTCTTACTGGAACTGATGTTGGAACCACTGTTGATTCAACATTCTCTCCTACTGTTGCCATCCAACTGCCCACAAAATCATAATTATTCTCAAAAACAAAAAAAAAAAAATATATACACCTAAATCAAAATTTTCGTTTCCATAAAAATTACCCAAATCCTGAACTTCTTCTTTTGTTGGTCCCAAGATTCCGACTTTTAGGCATTCTGTACTCGGATGCCATTGATAACAACGAAATTGGCACATTCCTACAAGTCCCCCCAAAAAAAATTCCAAATTTTTATACTAATAATAACAAATTAAAGAAAAAGAGAGAACCCCAGATATTAAAACAACCTTTGAGGGTGGCCCTTTGTAAAATTGAGCTGAAATTACGAGAATGAAGATGAAACAGAGAGTGTCCTCATCATCATCGTTCTTGAATCGAAATCTTTGATTTTCTATATAATAATAAAAGTTTCTCCTCAAATAATCTTCGGGAATAGGATGATGAAAAATGGGAGTCCATATTTAATGGAGAAGATATTATTTGGAATTGGGGGAACCCCAATGGAGATGGCGATGGAGTGTGGAGAGACACCTCAATGTGGCGTAATGATCTCTATCCACGAGTCATTGGTTCATGTCAGTTGAAGATAAGCCCATCTCCACAATCACGGTTATCCATGCTCAATCCAATTCCACACAATGTCTTATTGTCTGGCCCACATACAAGGAAACTTCAATCATAATAGGACTCTTTGGTTGGGATTGACTCCACATCCCGTCATATAGATTGGCTGAGTCGATGTGGGTCATACTTAATTTATATTAGGAATGGTATATCAGTTTTATCTAGAATTAAGTGACCACATACAAGGTCCCATCATTATTTAATTTTCAATCCAATTTATTTTTAATATTAATTATTACCATCACCGTTCCAAATTATTTATAACATTTCACCTCTTTACAGCGGCCTAGGCAATCATTGGAAGACATTACTCCCTCAATCCCAAATTAATTATCCACATTTCTATTTTTGTTTGTCACAATTTAACTGTTCACTTTCTAAATAAAATATATATTAATGACAATTTTTTCAATTTTACCCTTCTTCCAACTCCTCATTTAGTTAATTAAAATTATCACTTCCAACACATATTTAAGAGATTGATTGGATGTTGTGTGAGAGGAAGGAAAGAGAAATATATAAAATTTAAATGAGATTAATAAAATTAATTAGGGGTATTTTAGACTTTTACTTATATTTTACCATCAAAATCACCAAAACCTTAATACTCGTGTATTTTTTTAAAGTGGACAGATAATTTGGGACGGAGAAAGTAATCATGAATAAGAAAGTCTAAATTACCCCTAATTTAATAAATGATGAGAAAGCTAAAAAAAAAAAACTCTAATTAATGAATGTAAATTCCAAGTCAAGTTCTAAAACCAAAACTTTTTTTTTTTGAAGCCCGACTGGGCGGTTGCCCCATAAGGGGAGAGAGAACACCTCACAAGAGGAGAAGAGAGCCCTAGAAAGGGAGACAATTAAAACTTACCCCATGTATGAGGAGGGTATCAAGCGCCTCTTTCCCACCTAGGGTTAAGAAACCTTTATCTAAGCAACACTGATATGGATCGGGTCACTCGGACATGCGGTCTGGGATTTCGTGCCACATCACTGCATTTCCTTCTCTCTTCTCATTCTGCAGGGATGTGGCCAAATCTGGACCACATGGACCCGGTCCATATCAAAATTTTCCTTTATCTAAACCCAATACTAATCACACCAATACCAACACTAACCCTACCAACCGCCATCCCAATTTTTTTTCATTAAAAAATTGTTTCCCACCGAAGGCTAATCAAAGAACTGATCCCCTGAATCTTCTCCTTTGTCTTTGCAAGTAAAAAAATATATATATTTAAATCAAAATTAAACTAACAAAATATTTATAATATGAATAACCATTACATGCACATGAATGGACAAAAGAATGAGAGCAAAATAATAGACTATATGGAGACACACCAAATGCATTTCAATGGTGCAGAATATACCTGATGTTGACTTTGATTTTTCCATTGAACTTCAAATGGTGAATGATGAGGGATGAGGGAAAAGAATTACTAGTATGAAATTGGTTTTTTTAATTAGAGTCATTAAGATGTATTATTTGGTGTGTATAGATAAATGTGCGAATTGTTGGAAAAACTCAAGTGTTTAAATAAAGTGACTCATTGTAAGCTTCATAAAGACAGTTCTGTTCAAGACTTGGCTGCAATGATATGTTAGGTAATGTTTCTCTAATCCCACATTGGTTAGAAAAGAAAAGTATAAAGGCAAGAGGCCTTATAAATAGACTCAACTAGTGTTTAGTTTATTTGTACCAACTCCTTGAGTCTTGTGAGTGTTTAGACTTGGAGTTTTAGACGAGGGTTTGTAATTTTTATTCCGTTCAAAAATTACATAGTGAAAGTTTGTACCCTCCGGGGTCGTGGATGTAGGTCCGCGTTGAGACCGAACCACGTTAAAATTCTTGTGTTGTTTTTTACGCTTCTTTTCGTTTCCATTATAATTTGTTGTTTGGAGTGTTCACTTTGCCCAACAAATGATATCAGAGCGAGGTTCGAGGGCTAGGGAAGAGACGAGAGAAGTTGCGATTTAGTTTGCAGTAAGTTTCAGGTCTCGCTTTAATTAAGATTTGGTGTTATTTTAATTAAAGTTAGAGTGTTTAAATTATGGAGTCTTTAAACACCGTTCTGCCGATGAAGAGCGATGTTCCATCTCCACTCTTTGATGGAAAGATTGATTTTACCTTATGGCAATGCACGATTGAGGAAACCCAAGAGGGGGTGAATTGGGTTTTAGCTAATCTTGTAAACTTTTTTGAATCTTTGCAATGCAAGTGGGAGTTTGAACAAGATGAACAAAAGCAAAGTAAAACCCAATAACAAGACAAAGGATTTATAGTGGTTCGACTCACTAAGAATCTACATCCACTACCTTGAGCCGCACCCAAGGATTTTAAACAACTTCACTAAGAAGAATGTTTACACTTGTGGCTAACTCACTAAGAGTTTTACAACACAACCACAACTCAAAACTCACAAAGAGCTTGCCCACACAAAGTAGGACTTTTACAAATTGCCCACACAAAGTAGGACTTTTACAAGAATTACCCAATCACTTAGAAAGGGAATTGAATGTTTAAATACAAAGATTGATCACTCTTATAAGTGAGAATGTATACCTTTGAAGCACAAGAATGTTTAAGCTCTTTTGAACATATGAATTCCACTCTTTGTCTTGCTTTTTGAAAGAACACCTTTGAATGAATTAGATCATGGAGATCAAGTGTTTTTGCTTTGAAGGTGTTTAGACTTGATAAGAAATCAATGTAAATTGTATGTGCAAGTCTTGGAATGATTCTCTAGCTTTGGAGTATATATACATTTCAAAATAGGCTGAAAATCGAGTCTCCAACGGTCAAATAACGGCTAGTAAAAGCAGAGTTCGGTTGACCGTTCAAGAGACCTCGGATCCACTATGCCTTACTTCGGTTGACCGAGCATCACTTCGGTCGACCGAAGTTGCCCCTAGGTCGATCGACCCTCAACTTCAAACCTCTCAGTATCTGGTCGGTTGATCCGACCTTGGCTCGGTTGACCGACCTTCCTGAGCATATTTTTCACACGTTTTGAAGTCTTTTGAAGTCTTTTGAAGTCTAAAATGTTTTCCTAAAAGGTAACAAGTAAGAACACTTGGAAAACCATTTTAAAGGACTTAGACTTAGAAAACAAAGGCTTTTGAAATACGAACACTTGTAAGGATCATTTTGAAACTAAGCCTTTTGAAAACGTGTATGTGTGCATGCAAGACTTGAGTGTAGAGCTTATGTTTATGAGAGCTTTGGTTAGAGCTATATAAGATAAAGACTTATAACAACAAAGCTAATCTAACCAAACCTAAGTCTTCAATCTTCAATCTTGAAAGATGAGCCTTGAATAATACGACTTTGAATCTTGATCATAGCTTGATTGAAGTACTTAGAGCTTCCAATATTAGTTCCGATATTCTATCACAAAGATATAAACATTAGACACAACATCAAGTGTTTGTCCATTATCAAAAACCGAGTTCGATCGCCCTTAGGGCTAACAATCTCCCCATTTTCGATTATGACAAACTTTGATGTAATTAGATAGGATATGGACAATTTTAAGTACAAGGAAGCATGGCAAAAGGATATAAGAACAAATAAGTGAAAAGCTAAGTGCTTATAAGATAAACCAAGATAGAATGAGAAACATAAGCACTAGCATGTTAAGTTCTTTTGCCATATACATTAGGGACTCTTTGAAGAGCCCTATTTCCCAACCAACCTCCTTGCCTCCTTCCTTCCATAAAATAGCTTTCTTGTGTGTAATATACATACCTTCGTTTACACAAGAAGCTTACTTACCATTTTCATCAATGTCGATGTGAGTGCTAAGGATCCTATTACAAAGAACATGCTCACACAAACATTAGAACTATCAATGGTTTGTTATCATCAAAACAACATAGGATATTTTGCCCTTCGGGCTAACAACGATTCAAGACTATTTAGTACAGCAAGGTCTTGATTCTGCTCTGGATGATGAAAAGCCAGAAGGTATGAAAGATTCTGAGTGGGCTACAATTAAGAAGAGGGCGGTTAGTACAATTCGATTGGCTTTGGCTTCACAAATCAAGATGACGGTGTTGAGAGAGACGTCACCAAAGAAGTTGTGGGAGACTCTGGAGAATAATTATTCCTCGAAGACTTTGACTAACCGTTTGAAGATGAAGATGGATCTGTACTCACTCAAAATGGAAGAAATAGGTAATCTTATTGATCACACTAATAAATTTAATGAGTTAGTATCTCGACTTGAGAATGCGGGGGAAGAGATTAAGGATGAAGAAACAGCGTTGCTTTGTTATTAGCTTCATTACCGAAATCCTATAAATCGTTAGTGCGATCAACTATTAGCGAGGAAAGAACACACTGCAATTGAATGAGGTTTCAAAAAGTCTTGAAGGAGAACCAACGAGATGATGAATGAGGATTACCCCGAGGATGATCGAATACTAGTCGTAGAGAGTTCTCGAAGAGGGAGGAATCGAAGCAAGAGTAGAGGTGACGAGGAAGAGGTAAATCTCGGCAGAGAGGTGATTGTAGCGAGGTCGAGTGCTTCTATTGTGGGGAACTTGGTCATTTTCAAAGCCGTTGTCCAAAGATGAGGGATGATTTGAAAAATCTCCGTGAATAGATGAAAGGCAAGGCAAAGGTATGTGATTCCTCTACAAATGTGGTCAACGATTACGATAATTTATATTTGACGAGGTGTTTGGATGACACTGTTGAGAATCATTCAAACTGGATTATGGATAATGCTGCTGATGTGCATATCTGCAAGGACCGAGACGTGTTTGATACTTTGCAAATGGGAGACTTTGGCTACATCAAAGTGGGCAACAACTCGAAGGTGAAGGTTGAGGGCGTTGGACGAGTCCACCTGAAATTCCACAATGATGAGGTAAAAGTACTTCCTAATGTTAGATTTGTACCTGATTCGAGTGCCAACATAATTTCGTTGGGTGAATTGGCATCAAAGGGTTACAAGTATGTTGGAATTGGGAATTTCTGCAAAGTGTATAGAGGCAACCGTTTGGTTATGCGAGGTAGGAAGAAAGGGAAGAATTTATACCATCTTGATGGTCATTCCTTGAAAAAGCAAGGAAGTAAAGGCTGGAGAAAAGAGCAGAGAAGGAGACCGCAAGAGCGAGAAAAGAGTTAGGTTTTTCGATTACATTGTAACTTGGGAATTTGAGAAAATGGAGGATATGTTAGGTAATGTTTCTCTAATCTCACATTGGTTAGAAAAGAAAAGTATAAAGGCAAGAGGCCTTATAAATAGACCCACCTAGTGTTGAGTTTATTTGTACCAACTCCTTGAGTCTTGTGAGTGTTTAGACTTGGAGTTTTAGAAGAGGGTTTGTAATTTTTATTCCGTTCAAAAATTACATAGTGAAAGTTTGTACCCTCCGGGGTCGTGGATGTAGGTCTGCGTTGAGACCGAACCACGTTAAAATTCTTGTGTTTTTTTCTGCTTTCTTTTCGTTTCCATTATAATTTGTTG